>JAKUAQ010000009.1:0-300628 GCA_030562965.1 Starmerella ratchasimensis
GCTCACCGATCTTTGAGACGTATTATTTCGCTACCTTGTTTGCAATCTTCCCGATGGCCGTTTATGGCTTGTCTGCCATCTATATGCAGACCCGCAGTACTGCCTCTATTCTTTCTCGCGTGGCGCTGATGTCTGCGGTATACCGTAAAGGCCTGTCGATCGCACCATCCGCGCGTAAAGAGTACGATTCCGCCAAGTTTATGAGTCTGATCAGCGTCGATACATTTCAAGTATTTGACATTATTTTCGTGTTGCCTGGTCTTGTTTCCTCGCTTATCGGCGTGGCTCTCAGTTTTTCGCAACTGTGGCAATTACTGGGCCCATCGATTGCTAGCGCTGCATTTGTGTACATCGCATTTGTGCCGATCACGTCACTTATGAGCTCCAAGATTGCCAAGACAAACCCGGAGCTGCGCAAGTTCAGTGACATCCGTACTAAGGCAACGGCTAACGTGTTTCGCAACATCAAATCTTTGAAACTGTACGCCTGGGAAGAACCCTTCTATGAGCGCGTCACGGGTGCTCGCCGGGATGAGCTCGGCTTGATTCGGTTCATACAGCTTGTGTCAACTGTCTTGGTGGTCATCTGGAATTCTATCGGTGATTGCGTGGCGATCGTCGTTTTTGCGACGTTCTTGTACCTGCGCACCGGCACACTAAGCCCTGAAGTACTGTTTCCGTCTCTGTTATACCTCAATATTGCGTCAGGTAATATCGTATTCATCCCGAACGCTATCCCGCGCATCTTCCGCGTACTTAACGCAAGCGATCGTATTGACGACGCGCTGGCGCTGAAAGACTTTGATAACTCGAACTATTCAAGAAGTCAGGACACTTCCAGTCACTTGACGGTTGAGTTGAAGGAAGCGTGTGTTAGTTGGGACGATGAGGATGCGGATGCTACTCGTGCTCTCACAAATATCACTTTCAGTGCTACTCCCGGAGATCTCGTGTGTATCATTGGCCGTGTCGGAGCGGGCAAATCTGCACTTCTTCGGGCGTTGAGTGGCGATCTTCCTGTCACTTCCGGCCGCATCGCCATTTCCGGGTCAATGAGCTATTGTTCACAAGAACCGTGGCTGCAGAACATGACGATTCGCGATAACGTACTGTTCGGTCAGGAGTATCGTGAGGAATGGTTCGAAAGAGTTGTAGAAGCATGCGAGCTACGCGAAGATATCAAACAGATGCCGCTTAGTGATTTGACCGAGATTGGCGAGCGCGGAATCACACTTAGTGGTGGTCAGAAAGCGCGTCTGGCGTTGGCTCGTGCCGTTTACTCCCGTTCTGACATCATTCTACTCGATGATGTGCTTAGTGCGGTCGACGAACACGTTGGTCATGCACTTATTCGCAAAGTGCTAGGTCCGCAAGGTATCTTGGCCAACCGCACGATTGTGCTCGCCACGAACAACGTTAAGATTTTGTCGGAGTCCTCTTTGATCGTTGCTTTGCAAGATGGAAACTGTGTCGAGCGACTGTCGTTCAAAGATGTGGTGCGCGAAGGTAGTCAGTCAAAGACTTATCGACTGATTGAGGAGTTTGGTCACCCCGAGGCTCTAGATACGGATCTTGACTTTATCGTAGAGCGACGGGATTTGGTTAAAGTTAGTGCTGCCGCTAGTGCTGCCGCTAGTATTAAGGCTGAAAATGTAGCTAGTGGTGCTAGTAGCGTCTCCGGGAGTGAAGCGGATGCACCTTCACCTTCTTCAACGACGATACAGCCGCTGCCGACACTCGAGCAGCAACCTTTCGCGTCTAGCGCACTCGTCGTGCGCTCGCAAAGCGACGATCAGGAGGAGAAGGAAGACCGCCAAGAGTCTTCCATCTTCCACACGTTTAAGCGCTACTTCACGATGTTACCAGCGCACTATTATCTCGTTGTAGTCATTTCACTGGCGCTATCGTCCTTGATTACAAACACGATTACTGTGTTCCTCGGTTACATGTCTAACCAGAACTTCACGAGTCTGTCCCAGGCTAAATCTGCTTTTGTTATCTTCGGGTGCATCGTTTTGCTTAAGAGCACCATGGATGGCGTGTCTAAGGTGGCAGGCGAAGTTGTGATCAGTATCAAAGTGTCCCAAATCATCCACGATAAAATGCTGTGGGGAGTGTTACACGCTCCCATGAGCTTTTTCGATACGACTCCAATGGGACAACTCATCAATAGGTTCAGCAGAGACTTGTCATCCGTCGATTACTCGATCCCGTTCATGGCACGCTATTTCCTGCAACTTGTTATTAACCTGCTCATTACTACCACCACTATCATTTTTGGTGCACCGCTGGTCGCTGTATTCATGATTCCCCTCTTTTTCTTCGGAAATCAAACACGCCGACTTTATGTGCCCGCGCGACGTCAAGTGACACGTATGCTCTCGGCCGCAAACTCTCCTATTCTGTCGCATATTGAGGATAGTATTAAAGGCCAGGCTACCCTTCAAGCCTTCGATCGCACGGCCACGTTTATTGAAAACCATGACAAACGCGTCGACTACTGGATTCGCATCTCATTTTTCAACCGCAACTTGGGTCGTTGGCTAGGTTTCCACATGCAGATTATCTCTGTTGTGCTATCGTGGACTACTGCCCTATGTCTCACGACATTCATCGGCTGGGGCTTGGTGAGCGTGGGTTACGCAGCTGCCGTCAACAACTTTGCCGTGCGTGCGGGTTCCATGGTCGGCGCGATTATCGCCTACATTGCGGAAATGGAGATGAACAGTGTGGCACTCGAACGTGTTCTAGAGTACATCGACAAGGAGCAGGAAGCTGCGCCCCATATCGAGGCCACGATGCCGCCCGTGTCATGGCCTGCACATGGTGCAGTTCACGTTGAGCATCTTGTTGCGCGCTACAAAGAAGATGCACCGGATGTGTTGAAAGATTTGGAGTTCAGCATAAACGCAAATGAGAAGATTGGTGTAGTCGGACGCACCGGTAGTGGTAAATCTACGCTTACAATGGCCATTTTTCGCATTATCGAGGCTCGTAGCGGCACCATCGCGATCGATGAACGCGATATCAGCTTGCTCGGACTCGGCGATCTCCGCTCGCACCTTTCTATCATCCCTCAGGACGCCCAAGTTTTCAACGGTTCGATCCGGTCGAACCTCGATCCTCTTGAGACCGTAGATGACGCAAGGCTGTGGGAAGTCTTGGATCTGTGTCACCTCAAAGGACGCCTTGAGCAACAGGGCAAAACCTTAGACACTGAGCTGAGTGATGGCGGACTGAGTTTGAGCCGTGGTGAGTCGCAACTGCTGTGCTTGGGTCGGGCGCTTGTGCGCGATTCTAAGGTCCTCATGCTCGACGAGGCCACTGCCTCGGTTGATATGGAGACTGACAAGCTTGTGCAGGAAACTATTCGCGCCAATTTTGCCGACCGCACGATCATCACTATCGCGCATCGCCTAAATACGATCATGGACTCTGATCGCATCCTAGTCCTCAGCCATGGCGAAGTCGTCGAGTTTGACAGCCCGCAGAAGCTGCTTGACGCGAAAGGGGCTTTCTATAAAATGGTGAATGCCGCTGAGGCTGATGACACGGAGGACCGTCTGCTGTAATCCAACCACCATACCAGTAATATATCAATTGTCAATTAAATCTTTAAAATCACATTTCATAGTGTCTTCTTACTTATGTGTCTGGATTTCGCTTCCTTCGATGGGTGGCTAACATTCGGGAATTAGTTCGAGTTGTCAGAGTCCATACTGACACCAAATTCTTTCGCTAATCCCGGCATAATAGGATCTAACTTTCTGATCAAGTCGTCGACGTAACCCACGCCGTGCACTAATGTCTTGCGAGTATCGAGCTCGGGATTGTACGTGCCATTCAGCACCTGCCTCAATCTTTCCTGCATAACTTCCTCCGGTTCGGTTTCAGTAAATATGACGTCATTCATAAGCATTTCCGCATAACTAAGCTCTTTCTTCTTTTCGTCTTTCTGAACTTCTTTGATTTCATTTTCGTGATTGAGTTCATCTTTCACCTCATCTTGAGGTTCGTCTTTCACTAGTTCTTCTGTTTTAATCTGTGGGTGTGAACTTTGCTCTAGGTCTGAAAGTGGCTCGGATATAGGACCAGAGCTCTCGGTGTCGGCCGAATCCGGGGACGAATACTGTGACGTATTGTTCTCGACATGGCGCCGCTTACGGCTGTGTTCAGCGCGGCCAGGAGTAATACCCTCGGGTTCAGCGAGTGCTTGAGCATTGCGTTTAGAAGAGTTCCTCGTCGTTTGGCTCTTCGACTTGCCAGCTTTAGGACCGGCTCGTCGTTTGGTGCCATTGCCAGAGGGCTTAGAAGTGCCAGAAGCAGACCTCGCCATTTTTCGTACTTGAGTGTTTGTCAATCAATTTTCCGCTGCGATCTCTGCCGCGGAACTGAGATCCGTGCGGCCGAGCGGGGCTATTTGCGTCTTTTAAATCAGCTCAAGCTGCGAGGGTCAGGTCCTGTACACGTCCAACCCGCACCACGAGAGTGGTTAAGCAGAATGCATAAAAGGTATATGCTCTTCCCGGTACTCTATTCGTGCATTCTTCGTACCATAATGGGGTCGCATGGTATGAAACGAAGATTTACTCGAATTTCTCTTGCGAATTTTCAGTTCGCATGAATTTTTTATTGTTTATCAGCAAAAGTGCAAGTAAGCAGACGAACCCGCGCACCTAGACCCTTGCCTTTATTCGTTTTCCAATGCATACTAAGACTTTGGGTTCGGGTTCGTAATCCGATCTCTCGAACTGTTCGATTGGTCTCGGTTTCGGGCGTCACCGGCACCTGCATGATCGAAGTCCCCCTTCCAAATGAATATAGAAGTAGAAAATATTATAATCTGTAATGGGCGTCAAATCCTTGTAAGAATGATCAAGGTTTGCGTGCGGTCTAATATATATATAAACTGGAACTCGGAGTCCTGATACTGTTTCATTTGTTAATTCAGTGTAAGTAGTAATAATTCGTCTAGGCTGCAAGGCTCTGTCGTATTGCACTAAGTTCAAGGAGCTGAGTAAAGAGATGCACGATATTTTTTTTGTTGCAAAGATCAATTATTTTTACTGATCTTGATTGATCTTGATAGCCACCATTAACTTTTTGCGTGCACTCAAAACTTGTAAGCGGAATACCAACCCGATGACATACATCTAAAACTGAGGGGACAGCAGAGTTCGTGCCACTCTAAATGAATTAGGGGTTAATATGACTTATATCTGCCACAAATTTGCCGACGTGGCCAGAGAACACTGCCTCTAGGTTAGAAGTCTCAGTTTTCGGAAGTACTAGTAGGCAGTCGTGTCTATCGTCAACAGTCACAAGCCCCTTTTAGACCGTACCTTTTTAGATCGGAAATTATTCCCGGAACTACGTTGCTCACTATATAACTCAGACAGGCAAGGCTAGCCTCTTCATCGGGAATCAAGGGATCACTAGCTCTGACCCTGAGGGCAGGGCTCGGTTCAGCTGAACGTGCCTATGTGCGGTATGATCTGAATATCTTGGTAATGATATCCACGATATTGAACTGAACTCACAGGAACAAATCACCTATGTGAATAAGTGCTGTATTAGGTGTCAAAGAGTTGATAAAATGGTGGTATGTTCTTTCATTCTTTACCTTTTTCCGTATCTTCTGTCCTTTGAGAAATCACTCACTGGATGTTGTCCCCGGGAGCATATCCCTGTATTGACTTGTATGACGTATTTTTTGTTTTTGCCTGGTACCTTGACACTTTGTCCACCTGTTGCATGAGCTCTCTTGAGAAGAGTTCCAAATGAGTCAAGTCTAAATTTTCTCATTAAAGAGCTTTTCACTTTACGTACTACGTAGACATTTGTCCGCGCTGTCATCAGTACATTGGAAATTAGCCAAACGTAACTACGACTAGTAAGCTTATTCACACCCGCTTTTACGTGACGTACAAAATAACTAGGTGCCCGTCATCGTCGAATACGCTCGCAACGGTTCATCACGCTTCTTCGTGCTCTGTGACCCGCTTCCTCAGCAAAACATAACAGTATCTGCTGTCACCTTCAGATGATTATATATACCTAGAAAGTAGAAACAATGCATGCATAGCGATGCATGTGCGAAAATCATGAACAGGAAGTCATTAACGTGTGTACATACACCTAAGTTTTGATAAAGTCTGCGCATAATCGAATCGTGAGCTTCCAATTCGACAGCGGTGGAGCAATCAAGAACCATGTCATATACGACACGTCTCGTTACCTCTCCATAAAAAAGCGTGTCTATAGGGAAGATCCATTGGTTAAAAGATCTTAAAGGGTGGGATTTAATCCAGAAGTGCGGTATTCAGAGCGACACGCTTATTTGCTCCGAGCCCGCACCTTCCGTCGCTTACGCTTCAATCTCCGAACTCTCTTCTTGTGCCACTTAGCTCTCATTGTGGTTGAGAAGGTAAGTACAATCGAGATGAGGAACTATATCACCAGCTGCTTAAAGTGAGTCACGTGATACTGCTCGAGTTGGATTTTCCACACCAGTACTCCCAACTCAAATAAGTGTTGTTATGTAAGCCCTATGCCCTCGATGTATTTCGAGAAATGTGGAGCGTCAGTAGCGAGGACCGAAGCTGTGTGTGTCCTGCTATTTTACATGTGAGTGAACATATGCTCAATTTTAAAATATACGTAAGCATCTAAGAGATCTGTTAAGAGCTCGGGCGGGGGCTCTGAATCGTCCTTGAGCAACCTATGGTATTTGAGATTCCATGTCACCAATGTAAATTATGTAGATTGCGTTTGCTTGCTGATACAAATCACGTCAAAAAAAGAGCTGAAAAATGATTCAGATTCATATCGAAGCTTCAAATCATTCGATGAATGGTGCGAGATCTCGCATGACTAATACACTATATACATAGACATTGGGATCACTAAGAATACTTGGTGGGTAGCCATTTACCCGAAATGCTAAGATACTGTTTCGCTTCAAGAAGAATTCCTGACTTCTGGATCAAGCGGGGCTTGTCCTCTCTCGAGAATCCTTGTCTTCCTGGCGGAATTGCGGATTCGGCAGTGGTCAAGTTACCTCGATCTGTGGTGGCCGTGTACGGCGAGGACAGTCACCGGTTCCTGAATGGTCTTCTGACAATACGACCGCCTGATTATACCGGTAAAGAAGATTCACACAAGGGAATTGGTGCCTATGCAGCTATGCTAAATGCAAAAGGTCGTGTCATTAGCGATCTGTTCGTGTATCCAGCCCACGATGTCGCCATAATCCAAGAAGCAACAAATTCGAAGGGGGTCTCCAACTATCTACTCGAAATTGACACCAGACTTCTCGAAAAGGTACTCGATATCCTTGACTTCCATGTTCTAACGATGAGAGTTCAAATAAAAGAGCTCAGCCAATTCTCGGTGTGGTTTCGTTGGAATGATGCTAACATTTTAGCGCCCCCAGTTTCGGAAGATATAGTTTGGACAAATGACAACCGAGCCCCCGGTCTCGGGATGCGTTTTATATCCACTGATTTGAAGGGAGCTCTGGTTTCTGAGCAGCGCGACATTGACGAATACCGCTTACGAAGGTATCTATTTGGCATTCCGGAGGGTGCAGAAGAACTAATTCCCTCTAAGGCATTGCCTCTGGATTCGTGCATGGACTACATGGGCGGTATCGATTTCCAGAAGGGTTGTTACCTGGGTCAAGAGCTCACGATCCGCGCCCATCACTACGGTAATGTCAGAAAGCGGATCATGCCCGTTGTATTTACCACCTCCACGGATGAAGTGATCACTGACGATGTCTACAAGCCTGTGGACTTATCTATCAAAAGATACGAGCCTATCGTAGATAAAAGCCCCGTACCCCACACCGAACTGCTAGATCCAGTTTTCACGAAATCTCCATTTGGTGAATCGCGTAAGCCTATTCGGTCGGTACCTCCAGGGATAGTCATTGGAGCTATTGGCAATGTTGGGCTCGCAAAGTTGCGAATCGATACGCAAAACCGTGACCTACGCCTAGGAGATCTGCACGTCAAGCCGCTAACCCCATTTTGGTGGCCAAATTGAGCTAAACATCTCGTATCTTCTTAGATCTGCGCGAACTCAGACCTATACGAGATCCAATTCCCTAAGTTTACCCTTATTTCCACGTTGGTCATTATTAGGCTCAATGGGCGAAGAGCTGGAAAGGATCTCTCCTTAGGAAAACAAAATGTGGTGTGTTACTCAAATACCTACTGTACATATCTTGATATTTATTAATGATTTTACGATAATGACGCCTCAATGACATTTGCACTAGATAGGTGTTTACTTAGTGAAACTGCCGCTATTAATAATTGACTTCTAAGCTTGTTGGAAGGTGCTTGAACGTATTGGCTTGACGGTATCTCGTGTGACTTGCAGTGAAAAATACACTCTGCGCAGTAAAAATGGCTGTATTTTCTCAAGGGCACGGGTGATTACTTTCCGGGTCTGGGCGGGGGCATGCAAGAGAAGCTAGCCCACGAAGAATATATATTATTCAGTCATCACCAAGATCGATCTTACAACAACATGGAACGAGAAATGACCGAAGTTTTGCCGCACATTCCCGATGCTAAAAAGCCTAAGACTGAACCGTCGACCCCAATGTTCGGCCCCGACGGTGTCTCCCGCCAGGGGTCTCCCCAGGTCGGTGGTGAGGATGTCCGCATTCTGGGCTACGACCCTCTGGTCCCTCCTGCTTATCTTCAGTCTGAAATCCCTGCGAGTAGTATTTCTCTCGAAACTGTGGCACAGGGTCGCAAGGATGCGATTGATGTTATTAATGGTAAGAGTGACAAGCTGCTCGTTGTGGTCGGTCCTTGCTCAATCCACGATCCTGCCAGTGCCGTCGAATACGCACGTCGCCTTAAGGAGCTCAAGGATGAGCTTAAGGATGAGCTTGTGATTATCATGCGCGCTTACCTTGAGAAGCCCCGCACCACCGTTGGCTGGAAGGGTCTAATCAATGACCCCGATGTCAACAACACTTTCAACATTAACAAAGGTTTGCGTGTATCGCGTCAGCTGTACTCCGATTTGACAAATTCTGGTGTGCCCATTGCTGCCGAGATGCTCGACACCGTTTCACCGCAGTACCTAGCCGACTTCCTGTCGCTTGGTGCAATCGGTGCCCGCACCACAGAGTCTCAGCTTCATCGCGAGCTTTCCAGTGGTCTGAGTTTCCCCATTGGCTTCAAGAACGGCACCGACGGCAATGTTGGTGTGGCTATTGACTCTGTCAAAGCTGCCTCAAGCCAGCACCGTTTCATGGGTGTGACCAAGCAGGGTGTACTCGCCATCACGGCCACGAAAGGTAATGAGAACTGCTTCATCATTCTGCGGGGCTCGTCCAAGGGTACCAATTACGATGAAGAGTCCGTAAAGGAAGTTGAGGCAAAGCTCGGCGAGAGCCCCATCAACATCATGGTTGACTGTTCTCACGGCAACTCCCAAAAAGACTTCCACAACCAGCCGAAGGTGCTTACTGAATTTGCTCGCCAAGTGTCCAATGGCGACAAGAAGCTGGTCGGTGTCATGATCGAGTCTAATATCCACGAAGGTAACCAGAAGAGCGACGGCCAGGGCCTTGAGAGCCTCAAACCCGGTGTTTCCATCACTGATGCTTGCGTGAGCTTCGAGACCACTGAAATTATGCTGCGTGAGCTCGCCCAGTCTGTCCACAAGCGTCGATCCGCTTAAACCAATAGTTCATATCTGTATATTCATCATCATTCACTCGCCCTAGTACTAAGCATCTGTAAACCAGTCATAGGGCACGGTCCAAGCGATTCCTCAGCCATTCCCCGGCCTCAATGTTACGAAATTCAAATCCTGAGCTAACACGAGTTAGACTCTCTCAATAAGCCCCAATGCAATGTGGCCGCTTCGCTCGATTCGATGAACCTTTGAAGGGTAGGGGGTACCACCCCTTAGCCACCTTAGCCTCACTATCTTATCAGACACTCTCCGCGTTAAACTAACCTTAACCCCTGTACCACTGGCCAGCTAATGGCAGAGACGTTAGGGGCCCTACTGTTACCCCGCATCGAGGATGGAGGATAAGATCCACAACGGTTAATCATGGACGAAGCCTAAGTGTGTTGTAGGAATCGTGATCATTGTATATATAAGAGTGGGTGGCTCAGACCGTCTGCTCACCAGCGGAACTAGTAGGTGTCGTTAGTGAAGGATATAGCCAGGATTCGATAATACTTATATGAACTGGACGACATTCGTAGTGTACCTCGGCGCAGCTCATGCTTTTGTCCAGTTCGATCTGCAAAAGCACTCGCTGCATTCGCTGAAGCGCAGCACGGGCGATGGTCAGGTGGCGCTCGAAAACACTTTGTCATTCTACCAAACCGAGTTGCTGATAGGTAACCCGCCACAACCGGTTCTAGTTCAAATTGATACAGGCAGCAGTGATCTATGGGTAATTTCTTCAAGCAATCCCTACTGCCGTCAAGGAGGTGATGATAAGTGTGCGGACCAGTCTTCGTATGACCCCGATAAATCGCACTCCTTCAGAACAAATGACACGTCTCCGTTCATGATAACATACTGTGACTCCACTTTTGCGAGCGGCAGATACGTGCAAGACGATGTCATGGTCGGCGTCACCTACGAAAACCATGGTCGCAGCGCTGACTACAGCTTCACAAACTTTCTCGGCGGCAAAGCAACGCAAGGTGACTGGTTTCATCCGGTCAAATGGAGTAAAAGGCCAGCAGAGCAGCCTAACTTTCAAGCGATCAGTACTGATGAAGATTCTGCTGACTCAATTCAGGGTCCACAGCCATCGGCGTTCACAATTCGTGGTGCAAACTTTGCACTAGCCGACAAGTCAAACTCATCGGCGGCAGTATGGGGCATTGGCTTGGAGAGCATCGAGTCAATGGCACATCACAAAGACACTAACGGCAACATGTCACCGACATACTCGAATTTGCCGATGCAAATGAAGGAACAAGGCTTCATCGAAACCGTGGCATACTCACTGTGGTTGAACGACTTGCACGCCTCAGCCGGTTCACTGCTGTTTGGCGCGGTTGATCATGCCAAGTACCTGGGTCAGCTTCAGAAAGTGCCACTTGTGTCAACGTTCCAAAATGTAGACAAACCCGTCGACTTTTCGGTGATGCTTCATGGCATAGGTGCCTACAACGAGGGTAACAAGTTTGCGGACATCGTCAAATGCAGCGTTCCTGTACTCCTGGATTCGGGTACCACGTATACGCAGCTGCCGATGAAGCTCCTGCGGCCAATCTCCGAGGCGTTAGGTGCGGTTTACGATCCTCAAAGCGGTATGTTTCTACTGAGCGAGTCAAGGCGGCAGACTCTCGTTGATGGCGGCTTGCGTTTCAATCTCAGTGGTATCCAAATTGACGTGGCTATGGACGAGATTCTGGTGCCCATTGGCCCGCGAAAGCACGCTAGTCACAAATTGGCACGAACCAACTCGAGTCAACCTGAAGTTGGCACGCTAGTGCGGCTGGGGTTTGATAATGAGCACGATCTCGAAGGGGTGGAAATGTTTGAGCCTGATGATTACAACCTCGATCCCAGTGACTTTGAGGACTTAGAAAATGTGTCTGAAGATATGTCAATATCCGACTCGATGTCTATCAAGGCCCGCAAGCACGCAGAGAACTATTATCTGCTCGGCATCTTTCCCGTTGATATCAGCGGGTCCGACTCATATATTCTTGGCGATACATTCTTGCGCAGCGCTTACGTTGTGTATGACCTCGAAGAGAAAGAGGTCGCACTTGCGAATACTTATTACAACGCTACGGACTCCGAAATTGACGTTATTGGCTCTTCAGGGATCCCTAGTGCTAAGCCTGCCGATCTGTATTCATCAACTCAAGTCTCGGACGAGATCGTAACATTCGCGGGTGTCGACATTTTCGACCGCAGCTCCGCCGAGGCAGATGCATCGGTAAGCCAAACATTCAGCGTCGACATTCTCAGCGCGGACCCACGAGAACCGGGTCCCACTTATTCGGCCGCTGGACTGCTGCCAGCCCCCACACAGTCTGAACGCCAACCCCACCACAGAAACGGGGCCAGTTCCACTGGTATACCTTCTGCATCCCTTATCTTACTGAGTTCCCTGACGTTCCTCTTATTATAAATACCGTAGACGTAGAACTACAGATCATACTCTTTGTCACATAACTCGACTTCTAGGTCAGACACCATATAGCCCAATGTAGGCAGTCCTATCACCTCTGCACCATCATCAGGTACATCTACCCAAGTTAGTAGTGGTTGAGTTCGTAAATCAGCCACTTTCGACAAACGCTTGCGGAGCTCGTCATTTTTCGCAGCAAACGTGATTATAAATCGCCTCGAATCAATTTGACATACCTGACTCAGTCTCCACCTCATGAACCACCGATAATCAACTGCAGTCCATTCACTCCATGATTTCGTCGCCACATATGACTTCGAAATCTTTTTTCGTCGGGGTTGTTCGCGAGCAAAATGTAATTGGCCATCTTTGTGGGATACATTTACTCCTAGAACATTAGTGGAGTCGATTTTGCCTAGTATTGGCACTAATGTAGCCACTTTCGATCTCTTGTTCAGAAATTTGTCGTCTGAAAGTGGTGAAACAGGCGCCATCACTCGCATCAACAAATCAGTTGCTACCGAAGTGGGAAGGCTCAGTAGATCGGGCGAGATGGTGAGATTTGCCGTTCTCGTTTCTTTGTTTACAGCAAGGCGACCATCAAGGAGAAATTGCGCTTCAGTTTGTTTGGAAAGTTTGGAGAGCAGTTGGCGCTGGCGATTCAGAGTTGTGATGAGATCTGCCAAATTAGTAGCTGAGATCGGTCCCAGGTTGGCCGCTTGCTCCGCGAACCAGCGTCGCACCAGGTTTCGTTGTGTTAAAGTCGTATCCTGATTAGTCGCATCTTCCCACCACTGTACGTCGTTCTCCGTACACCACTCAATTATTCGCGATTTGGGAGTTTCTAAAAGGGGCCGCACGACATATACAGGCTTCTCCCCTTGGCGTCGCGACGCATACATGGCATGCATGGATTCCATACCAGCCAAACCGTACCACGAACTTCCTGAAAGCAGCCTCATAATAAATAGCTCTAGCTGGTCATTGAGGTGATGGCCTTGGAGCAAATGTTGGAAGCCGCCAGCAAGGCAAGCCTTTTTGAGAGCTGAGCGTCGACCATCCCTTGCCTCCTCCTCTAACCGATCTGAGCAGGGTGAAATTTTAGTCGGCAAATGTAGTATTGAAGCCGGCACGCCAAAGCGTTTCTCTATATAGGATTTCACTGCTGCAGCCTCCTCACTACTTTCTGGTCTCAATTTGTGATCGACCACAAAGGCACCAAGTTCAATCTTCCTAGGTATAGCCCATTGGGAAGCCAGGCCAACTAAAGCCATGGAATCCACCCCACCTGAAACAGCGAGGGCCAGCTTTTGAGGTGGTGATAATCCGAACTGATTTCTCAATGCTACACGCATATGGTCCGAAATAGTCATGAATAATCTAGCATCAGAATCTTTGAAGTAGAAATTATCAATTTAATTCACTATTGAAGTTGGCCTGCTTCGTGAAGCTCGGGTGCCTCACCCAGAACTGTTCGGCTCCTCCCCTAAGCCTTGTCTCTCCGCTCACTAAATCTCAGCTGGCTCGCACTAGTCGCTTGAAAGCAGAAATAGCCAATAATCACTATGCAAATGGAGGTAAATTGGGAAGATCAGCAGAAGATAAACGAGTTCTCCAAGTTGAACACCCGCCTTACAGGCTTTGACATTGATATCAAGGGCCTCCGCCAAAAGAAAGAGGACCTCGACGACCTCAGCATGGAGATCGAACTCATAGACGAAGACGAAGAGCTCATGTACTCAATAGGAGAGACCTTCGTTCATCTCAAACAGAGCGAAATCATGGCCCTCTTGGAAAAGGACCAGAGCAAAATCGACGAGCTTATTGAAACTAAAACTGATGAGCGCTCGAGCCTGATGAGTAGAATGGATGAGCTGAAGGCTGCGTTGTATGCGCGATTCGGACGGGAAAATATCAACCTGGAGCGAGAGTAGGTGTTCGTGGCTCAGTGGCTCAGAAACTTCACCGATAATTGCAAGTGCGTGTCTAGTTATTTTATTTTGGTCGTTTTAGTTATATGTTGGAGATATGCGAGTGAATTGTCTCAACTGTTGGCGCACCAGGCGTCATAACAGAAGAGGATGATGCTGTTAAAAGTGATCTAAGCGGTGTGGACAGCCTTGTCCTGCTCAATTATGAAGGGGTATTGCGCGTCGTTCAACGACTCGACCTGATTAATCAGACTCGAGTCCAGCGAGATCGAGAATCCCTTGATGATACTTTGGTATTCATAGTTCACCTTAGCGCCCAAAGCCCTGAGCTCGGTGAGCAACTTCTGTTGCACGCTGTCCGGGGTCTCGGTGCCTGTCTCGAAGACCACGATGTAGTTGCTAAGAGTGTTGCTCGAGCTGGAAAGGTCACTTCTAGTGTATGCGATCGGTCGAGCGGAGACGGCGGCAAATAGCTGGAGAGCCGCTACGAGAACGGTAGTGATCTGCATTTTGGTAACTAGTAGAGTGTATACGAATAAAGGGGTGAATTGAGTTATTGCCACCTGATGCTTCGGCTAATATAGAAGTGTTTTGGTGAGAGAATAGCCAAAACTAGTGATTGTATCTTTAGATAGTTAAACGGCGGCTTACCGGCTCTATATGTATACAACCCTGCCCGCCTCCTTGGCGGTAAGCCGGGAGGACGGGGTTTCCGGGCGTACCTGGAAGCGGGCCTTAATCCAGACGCGCTTACCTTGATGTTAGGTTTTAGGCGGCGAATCCCCTTCATCAACTGATCCGCGACGGTCGTAAGGCAGAGCGGATGGGGGCAAAGGGGTCAGTGATGGCTGGCTCACAATGGCGTGGAGGCGCGCGGCGGGCCGCAGGAAGCGGCGAAGGCAACGCCGACCACACCGGCCACGCAGGCAAGGTGCAGATCGTATTATGAACTTGCCTAATTCAGAGTAAACGCGTCGACCACGCGAATTAGACCCATTCAATGTCTCAACGTAAATAAATTAATTAGAAAAGCTCACCTCCTCGAATGCCGTATGGTCAATGACTCGACAAGTATGAAAGACACCTGGGGACGCTTGGCCTTGAGGCAAATACTGAACACAATGTGTTATAAAGATTATCCATATTCGGTTGGTTAGATACGTTGAATTTAGCCATCAAGCACGTTGCAAGAAAAAAAAATTGGAAAATAGTAATTAATTCAATTTCCGTGCTTTATACCCCGCGAATGGCTTAAGACCACATTGGCTTGTCACATAATGGTTTGT
Organism: Starmerella ratchasimensis; assembly: GCA_030562965.1. Classification (NCBI taxonomy): domain Eukaryota; kingdom Fungi; phylum Ascomycota; class Dipodascomycetes; order Dipodascales; family Trichomonascaceae; genus Starmerella; species Starmerella ratchasimensis. The sequence continues at coordinate 15,363 of JAKUAQ010000009.1, forward strand.
GGATATCTCTCTGACCTATATACCTACTAACTGTAGTACCGCGGCTCATCAAACACGTGGTATCGGTGCCCGCGCACACCCGATCCTCGGAACAGTTGGGGAAATTGGAGACCGCGCTCAACTTCGCCCTCCTCAATGCGCACATTGGAAGCGTTCTCCGGCTGCGTGACCTGGAAGCGGCCAACCTGCAGCTCGGTATCGGTAATAGAGTCACGCGAAATACGTGCATAACCCGTGCGGCGCATGTTCTTGTAGAGAATATACTCGCACCAGCGGTCATCGTCTGTGGGGTCGATATCACGCATACCGGTGTAGTCAGACACCCATGTGTTGTAGTTGCCCTGCAACGGCTCTGTCACCAGATATGACAGTAGAATCGTGGGCCGCGATCCCGTAGATGCGAGCAATTCCGAGACGTAAGCCGTCTGCTGGCGGCGGTCCTCCGGATCTTCCTCCTGTCCAGAGTGGAACACGACTACATCCACTAGGTGTCCGTAAACATCCAGCGTCGCGTGGATGGCCGGAGCGAGCTCGCCCACCGGGCTGGGCGTGAGGTGATGCGTGCTGTTTACGATTGGGAAGCGCGAAAGCAGCGCGGCGCCCCAAGTGTGTTGATCAGCAGGCGGGCCATAGTCGGCGTAGAATCCAAGCTCCTCGGCAATCTTCTGCGTGATGTCACGGTGGCCGCCAATGATGCGCTGAGTGTCGCTCTCAAGCAGTCCAACAACGTCGAGTTCCGCCTCGCTAATCAGATCGCGCATGCGCGTCTCGCTCGCCCACAACCCATTGTCCAATCCGAAGTGGATGGTCCAGATGCCGGCAGTGAGTGCATGGCTCTCGGGGTGGACAGGTGCGGGAGCAACACGGTTCTGGATACGCTGCGCAGTGAACGTAGACGCCAGGGCAACGACCAAGAGCAGAGCCCAGCCGGTGAGTTTGGCAAGCTTGCTCACGGCACGGCTCACTCGATACTTACCGAGGGTTACTGCACCGAGCGTGACCAGAGCCTGCTGGAAGGCCAGGATCAGCCATGTGCGCTCACGGAGAGCAGGTCCGCCCGGAACGAATGCGTAGGCAACAGTCCACGTCTCGCCGAAAATGAGAGCGAGGTAAACAAACATAGCAACGCCAAAGGATTTGGTCGGGTGGTGCACGCCATTCGCTGCCAAGAGAGCAGGAAGAATTGCACTGGCGTAGAAAGCAATGTACAGGCCACCAGTGAAGCCACCCCAGCGCTTGATCTGGGAGATGACGACCATCGCGACGTTAAACAGAACCAGCGCCTTTTTACTGACGGCCCAGCGCGAGCGCACACCAACGAACAAACCAATTGCCATGGCGAACACGACGAGCATACCGTGGGACAGCGGCGTCGGGCCCTGCAGCAGCTCACAGCCACTAAATCCTGTCAAGGGATAGCCTTCCCACACCCACAGAGGAATGTTCGAGGCGTCGCTGAGGAAAGTAGTAACAATGAAGAGCATTGCACCCAGCGCCAGGCCCACAAGTGTCGCAGAAGTGTTCTCCTTGGTGAAGCCGAAGTCGGTGGACGCAGGGGCAGGCTTCTTCTCGTTCTTCTCGGTCTTGCTGGTCTTGCTGGTGGTCTTGCTGAGCTCACCTGCCTCAGGGATCATGGCGCCCGCACATACCGCACCGCCGATGCCAAACGCTACGCCCCAAGGGTTGATGCCCCCGATGCTCGGCTTCATAATCGGCCAGATGGGGTTGTTTGTGTGGCTGTAAATACGACCAGCCACCGTCACGAGCAGACCCAAGACGAACGCCGCACCCTGGCTCGCTACAAGCCCCGGGCGCGAGCTCGACGCAGCAGCGGTGAACACGGACGCGAAGGCGATCGTAGCGAAACCCACACCGATACCGACCCACATCATGCGTGCAGGGGGGTCAGCCACCCAGTACGCGGCAACAGCCACAACTTGGCCGAGGAACGCGAGCTGCGGGAACGCGGCAAACAGGCGGCGCAGCGGCGGCAAGACCAGGATCAGCGGCGAGGCGAGCGTCAGAGCAAACGCCTCGTAGCCGCTGATGCCCATGTACCACAGCGGGAAGTACCAGATCATAGCTCCGAGCGACGTGATGACTGACCACCAGACCGACCAGTTCAGAACAGACACCACGAACCCGAGGATGGGAGGACCGTCACGCAAACGACGCGGGTCGCTCAACACCGGCACATCGACGGGTTTAGCAACCACGTGGTGGGGGTCGAGAACCGTAATCTCAAGGTTCGGGAAGTCAAACGCCGTGGCGGCGTCGAACGCGACGTCGAGGCCAACGAGCGCCCACTCGAAGAACGCGTACGTCGTGTAGGCACCAGCAATGCGGTGCACCTTGTGCTGGATAAAGAAGTAGATGAGCGGCACGATCATCGTGAAGAATAGAGTGGCCGTCACGAGACGCCAGCGGCGAGCTTTGCCGGCGGGTGTCGCGCGAACACGCAGCACTGTCCACGGGATCGTCAGCACCATGTAGCTGATCATGAACACGTCATGCCAGTCATGGTCATCGGTGGATGTGACATAAGTCCAGCCACCGCAAGTGAAAGTGCGCAGCACACCGGTCCATAGCAAAATACCGGGCGTCCACGCGTTTTCTTTGTGCGTCAGAATGTAGGTAAGGAACACAAGCAAAAACCGCGGGCCACTCGTCACGGCGATCATCACCTGGTACACACTTCGCTCGGGATATAAGTCGCCAATAGTGGCGCTGACACTCGGAAACCACTCGTGGGGGTGGCCGTAGTGCTCGTTCTGCACGATGCGCGTGTAGTGCAGCATGCAACCGACCACGAGCGCCAGAATGAAGGCACCGCCCGCAAAGAAGGTGTGGGCGTATGCGATCCACACGGCATTCAGCCGAAACACAGTCGGCGCTTCAGTTGAAGAGACCGACATTTCGATGGTGGTGAACGTGGTGTGGGGCCGAGGATGGAAATGCGGAGACAGGAGGTGGCCCCGTGATTGACGCGTGGCCGTAGGTTAGGTTAACGCGATCGACCTGTCACCAGACAGCACCCTAATAAAGTAAGTAAGTGTTGGACAGAAGTCCTAGTAAGATTGGAGAGGTAGGAATCCTAGCCCACTAGGATGACTAACTCAGACCACTATAAAAACAGAATTGATATACAATATATACTTAGACGACTTATACTACACAGTTATGAGAGTAACTGGTTGAGGACGTTTATGTACCCTGCTGGTAGGTAACTAGTACTCCCAATAGTATCCTAAGGTATATTATACTATTGGTTAGTCGGACGTAACTGGGTGAGCACTGGGACGTGCTCACTAAGCCCCTAGTCCGGGTATACGTTAAGTCCGACAGTAAGTACTTAATATAGAGATCTAGCTCGCCTCTGATCTAGTTCATCTAGGCCGATCCAAATTTAGATTGATAGAAATTTCTACTTCCACGCCAAAGGTATACTGTAGCTGTAACTAATATGTACTAATCAGGATCATTCGACCCGGTTTATATCTCAATTCTTGCCTTGTGCATTCAAGTCGGCAGACGGGAATATGACCCAGATCGGCCCCTCCATGCCGTGATTGCGATGAAAACAATGTCGATCACAAGGTACCATGCGAGTATACCCACGCCAAACCAATCTGGGTACGAATATAGAAGAGTACTCAGGATAATAGCGGTGAAGTATCCCAAGGCCTGCATGAGCACCGGCATCCAATGAAGGCCAGCGACCTCCGGTCCAGGCTTCGCAATTTGACTAACAGTTAGTTCGAAACCGCTAATTACCATCCCGGCCAGCTGGAAAAGAGATAGAACTGATGCAAACAAAGCCAAGAAATCACGAGTAAACGGCCGCGATTTGATAAGGTGCCCATGGACGAAGTAGAGTGCTACCATCGCGCCAATTGTGGCCGCGTAGGAGGGCAGAAGGACTTTGATGAGGTGGCTCACTTTCTTGTCGTAACTAGTTGATGGTGCAACGCTGTCCAGTGCAGCGATGAACTGGCTTGCCAATGAAGCTCCAAGCGCAAACCATCCGATCGTCCGTGGGCTCTCCGGGGCACCAATAAAGCTTTTGTCAGAAGGGGCTCGGGGCACGAGCATAAAAAAAGCAGCAATGCCAAAAACCCCCACAGCAACCAGCAACCAGCAACGCCGGGGCAACGCTGATTTAGTTGGTGTAAGGAGCTGTGACTGGATCTGATAGATGAATGGTGTAACTATGGCAAGGCCACAGAAGGCGCCGATGATCTCTCCGGAAATAGGAGCACCCATGGCAAGCAGCTAAGTACCCTAACACAGTTGGCGGGTCTTTACCGCCCGAAGCACGATCATCGCGATAGGGTAACGTAGGCACTATGCACCTTTTGGGCAACGGAGAGCAGTAGGCATGTCAAATAGGCCCCATAGCACTGGGACAAGATTAACCATATATAAATATAACTAAACACCATACGTCGCACTAAGCTGCTGTTGGAATGCTGGCGGTAGCGATCCGAGCAACTCGGCGAAGTTCGGGATCATTGCCTTATATCCATTGATGAGCGCACCAACCTGCTGCTGCAAGGTTACAGACGGTGTGAAGAACGCTGCAAATACCTTGAAGAGTCCCACAAGCGCCGCAGCATCGAGAGCCTGCGGATTAGCACCGATCGCATTACACATGCCTTGCAGAGCTGTATCTTTCTCGAGAGTTGCGTCCACATCCATCATGACCTCCAGCCATTTACCGATGATCACTGAAAGGTGGGGTGCCAACAAGTTGGGCAGCCCGAGTCCCAGTCTACCTATCGCAGTAGCGGCATTCGAAAGCAGCGTGGGGCTGTGTGTCATCGGCGACATAAGCACTGTACCAAGTTTCTGGAAGATTGTGGGAAAGTATGGCTCGAGCGAGAACTTGTCATGATGCATCGAAATTTCCGCAATAGTCCACATCGAGTTGTCGCCTACCGGTTCGTACATCACGTCATTCTCAATCAATGTAGTGTCGATCTGCGCAATGACGTCAGGCACCAAACGACCCAAGTGAGTGAGGAGCTGCGTTTCAAAGTTAAAGATCGCCAAATCGCCCATCAACGCAAGGGCTGACTGCTTGATGTCGTATGCTTCGAGACTGAGGCACAACTGAAGCACATCTCCGATGCTGGTTTGACTAGCGGCCTCCTGAGCACTGAACAGAGGATCGGTCCCGCTATCTCCTAACGCCTGCACAAGTCCGTCGATGAGGTCGAGCGCACACACGACGACCATGGGTTCCGGCGCATCGACTCCCAAAGGATCAAGCTGTGCACGCTGCAGTAGCACGAGGCTCTCGCGAATAAGAATCATACTGCGCTCAAACAGCGGCGGCGCAAACCGCGCAAATGCTGGGCCTGTGGCAACTGCCAAGAACCCAAGACACTCAAGCAAAGCCAGCAACTCGTAATCATCGTTGCTGACAGCATGCCAGCGCGTGACCATGGGCTCCATCACTGGGTATATAAGCGTGGGATCTGCGTTAATCGCCGCTGTAGTGGCGGTTGCCACAGTCTGGATACACTCATATAGTGCCATCAAATTGTTCTTCTGGTAGCGCGTGAAGCACTGCTGCAGGTGCTGGAACAGCTCTCCCGCGAACGTGTCGAGCTCTCCATTAGAAGCCTCGGCCAGAGTCGAAAGGGCGCCACACGCCGCAGCCTGAACACGCTTGTTGTGGTCAAGAGTGCACGCTAGGATGCCCTGAAGGACCTGCCAATTGATGCCCTGCTCGTCATTGTATCGACTCAAAGTCCAGCACGTAATTTCACGGATCGGCGCGTGCTCACTTTTCAGTAAATCGATCAGGAACGGTACTAACTCAGGAACAAACGACACCTCTCCCGCGGCTTTTGATCCTTCTGCAATTGCGCCAAACGCCAGCACCGCCGACTCGCGCACGGACCATTCAGAAGAGGGATTGATACGCTGAAGCATGGTCGGCAGAGCGGCCGCGACCGTACCTTGCGCGTCTTTCTGCGCAAGCTGGTCAAGGGTGGCCGCACAGCATTTCCGGAGGTTCCAGTTCTCTAAAGAAGAGCCGAACTCGTCTTCATCTTCATCGTCGTCGTCTTCGTCGTCGTCTTCGCCGGTCTTACGGCCGGCAGAACTGTGACCCTTTTTGCTCTTCGGCAGCGTAGGTCGAATGTCCTGATCACGATCCACTTCCTGACTGTCATCTTCGGCCAAACTCTCGATCACAAACAAATCGTCATCGCTGAACTTCATACCTTCCAAAATAGCCGGTAGGATGGTATCCAGCATTGGTCTCAGAGTCTCTTCGTCGACTTCACTTTCGGCAAAACCCAACAAAAACTCTGCACCTTCCAGCGCCACAGACTCATCAGGCAGTTTGAGACAGTGCAGCGTGAACTGCACGACGCCTTCGAGATGCGGCACCAGCTTATCGGGGCGCACATCAAGAAGCTCTCGGAAGGCCTGACAGATGCTTGACAGCGTTTCGGGCGTGGAGTCACTCTGAGCTAGCGTGAAGCAGGCCTGAAGGAACTCATCAATATGTACGAGGAATGGCTGCGAACCCTGGGGCACGAACTGCGTGAGACAGCTGATAGCATTGCTACGCACTTTAGCACTGGGTGACGCGGTGAACGCAATAAGTTTCGGCACCAGCTCAGTCATCAGAGGGTCACTCTTGGCCACTACATCCGCGCTATCTTCGCAAATGTTTTTGAGAGCACTCACTGCACCTTCCTGGATTGGTTCACCATTCTGGCTGGAATCGATGGCCTGTACGAGCTCGGGTAGCAACGTTGGCCAGTTTTCCAGGCCAAGCTTTGAGAGCAGTGTTGTGATGACAATGCTACTTGCGTTGCGTATAAGATTGCTTGCATCGGCCAGGCCAGTGGTGACCCTTTGTTGGGTGTAAGCCACATTATCGGGCGTCAAGTTGGCCCAGTTCAGCACGAGAACATTTTTAAGCCATAGTCCGGCGGTGGCGCGGACAGCCTCGGTAGCTGTGGTGGGGAGCTGCTGCGGCGAACTTACCAATAAATACACGAGGTAATTGATCAGATCTGGCTGCGACCTCGCGTTTTCCAATTGGGCTCGGGCACTATTACGCTGCGTGCGGTTTTCCCTTGCACCATCATTGGACTGAATAAATAGTGTGATCAGTACCTCCAAATTAGGCTGAGATGGCTCCCACATCAGCACAAATAAGTTCGCTTGGCAAAACGCTACGTGGAAAATTCCGTGTCAAGATCAACCCCACTCAGTACGGCAGTGGTTGAACGGACTATGCTTTACGTGGGTGAGCTATAAAAAAAATCTACCCCTACCGTTATAGGCCGTTACGGAAGTCGAGCCTCGTGCGAACTCCGCTATTACGGGTCGCTTGAACACTATACCATTCAAGTCCCAGTGTGCCCGTACCCAGAAGAAGTTCTCGCCCACGAGAGGAGAGAAATAAAACTCCCAGCTGACCCCTACAATAGTTGTAACCCTGTGAAATCTTTCTTTCTAGTCACATGCTTGGAGGCTGGCTACGCTGATCCAGCTAATAATCCAGCCCCTCCAGCCCAGGACAAAAATGAAACCGCGCATGACTCAACACACATGCTTGTCGCTGGCTTGAACCCTTGCGTTGCTTCTGTTGTAGGTAGTCTTTTTAATTTACGGTGAGTAATAAATAAATAGTTCGTATATCTAGACCTCCCACTGTAAAGGCCACGTAGACGAACATCTCAACAAATTTCAAGTATTCAGTTATGAATTAATGCAGTAGGAAATTAATTAAAGCGATCCAAAGTGATCAGTAACGTTTCGGCATGAACCAGCTGCCGCGTATTAAGATTGTCAAAAAGCTTAAAGCGCCCGCGCTGTAAGCTCTTGTTTCAAATCAGGATCATCATTTCGGATTTTAAGTTGATCCAACGGGTTCTTGATGTGTGATGTAAGAGGAGAGTCGCCATCGATGGGCGAAGATATAGGATCTGTAGAATCGCTGTCTGTGTCTTCGGGTGATGAGAGCGAGTTTGAATCCTCGTAAAGATCTTCATCGTAAAGATCCTTTTCTTCCGCATAAGCGGCGAGGCAGTCGTCGTTGAACCGTATCGATTTCTTGGCTTTAGTTCGAATCGGAATGCTCTTGGTCAACGGCTCTGCGTTAAGTCTAATGTTTAAATCTCTGTTGATCCTCGCCAATCTCTCATCAGGAAGTTCAAGGAGCTCAGCAGGGACAAAGCCTTCTACGCCACGGTCGCAAACACGTACAAACCACCAGTACCAGTGCACCTCTGAAAGCAGAATCAGTGTGTCGCTAGGATCCACAGACACTTGACCCTTCTGGGTTGCTCTGAAGGGGCGAATCGAGTGAACAGTAGCGGTCATGAGCTTCAAAAGATAATGTACTGTTGAATTATTGGTGAAATGACTAGTGTATCAGTGTATTTCGGAAGAGCTGCGTCTAATCGAATTTCCTGTGACTGTGCACATCTTGGTCTTTATATAAACGGAAAAGCTCAGCGGGGCAACGCGGAACACAATTCCGCATTACCCTAACCCATCGAATCAACCAGGGAACTCCATGCTGCGTCACGGTATGCACGGCCGCCTGGGTAGATCTGGGCAGATCTGGGCAACCCCTATCCATCGTGCTTCCACATAAAAATACAAAAATATATGCAGAGGGGTAGAACTTACTTGTTTTCATTTAATGGTTTCTAAAACTCGATAAATTTTCTCCCAATTCATTGATCTCTCAATGTGAACTTCTTGATTATACACCTGAAACTCTCCTTGCTACAAAGGAGTGTTTCAATGCATAACCCTTACCTTATCACTCTTCACTAAGCTAGTCGAAGATAATCTAAAGAAGACTCCTCCCCACTCTGCGGATACATTCTCTGCATGGAACCACGCTGGGTGGGCAGGTGGCAATTTTCCTCGTTGACGTAGTTTTCTTGGTTTGAATCAGTTTTCATGTGTGACAAGTCTTCTCTTTTTTAGACGTCAATCATGATTCGACATCGAAGTTACAGTTGAGTCTTCGATTCGATAAACATAGTGCAGCTGCATAAACTACCCTGTTGCTTGCGTGAAAAAAAAGTGATTAGCTGAATAAAGGCTAGGGTAAATTGTAATCCAAGACTCTGCGTAATATGAAATGCAGTATGTGGGCACTCTGCGTGCGGCTCACCAACATGCATATGTGCTGATTAATCGTTAAAGGTCATCATACGCGCACAGTGCAAAAAAAACTCCATGAGTGCAGCTCAAATTCTAATGATTAGCATGAATCGACAAGATTTATCCTGACCGCGCGATGAGCATAAACCACTATCGAGAAATATACCATAAAATCATATCTTTTGTCGTTGAGAAGCCCACGCAAGACCGTTCAAGGAACTTTGTTCCCTGGGTGGAGACCTTGCATTCGTGCTTGTGTGATGCATCTGAGCGCGTCGTTGAGGTGGCTCAGATAGGGTAGTTGTTTCGGCGGGGTCAAACGGGGTTATCGGCAATTGCCCCTGCACTTCATGCCCGGCGACCGATGCACTGAATAATATCATGTGATTGATTTAAACGCAACCCTCGCTGCCCCTTTTCGCGGTCTCAACCGCGCAATTAGTCCCACGGAGTCCGCCCGACCAAGCAAGCCTAGGCCCCGCCCGAACATCTCTACGTCGCTGCGTTTCTAACGAGGGAGCTGAGACTTGAGACACTATGAGTTTCTTGATGTACCGAATATATAACTACTACATAATATTAACATATCAACTAGTAAAGACTAGAAGTCGGTTATCCAAACCAGCATACAGTCTTCATGCAGCAATTATCCATGTGAGCCATATGAGCCATCTGATTTTGGATCCAGACCTGATCAGCATATGGGGCGATGGTTGCACCAAGTGCTGGCACCCCTCAGCGCATAACATTTAGTTATCTACACACCGCGTAGAGTGGACGCATTGGGCTCCGTTCTGCTGAATTTAGATTCTGAGATATCTCATTAAGAAGAAAATTTGATTTCCCATAGGAAATGATATAGAAGACACCTATACTGACGAAGGGAATGCACTCTTTTGAGAAGATCCCAGGCCAGATTTGGAGCATATGCAAGATCGAGAACGCCCGTCCCGCCCGTCCCATTTGGCCGTTGGGGAATTTACACCAATGGCAGGTGTCTGTAGCTTTCTGCAACTTCTAAATGGCACGGAAGACGCAGTGCTATGCCGCCCCAAGGATAGGGTATTACACCGAGATCCCGTGCAGCTGGTTCTCGCCCGCCCGAGGTATATAGCTGCATGCATGTTATATATCAGTCAGCGCCTATAACTACCGATCTAGTTTGCAGGCTGTCGATGCGGTAAATGTATATGCGTCTATTACATGCCGCCCTTCACGCCGATCTTTATGTAAAGAGGGAATTTACGGATCTTCTGTAACTCCGATCCAAACTGCAGCTCCGATTTATCCTTAGTCACGCTTCTTCTGTGAAGCAAAGCGCTTGCGGATAATGATATTCTGATACGTGGTCAGAATGAACGCAAAGAAAGAGAAGAACGGGGTCCAGGCTAACTTGGGAACATACTTCTGAGCCAGGGCAATGATCAGGGGGGAGGTGATCCATTGAGACTTCAAAACACGCATGATCGAGGCGTGGATTCTCTCCTTGATCTCTTTAATGGATCGAGAACCAGCAAGCACACTCATGAAAGTGATATAGGACACGGCCATAATAGGGGTCACAAACAAATTCATTGCCACTATTTGTAAGATGTTGGTAACCGGGCCGGTCTTTCTCTTGCGGAACGCTTTCTGCAAAATGTCCACAAGGTAATGTGACAAAGGACCGGAAACCAAAAGGCCGTAGAGCGCGGTGTTTCCTACGCGCGGTCCAATGTAGCTGCCCGTGCTAGGATCTTTCTCACCAGTGATAACGCCGGCGATCAATTCAGAGAGCGCATTGAGCGAGCCAGAGGTCAAGGCCTTCGTGCGAACAGGGTGCTCGATGAGCTGGGTCAAGTATCCAACCGCCAAAGAACTCATTTTTTTGACAGCAGATAGTAGTGATAAGACGTGTCACCAAATGAGGGATTGGTAATGGAGGAGGTCCACCCAAATCGAGTGTAGTTATGACGTCTCTCTTAGTCATCTTCCCCGCATGGACCTCGGGAAGATAAGACTACTCCTCTAAAACACAAGTGATTGTACCAGATATGCTCGGATAGATTCATATTCTTGTACATATATAGTCCACCTAATAACATGACTTCGTAAACGTAGCAGCACTTTCTTCTTCGTCCTCTAACAAAAGCGATTACGAACCCTATGGCGCCTATAAAAACGCAACTTTTCGCTGTTCGGAGCTAGGGTTTATAGACCAGGAACCACGGATTCCCGCCGAGTGCTGTAGGAATCCAAGGCTTAACAGTTCTTAAAGCGACAAATGAATATGTGAATCAATGAGATTCTCCCAACCTTGTCATGGGTCATCATGTTTTCAAACCAGGTGAACTAAGATAGGTATGACCACCGGTCAGTTGATCAGATGGTCTGACTTAACTCATGTATTACTGAAATCGAATTTCGAACGTGGACAGTGCTATGCACCTGAGGATAGCGTGGACAATTCGTCGCGCAGGTACATGAGTCTCCAGCTCTGGCCGCTAGCTTGTAGACAAGCGGCAGCTAACCCTAGTTAAAAAAAAAATAACTAGGACGGAAGGAGGAAACGAGAGCTCGAGGGCTGGGAACTCACGATCTCGCAGATACGAGATACGTCCACACCTGATCGCGAGATGTGCCTGTACCACGTAGTACCGACTCGAGGTGCGTACCGGGGACACGCGTGACTAAGCACATCATCACCACATCCGTTGCATTTGGCTTAAACGTCTGCGGATTCTCTGCAGTAGCGCAAAACAATGGATTTCGATGGCGTTTTCGACTACGAAGGCGGTCGCGATGATGACTACACAGGATCCGGAGAATACAATGACCAGTTCCTCGACGCACAGGATACCGACGCGCATCAGATGCTAGGAGATGAGCTCGACGGAAATGTGAACCACGAGCTGGATCAGGAGTTGCTAGACGACGGAATTGATGACCCCATGGAGTCACCTCTAGACCACATGGACCACGTGGACCCCAACACTGACATGGTAGAACTGCCGCCAGCAGAGACTGCGGAAGCTCAGCCCGGTCAGTCAGACCAGGGCGTTGCTCCCCCCGAAGAGGCTAATGTTGAGAACTCCAAGCCAGCAGAAGGCCAGCTTTCTGAGTCGGTGGCGGGATCGGGGACCGATGAGAGCTCTTCTCAACCGGGTGCTCAGATCAGTATATCACAGGCTGAAGGCACTGACTCACAAGGTGAATCAACAAACAAACGCCCACAAGACGAAGATCTTGAAAGTGTGCCGCCGCCGAAACAGGCCAAGCATTTTGATACTGACGCACCTGGGGGAGACGCGAAGGAAATCGCTAATGGTGAGAGCAAGCAAGATCACCCCGCCGGTGAAGGCTCTTCCGTCCCCCAAACCAAGCCTTCAGCGGGAGCGACAGACGACTCTAACGGTGAGACAGCTAAGCGAGAACCCAGCGCTGCTGAAGCCCTTCAGATGAAGTACGAAGATGGGCTGATTCCTCAGCATCATACAATCGTCATACCTTCGTACGCTAGCTGGTTCAGCATGCGCCGGATCTCGGAAGTCGAGCGGGAGTCGCTACCCGAATTTTTCACGGGTCGCAACATGTCGAAGACACCGCAGGTTTATGGTAAGTACCGCAACTTCATGATCAACGCATATCGATTAAACCCCACGGAGTACTTGACTGTAACGGCATGCCGGCGTAATTTGGTGGGAGATGCTGCTTCTCTCATGCGTGTACATCATTTCTTGGACGAGTGGGGCCTTATCAATTATCAGGTAGAGGCTGAATCGCGTCCGTCGAGTGTTGCGCCCCCGTTCACCGGTCACTGGCAAGTCAAGTACGACACGCCACGTGGGACTTTTCCGTTCCAGCTGTACCATGGCACTAAAGACCCTCAACTGCAACCACTCCGCCCTACGGGTAAATATGGCACCAAGAAGGAAGCCAACGGTGAGCCTCAGCAGCAGCAGCCACCGCAAGGGCAACAGAGTCAAGCACAGTCATCAGCACAGTCACAGCAGCCCCCAACACAACCTAATGCCACGAACTCAACTCCCGACGGCACAGAATTGCCTGGTCCAGTGTTACCTTTGGAAACTGGTGAGAAAGGTTGGTCGAAGCAAGATGTCTTGGACCTTCTGAAGGCAGTTGAGCGCTACCCTCATGACTGGGACTCCGTAGCTGGTGTTCTGGGTCGAGATAAGGCGAGCGTGGTGCGCAAGTTCGTACGTCAGCCCACTGAACTCGTGGCTTCTGAGGCCGAGCTCGGGCCGCTGAAGTACAACACGAACCATATCCCGTTTTCGCGGTCCGACAACCCCGTATTGAGCGTGCTTGCATTTTTGTCGGGATCAGCAGACCCCGATCTTGTAAACGCGGCCCTGGGAAGAACGCGCGAGGCAGCTGAGGCGGCGACGGTGGAAGAGATCAAGGCCGCTGAAGCGAGAGCAGTTGAAGCCAAGGCGGCCGAGGCAAAGGCCGCCGAAGCTAAGGCTACCGAAGCTAAGGCTGGCGAAGCTGGTGAAGCTCAAGCTGATGAGGCAAAGCCCGATGAAGCAAAGCCTGATGAAGTGATGACAGATGATGCGAAGCCTGATGAAGCTGAGGCTGCCACTGCGGAAAACGCCGAAGAAAGCGAGCCAAAGTCTGAGGAAGTGAAGGAAGAAGCGAAAGCAGATGAAGGCGCCAAGGACAGCGGGGAGCCCAGCGAATATGCTAAAGCCAGTGCAGCAAGCCTGGCACTAGCTGCTGCGCGCTCGAAGGTTTTCAGCTCGCACACCGAAAAACTAATCTACCAGCGCTACCTCCGTTTGTTAGAGCTCGAGATGAGCTCGATTAAGCTGCGACTCGCGAAGTTCACATCCATGGAGCGTGCGCTTGATATTGAGCGCCGCGAGATGGACAAAGAGCGCGAGCTTTTGTTCCTGGACCGCCTGCATTTCCGGCGTAACGTCGAGGAGGTCCAGGGTGTCGTCCAGTCAGCCGCCGACGCTGCACAGGCCGGCGACGCCGACAAACTGCAAGAAATTGCAGCGACGCTGGGTCGCCGCGGCGCGCCGGAACCGCCGTTCAAGCCGGTATACGTCTTTATACCCCCAGGTGACGAGACTGAAAACGACACGGCAAACTTACCTGGCTCCATGAATAAAAACACCTTCCGCATGTGGTCGCTGCAGCCGAAGCGAAAACGCGACTCGTAATGACTTGTACACTTATAGAATTATAAAAATAAAAAAGAGATGGTATTTCAAACTTATGTGCTGTTTAAACAATGTTTTTGCGAGCACCCTTGAAGAACATCTCCACAATGAACACGTTGAGCCCCGCCATGGCGACGATGGCAACGAGCTCAGTGACCGCAAACCACCAGATACGCGACGCCGTCGACTGCACGGTCATCTCGTTACGCAGGTTGCGTGCCTTCAAAAAGTTGAGACGGCGGGACATCTTGCTGGAGACCGCATCGATGGTATCGAGGTACTCGTGCATGCGCAGACTGTTCTCGTCCTTGTGCGGCTCGGGCGATTTAGCCTCGATTGACTTCTGGTCAACAGTGAACTCGAACTGCACCTTCTTGTCGCTGAACGTAGACATCTCGTTCGAGAAGCACAGCTCATACTCACCAGCCTCCGGAGCGTTTAGCAGCCACTCCTCGCTCTCAATACGCGTAACTTTTTCGACAACGGTGTTGTCAGGGCGTGAAAGCGTCGCGTCGATATCGAACTGACCGCCACTCATCACGGTGAACGCGGCGCGGATCTTCGCATTCGGGTTGTGGGCGCGTACGTAGACGCAAGATCGGCCGTGCGCTGGCACGTCGATAGTGAGCGGAATTTCGCAAAGCGCCAACGAGAACAGGCTCACCAAAGCGAGTAGATATTGCATGTTTGGATACAGTGGCCGGGTCGGGTGTGGACGTGACGTGTATTAACGTGGTTGTGGTGTCGACGTGATGGGTGTGAGGTATGGGTGAGTGGACGTGATGTGGGTGCTGCCCGATATGTGGGTGAGACAAGAGAAATGCGGTTCAGGGCTGACCCTAAGGCGGGGAACTGAAATATTCGCCAGGGCGCGGGGCTGGGTGGAACCCTCGAACGCCGCACCCCAGAGAGCTCCTGAAGCCGCACGACGGGAATGTCTGGGATTGCGGTCAAGCTCGGCTCGTTCGACGAGGATGTGAGGTTCATGGGTCTCGAGGACCTTGATAACCTGATTGACTCTGGAAGCGACATCCCTCCTGACCTTCTTCCCCTCACGGCATCCCTAGTCAAGGACACCAGCCTCAGCGTGCAAAACCGCGCGCTCCGCTCATACGCCAACCTTTCGCGCCGCGTGCCGCCAGAGACGCTGGCTCGGCTACTGTTTAACGCCGGCCTCAACCGTAACCAAGAGGGACTGGCACTTGTGCGGCTTTGCCAGAAGGCGGGGGGCCGTCTTGGCTTTCCGCTCGTGGAGTGGGTTGGCACGCACGCCGTGTTTGAGATCCAGGAAGGGTGTGATGCTGTGTACGAGTATGCTGTCCGCCACCAATTGAGCGCGGCTGAAGCCGAAAAACTGACGGTGTTTTACCTGGAAGGGCGGGACCAGCCGCCGGCCTACTCCCACGGCTTCGACTTGCTCGCCATTACTCTGCCGCTTGTTTCCCGAGCATTTTGGAAAACGCATGTGTATCCCTTAGTATCTCAGCGGCTGGAGAATCCCGCTTACCTTGGCCTAGTGAGCAAGATCGCCCAACATGAGCGCGCGTTCGACTTCGATCTGAGCGGTTTGTTGGCCTCCTCTGAGGACGACAACAATGTGGAGACGGCGCTACGAATACTTGCAACGTTTGTGCAGCATGGCTACAGCCGGCTAGGCGAGGTCGATATAGTACGCTATCTCCATTACAAAAGAGACGACTACGACGGCTACGACTACGACGAATACGAAGGACAGTCGGACGGATGGGGCGAAGGAATGGAAAGCGACGACTTCTTTGAGGATGAGGACGATGGCCACGAGTCAGCCGAGCGCATCCGTATAGCCGCTGCCGGTCTTATTGGCAGTACGGCCGATGCACGACACACCGGTGAGCTGGCCGCGGCGCTGGCTCGCGAGACAGCAGATAGCGTGCGTGCTGTGATCTACGCGGCTCTGGAGGTCGTGGGTGCCCTGGGCTCCGGAGACAGCGCGGACGCCGGGGCTCTCGAGTTGAACGGAGAGATCGAGAAGGACGTGCGCAGGGCACCGCGTAACGAGGCGAAACTGTACGGATTCGGTCTGCTGGCACGCATGAAGCGCTGGGCGGTGTTTGAGGCGCTGCTGCGGGTCGAGCTCGCGGCATACGGCGCCGTGAATGTCGCGGCGCTTGTGACTGCGATCGAAGCCGTGGACTTCACGCGGCTGACCGAGGACGAGGCGGCGCGGCGTAGCTTGCTGCTGCTGCTCGAACATGCAGATGCCCCAGAAGCGCTGGCGCTATTCCCGCTGCTCAAAGCGGTGCGGCTAGGGGCGGCGCTGGGGCTGGTCTTGTCAGCGGCAGAAAAGACGGACGTAGAGGAGCAGGTGGGGAGGGATGTGTGGGTGGCTGCGGCGGGTTGTGCGGTTGCCCTTCTGGCGACCGATGGTGCGCAGGGTGCCACCACGGACCCGAGCGACTTGCACGACGCTGCGGCGCGGCTCTCGCGCGAGTGCGCGCGAAGCCTCCCGCACATCCCCAAAACCAGTCTCTCCACCCTTCTGAGCATCATTGTCCCATCTTCTGCTGCGTCTGCCGTATTCTGCGCCCTCGTTGCGCTGCTGGGCACACCCACCGCCGAGCCCGAGACGGCCGCGGCCTACGCCGCGCTGCTGCGCCTGCCGCTGCCTCTCACGGAGGTGCTGGCGCCCATGCTTTCTCACGCCGGCGCCAACGCCGTCAAGGCGCAGGCCCTGAAGGCCGCAATCCCGCACTCTATAGCATTCGAGACCGTGCAGTGGGCGATCGCCCACTCCGAGCTCGAGCTGGTCGAGGCGATGGCCGCCGCGGACTTCCGCGTGCTGGCGTGGAACTTTGCCGAGCCGAATCCAGCCGTGCATGCGGCTGCCGCCGCTGGATGCGCGCGACTGGCCGGCCACGAGGACCGCTGGCCGGCGTTCGCGACGATGCGCTATGCGTTCGGCAGCCTGCCGTTTGCCGCGCTCGATACACCAGCGCTGGAGTTCCTCCAGAGCCTGACAGCCCGCGGCGTGCCGCTTCCATGGTACACGCTGGAGCAACTGGCCGCGGCGCTGCCGGAGTCGTACGACGCTCTGCGGGCCACAATTCTGGGCCAGGCCGCCGCGGCCTGCGACGGTGCCGCGCAGAAGCGCAGGATAGATCACAACATGGAGCATAGTGCTGGCGATTCTAGCAATGCTGGTGCGCACCGGGACGAACTCATGCATGACGTCTCGCTTGATGACGCTCCGTCCGGCACGCGCAACTCGCGTCACGGCGGGTCTGCCGCGCCGACGGATGTTTTTGCGCTGATTACGAGCGACGCCAACCGCACGCACGCCTTCCGCGCCTTTGTGGACCACCTCGCGAACCCCCTCACCGCGTTTGCGGCGCTGCGGAACGCTGACCTGCGCCGCGCCTACACCGGCGGCCTGAATCTGCGCTCGCGCGCCGACGCGGAGCTGTTTGCGACGGAGTTCCGCGGCGACCCCGCGTTCGTACTGCAGGCGACGCGCTACCTCGACACCGCCGTTGTCTTCGGCATGAACGCGACGCTGGCCGCGTATGTCACCGACGACGGCGTGGCCGCGAACGAGCGCGCGCAGGCCCTGTCGATTGTGAAGCTGACGACGGCAAGCGACGCGCGCAGCACAGACCTGCTGCTGCAGCTCTTCGCCGCGGTGGTGCCGCCGCGCCCCGAGCTGGTGGAGAGCGTCTCCGTCGGGCCGTTCAAGGTCCAGGTCGACCCGCTCGAGGCGCTCCGTGAGGAGGCCGCCGACGGCGTGGCCGTGGCGCTGAGTGCGGCCGAGGAGACGCCGGCCGTCGCCGACGACGCGCGGCTCGCCGAGGTACTGCGGCTGCTGGCTGCACACTCGCTGCGCGACCCGCACGCACGCACGCGGCTGTTGGCGTTTCGAGCGTTGCGGCAAGCGGCCGACGGGCCGCGCCTGCGACCAATGGTGCTGGCTGCGGGCAAGGCGGTGCGTGCGGCGGCCGACACAGAGCTGGCAGCCAAGCCGGGAAAGGCTGGCTGGCAGGGTGACGAGCTACGCGACGTTCAGCTCGCGGCGCAGGAGCTGTTGCTGGCGATGGAGGAGTAGGCAAGCACTCTGTGGCTGGCGGTCGTTGGCCAAGAAACAAGGGGGGCTCAGCATCTCGGCAGGGAGGCTAGGTGGCTCGCTAGAGCTCGCTAGAGCTCGCAGAGACTCGGAGATGCCTTCTGTATGCTATTTCACTGCCATTTCAGCCCGTATTTCCTCGTTCTCTCTCTGCGGTTCTGCGGTTCTGTGCGGTTTTGCGGTTTCTACCTCATTCGGTAAACTCATGGTTCTCGCTAGCTCGGGTCAATAGACTCCTTGAACCGCGGAGCTAGTCCAAGAGCTAGTCAAAGCAACGAGCTAGTTAAAAACAATGAGCTAGTTGGGAGCTTAATGTTGTGTTTTCGAATATATAAACGGCTCCATTTCGCTAGAATCAGTATTCAGCTAACCAACTACTTCTCTCTCTCTCATGCTTTCTCTCCTTTCTGTCCTCGCCTGTGCCTTCGCTCTGCCGATCACCCCTGACGCCAACGTCGCTGCTTCCAACGGTATCAACACTGTTGCCGCTACCGACGCCGCAGCTACCAACGCCGCTGCTATGGTTCCCCTGATTTACGTCAACAACGACGGCAGTCTGTGGGTCGGCGACGATGTCAAGCATCAGCTGTCGCTTGCCCAGGCTCAGCAGGCTCTCGCTGCGATCAACAACCCTGGTCTGACCAAGCGTGCTCTCACCACGACCGTCCACTGCTGCGGTGGCTCCAACGGTTGCAACGACCCTTGCGCCCCTCCTCCCTGCGATCCCCGTGATCCTTGCAGCCCGTGCTACGACCCGTGCTACACGCCCTGCGACCCCTGCGACCCCAACTGCAACAACGGCTGCGGTGGCTGCGGCGGTGAGTGCGGCGATGAGCTGCGCGCTTCGTGCTACACGAAGTGGTTCTGCCCGGGTACGTACTGCGGCAACGGCGCCTGCGGCGAGGGCCTCTGCCCCGAGGACCCCTGCCACCCGCGCGGCTACCACCCGGTTGTCGACGGTCTGCGCTCGTGCTGCGCCACCAAGTGGTTCTGCCCGAGCACCTACTGCCCGCACAACTGGGCTGCCTGCGCTGACGCTTCCTGCGCCGACGCTTGCGCTCCTCCTCCCCCTTGCACCGACCCCTGCGCTCCTTCTCCCCCTCCTTGCGAGAACCACTGGAACGAGTGCAACTGCTAAATCCCCGTCTGCCTGAATACGAAGCAGTCGGTTTTCATTCGTTAACATATAGCAACAAACATCAACAAAACCCCTCATCGATTCACTAGTTTAGTTTTCAGTTATCCCAATGTATTCTGCGTCCTTGCCGCTTGGACAATAAATAGACGTGTCTTCGGACCGGAGTGGAGTGTGATTTTTGGGCCTCGCTTGATCTCCACCCTAAATCCGCTTTTCTCTAGCATCAATTTGACCTCGAGCGGATCGACACCGCGTCCGTCCTTAGGCTCGAGATCTATAATAAATAGTAGGCCGTCGGGTTTAAGGACCCTGGCAAGGTTGACGGCGGTCGACTGCCACTCGTCTCGATTTATATGATGCCACACCAAGCTGGCCACAACCACATCGAAGTACTGCCGAAAGTCTCTGAAACACACGGCTTCCGAAACGGCCACTACCTCGGACGGGTCCAGGCCTTGGTTGCGGCAAGATACGTTGAATGTCTCAACTGCTGCAGGATCGGTATCTACGGCCACTGTTCGAGCGGTCCTGGAGCAGAGGTATGTGGCTATGCTACCATGTGTCCCGCAGCCGAAATCCAGGAGTTTTGTGTCGTCGTTCCATTCCACTAACGGTTCAATTAGACCAGCTATACCATTCCCCATGGGGAAGCCAATTAGAATACGTACCCGATCCGTAGCCCTGGGCCTCGAACCTTCGAAAGTATCAAACCCATCATACGGAACGAATATACCCACATGAGAAATAACTGCAGTTAATCGATCAAACTATGCATTAAACTTCAATTTTTCTTACTGTTCAGAATATTGGGCAATTGAGGGATGGTCAAGTATTGGAACCAGGAGCCCGGCTTTATCGCCGTGTGGGAAAGGGCCTTATCAGCCCTACCAAAAAGATTCATTAACCGCAGATCTACAAGATGGAATCCACCGATTTGAAGGGAAAGCTCCCCCTCGTGGCCAAAGGTAAGGTGCGCGAACTCTACGCCCTGCCCGACGACAAATTGCTGTTTGTGGCCACAGATCGTATCAGTGCCTATGACGTTATCATGACCAACGGCATCCCCGGCAAGGGCGAGATCCTTACCAGCCTGTCGCGATTCTGGTTTGACTACCTTAAAGATGTGTTGCCAAACCATCTTGCTGATAAAGGCTCGCCGCTGACTGACGGCTCGCTGCCCACCGCGCTCACGGAGGACCCCGAAATCAAGAAGCAGCTCGAGGGTCGTACTATGGTCGTGAACAAGTATAAGATCTTGCCGCTCGAGGTGATCGTACGTGGATACATCACTGGTAGTGCCTGGTCTGAGTACCAGAAGCATGGTACGGTCCACGGCGTTAAACAGGCCGCCGGACTCCAGGAAAGTCAGCAGTTCCCTGAACCGATTTTCACACCGTCCACGAAAGCAGAAGCCGGTGAGCACGATGAGAACATCTCAAAGGCTCAGGCACTCGAGATTTTGGGTGGCAATAAGGAATTGCTGGACAAGGTTGAGCAGAGCGCTATCGCTCTTTACACCAAGGCCAGGGACTATGCTTTGACTCGTGGGATTATCATCGCGGATACGAAGTTCGAATTTGGCGTCGACGGTAAAGGAAACCTAGTGCTGGTGGATGAGGTCCTTACACCTGATTCGTCGCGTTTCTGGCCGGAGAGTGGATTCAAGCTCGGTGCAACTCAGGACAGCTTTGATAAGCAATACCTGCGCAACTGGCTTGTGGCAAACAACCTGAAGGCGAAAGAGGGCGTCACTGTGCCGCCAGACGTGGTGAAGAACACTCAGTTGAAGTACCAAGAGGTGTACGATAAGCTTGTAAAATAGCTACGAACTAACAAATAACATTAAAATAGAAAATAGTGGGTAAACTGTTTATTTTCTTCGAAATATCATTATTTAAACGCTATTAATCTTGCATTCTAACCAAGCGCGGTTTGTCTTAGTTGGTGCTGACAAATCTAAGCAGGGTAAACAATAACCCCGCATACCCACACCAAAACCACACCAAAACCACACCAAACAAACCGTTGAGCGCTGAATCCTCCTGGCTGTCAGCAGTAAACTACCATGCAGCGAGATAAGGATGAATCTCCACTTCAATACAAACAGTTGGAGATACTGGAGGTGCTGCGCAGCATCGACCCAGCGCTGGCCACGAGCAATGAGTCCTTCGAGAAATTCCTCGTTGAAACACTTGAGTTTCGTGCCAATCAGCTACGGGTTGAGCGTGACAGCCTAAAAGACCGATGTGATTCCATACTTGTCGAAGTAAACACCCGCAGATGCCTTATTCGCGAGGAACCACATTCTGGCTCCGTGACCGCACCGTACAAACTGTGCTTAGCCAAATTAGAAGCAGAGCTTGCGGCCACCAATGAACGCGTGGCGAAACGTGAAGCTCAAAGAATTGCTATTGGTGAGGCAATCAATGCGGTGTTAGCTGAAATGGGAGAGGAGCGCGAAACACTGCCAGAACTCGTGGCCGACAAATCCCTTGAGTATCACGAGTCTCGGCTGAATCAAGTAGAGGCTGAGCGTAATGACAGATGGGCGCAAAGCAATAAGTTCAACAGCTACATACGAAAGTGCCGAGATTACTTTGGCGAGGAGCACTCCGATATGCGTGCGATTGACAATGAATCGCTCGCAACCCTGCAAGAGACGGCCACCGAGCTCCATAAGCGAGAGAATATTCGCGAGAACGAGATAAAAGACGTAACGAATGGTCTCGTACGTCTCAGCAAACTACTTCAAGTCGAGTTCTGCTTGTACTCAGATGTCGCACCCGGCTCGGACGCACGGCTGGCCGCGCTCCAGGAGCAACTTCGCTCGATGAATGAACGGAAACTCGAGCGCCTGGATGAGATGATAGTGGGGCTGATTCAAGAGGTAAATGTGATGTGGGACGACCTAGCGTTGGATCTCAATCTTCGAGAGTCATTTAGCGAGGTAGCTGCGTCTGAGGAAAAACTGCACTTGTTGGAGCTCGAAATTGAGAAGCTTGTGGCAAAAGCTGCAGAGCCTGACCGGAAAGAAGTGCTCGATGAGCTACAGGAGTACAATCTCATCGCTGAAAAAGAGCATATGCTAGCGGATATCCGTAAAGACAGGAAGTGGTTGAGCCAGCCTGGGTTTATGGAAATCGCTCGCAGAGAGACCGCACTTAGCGACTATATCGACCAGAAAAAGCCTAAAGTTGTCGCGCACCTGTCTGATCTTGTCGAAAAGTTCACCGAAACACACAACGGGGAGGGATTCTGGGTCAATGGAAAGCCGCTGGCGGACGTCCTGTCGGCAGCCAACGATTCAATGAGGCGCAGGCGTAATGAGCGACGCCTAGTGAAGCAGAGACTTGCTGGAAACCGTCCTGGTATGGGAAATGTAGCAGCGAGGGCGCCTGTACCTAAAAATCAGGGCGTACCTGTAAGAGCACAGGCGAGAGTACCCCAGAACTCTTCCGTGAGACCAATTCCAGCAGTAACGAGGCCAGTTCTAGCTCTGGGGGGAGCTGCTAGACCTGCGTCGAGACCTGCGTCGAGACCGGGACCAGTGCCGAGATCTAGCAGTGCTGCATCGAGACCCGGTGCTGCATCGAGAGGGCCTTTCCAAGTGCCTGCTCAAACGTCTGTCAAAGGACAGGTTAAAGGACTAACTCGATTGCATTCTCGAGGTGTAGAAGCACTACCCAAAGTCGGCGTTTCAAAGCAGCCACACCCGTCCCGATCGGTCCATTCTGTACCCATCATTGGGGCCGGCCCGACAATGGCGGCTTCCAGCTTGCCCCGGACGAGTCACATAACTGATAATGCCGAAGAGTCTATTGTGCCGATCTTGTTTGGCCCCTGGAACGGCGCCAACAATAACGCAAACGGCAGTTCTGGCGAACCCGACGAAGCTGGTGATATTGATATCAAAGAACCAACGCCCATGGCTCCAAGCAGCATAAATGTCGAACAAATAAGCCGAAGCCTCTTGCGCCAACCACTTACCGAGTGGGTTAATCAATCGGTCCCACAACTACAACAGTCCATACCTTGTGAGTCGACGCCATGGACCGCGATCAGGGCCCAACCTGAGAAGCACGTTCTGCCCGTGTCAAAGATCGGCAACCACGAATCGCTGCTTAAACCCAGAGATGCGGAAAACGCCGGTGTGACCAACGCTGCTGCGAAAAACGCTGCTGCGGAAGAGGCCCGTGATGGCGCGGCGTTTTTTGGCAACAGCTACTTCGAGTAGGGCGGTCCAATTTTTTTATTTATGAGTAGGCCATATTTATTATTATTTTATTTATTTTCAGGCGAATGCATTCATGAACTTCGACGAGTCCGAATCTTGCATCTGCAGCAGCGTCGCCAGGACGGGTAGCAGTGCCTTGCGCTGATCTTTATGCTCAATGAAGCCGAGGAGGACATTTCGAAGATATGCCTGCTGTTTTCCTGCATCAGAGGGCTCAGCAGCAGCTCGAGACGGCGACGTTGGGGCTTCTTTGCTGGCTTTGAGCTGGCGATTTTCCGCCTGCAGGCGGTCGAGCGTACTCTCGAGGCTGCGCTGTGTACGCTGAAGCTTCTCAATGCGCAGCGAATTGTCTTTATGTACCTGCTGGAGTAGCTCGTTGGCTTTGACGGCGTTGGTCGCGGCTTCCTGAGCATCACTCAGCGCCTGCTGATCCACGCCAGAATCCACCACAACCGTGCTGCTAGTGGTGGCCTCTGAAGCGCTTCCCGCGGAAGAAGGGGCTTTGGCGCCGCCTGCTTGTCTTGAGGCCCGCTCATCATGCAGATGGGCGATCTGGCTGCGCAGCTCCTCCTCCGTCGCCTCAGCGTCCTGCAGGCGCGCGCGAACCGCGCGCAGGTGGACCTGCATCTGCTCGGACTCGCGCAGAATGCGTTTGTTGAGCATCTCGACCTCGCTTTCGAGCAGCTCTTTCTCAGCGGTGAGGTTGCTCAAATGCGAGTCCGTTTTCTCGGTCGAGCTGCGTGCACTCTTTTCGCGCGTACGTATGGCCGCTTTGGCCGCATTGAGCTCCTCGCTGCGCGCCTGCGTCGTCTTCTCGCTGTCCCGCAGCTCTTCCCTCAACGCCTCTGTCTCCGCGTAGTTTTCGCGCATACGCACATTGACCTCATCGAGTTGCGAGCGCACCGTCGCCAGCGACTTCGCGGCCGCATCGCGTGCCTGTTCAGCGATCTCAAGTTTGGCCTCGAGCAGTCCGATTTTGGAGGTGAGCTCGCTGTCCTGGCGTGCTTGCTCTGCGGAGCGCGCCATTTCGGCACGCACTTGCTCAGCCTCGGCTGCTTTGGCGCTAGCCGCGGCTGTCGCAGTATTCAGCGCACTCTGCTTCTGAGCAGCGTCGCGGCGCGCGGCCGCCAGTTCTGCTTGGGCTTCCTCCGCCTGGCGCCGCCACGATGTGGTCTCAGCGGTCACGCGTCCAAGTTCCTCGTGCTGGAGGGTCGTTTTCTTTTTGAGATCAGTGAGGTAGTCCACAAGAATCTGTGGTTCGGCGATCGATGTCGCTGGGGTGTGTTCGCTCAACACTTTTTCGTACAGTTTCACTAGATCCCCGCGCTTCTTCTCTTCTTTATAAGCCTTGAGAAGTTTGGGGTACATAGACTCGTAGCGTGCGAATTTAGCGAGCTTGGCAGCCACGGCCCCCTCATCCTCGGCATTTGATGCCGTTTTGGTGGGTGTCACCTTTCCGCTAGCCGTAGCTGATGCGGTCGCTGCTGGTTTGACTTCTTCTGCCTTATCTGCTACATCGACCTTCTTGGTGTCCTTGACGTCCGCTTTCTTATCCTTTTCCAGATCGTCTTTCTTTGGATCATCTTTCTTTGGATCATCTTTCTTGGTATCATCTTTCTGGGGAGTGCCTCTCTCTTCATTGGGGGCATCTGGTTCCTTCGATTTCTCACCCTTAGATACATCTCCATTCTCCGATTCCTGCTTCTCTTCCTCCTTTTGGGTTCTGCTTTCGAGTTCAGGTTCTCTTATACTTGGCGCTATGCTTGATGGAGTAGCTGATTCATTGGATTTGGTAGGAGGATCAGGGGCAGTCTCTGCTACTTGTTGTTTTGACCTGTCCTCAGACTCGGGTGTCTTTTCTCGACTTCCCGGCGTCTTTTCTCTGCCATTAGCTAGATCAGCTGTTTCTGTGGAGTTTGGCACAGCTTCTGCCATATCTTCTAAACTGGCTATCACGTCGTCTACGTTCGTGGGCTCAGAATTAAGCAGCCGAGCATTCCGCTCAATTGTGTTGATCGCGTCACTCTGCAGCTTCTTGACATTGGCATTCTGCTGGAACTCTTCTGAGATCGTCTGCTTGAACTGCGTCCACATGCTCGCTCCGGTCGCTCTACTTATCCCGCTTCGCCAACCAAATGCACGGGGGGTTGACGCCGGTGGGTGCTGGGCTACGATTCGCGGACAAAGTCACGTGTGACGAAACGGTAAACAACCGTGATCCGCCCGCTGGAACTCACGCCAGCAAACGTAGCGTAGGACTTATAAGCGAGAAATCCTTGATTATTTTGGATAGTTAGATCGTTAGAATATTGAAAATTAGATATAGACCAGGAGAATCAATCGACGAGGAAGATTAAGCGACTAAGGGTGAGACTAAACTCCCCATATAATAGTGTTATCTGTCGTTACTTTGAAGACTCTATGAAGCTTAACGAAATATAACAGAATCATTGCAATGATTCATGTTTACTCGCCTTGAATGGTAATTTAATTCATGGCCGGTGACTAGCACGTGATTATTCGGCGATGACGTTGGTCTAGGTCCGGAAAACCGACGGACTTGAGGCATAGCACGTGAGCTGCGGGGGAGCCGCCTTTGTCATTAGACCGAGCTTGGCGTATCTAAACCACTGGGTAGCACATTGATCGAGTCTGCGAAAATCATAGTATAAGAAAATGAGCTTTTCTATTCGATATGCTATTCCTATGAAAGGCCCTGGTTGCCAGAATAGCGTTGCCACGAAACTCAAGACTCTCGACGGCATTGAAGATGTGAGCGTAGATCTGCCCCAGCAAGAAGTGGTGATCACCGGTAAGGTAGCACCTTCCGTGATTGTGCAAAGTATGCAGGAAATCGGCCGCGATGCATTCGTGCGGGGTTCTGGCCGGCCAAACTCGGCAGCCGTGGCAATTCTGGAAACACAGTCGGGTGCTGTCAAGGGTCTTGCCCGCTTGATCGAGGTGGCCCAAGACACGACTTTGTTTGATTTCAGTGTGGATGCGGATTTCGCGAATACCCAGGCTTCTGTGTACTCGTTTGGTGACATCAGCAATCCTCCTCAGACTCTAGGATCCGTTCTGTTCAAGGTGCTACGTATTCCATCGACACAAGACCGCACGAAGGCGGCGACCGGCTGGGCTACGATCTCTAAGGCACCTCTTTCCGATTTGATTGGCCGATCTGTTCACACCGAGTCCGGTTTGACCGGAATCATCGCTCGCAGCGCCGGCCTGTGGGAGAATGATAAGACCGTATGCACCTGCAGTGGCAAGACGGCGTGGGAGGAGCGCCAGGATTTCCGCGACCAAACGAGTGGCAATCTCTAGTATACTAAGTAAACGAATGAATACCTGAGAATAAGTTGTAAATAAGTAAAATCTACGTATCAGATTACGGTCGCAGACGACGGGGGTCACGAGGGAACAGCGACGCGCGACGGATGTTGCCCAAGCCGAGGTAGAACATGACAACACGCTCAAGGCCGATACCACCACCGGCGTGGGGCGGCGCACCGTACGTGAACGCCTCGTAGTACTCCTTGAGGCCGTCACTGGTCGGCTCTACGCCGTGCTCACGCATGCGTTCCGCCAGCAGCTTGGCGTCGTGGATACGCTGCGCACCGCTAAGAATTTCCTCGCCGCGCATGAAGAAGTCGTACGAGTTCGACAGCTTGGGGTTGGCGGCATCCGGCATCGTGTAAAACGGTCGCACCTCGAGCGGGAACTTGTCGAGGATGTAGAAGTCCGTCTCGTACTTGTCGCGGACCAGCTTACCGAGCGCCTTTTCCTGCTCAGTGTTCAGGTCCTCGTATTCGCCGATGTCAGGGTAGCCATTCGCACGCAGCATCTCGATGCCCTCGTGGTAGTGCAGCTTGACCATCTTGCCGTCCTTCGGCAGCAGGAATTCCTCTACAGGGTACTGCTTGCGCACAGTCGCAATGTCGGCAGCATAGCGCTCCTTAAGCTGGCTGAAGATAAAGACGAACATCTCGGTAAGCATGTCGACAGCCTCATCGTAGTGCTCCTCGAAGGCCATCTCCAGATCGAGACCCATGAACTCTGTCATGTGGCGGTGCGAGTTCGAGTTCTCAGCACGGAACACAGGTGCCACCTCGAACACGCGCTCGTAGTCGGCAGCAATGAGCATCTGCTTGTACAGCTGCGGCGACTGGGCCAGGAAAGCGTCGCGCTTGAAGTAACCGAGCTTGAACACGCTCGAGCCGGATTCGCTGGCACCACCAATCAGCTTGGGGGTGTGGATCTCGATGAAGCCGCGGGCGCTCAAGAACTCGCGGAACAGCGCGCCCACAGCCGCCTGGATGCGGAAAATGGCCTGATTGGTCGGCGTGCGCAGATCTATGACACGAGCGTCCAATCGAGTGTCTAGGTTGACGGCAGGCAGGCCCTGCGCCTCAGCTTCCGCTTCAGAACGCAGAGCGTCCTCAATCTGGATGGGCAGCTGCTCGGGGGTGCGGCTGATGACGTGGAGCTCATTGATCTGAATCTCGGCGTTCTTCACAGTCGCAGACTTAATCGGCTCAGGTGCGGCATTCACCACACCGCGCACAAGCACAATGGACTCGAGGTTTAGGCCACCAGCCCACTTCACCATCTGCTTGCTCACAGACTTTCCGTCAGCAACCACGAGGCCCTGGATGATAGCAGCATTAGGGGCCTGACGAAGCTCCAAGAAGCACATCTTGTTACCCTGGAGACGAGCGTTGTGAACGCGGGCGCGGAACACAACGTCGCGGCCTGCCCAGGACTCGTCGATCTGGGAAATATCAGCACGCTTCTCGCCGGTGCGGTCACCAGCCTTGCTCTGGATGAGCGGCAGGTCACCGTACTTGCCGGCACTGACATCGGGCTCGCTCGACTGGCGCTGCTGCTCCTCAGCGGCCACACGGGCGGCAATGGCGGCCTTTTTGGCAGCCTTTTCCTTCTCCTTCTGCAGTTTCTTAAGTGCGCTCTTGGTCAGCGGCTTGCCTTCCGCATCGAGCTGGACTTGCTCCACTTTCTCACTCAAATCAGACATATGCGATAAGATGAAGTCTGTAAGTTAGTCACTGGAATGTTTAGCGGTTAGTGTGGGTCAGGTGGGACCGGGTGAAAAATCAGGGTTCGCCGACCTAAACGAAGCCCTTAATGAAAGCGGGAGCGAAGTATGTATACGGCTAGGTAAATTCGAATTCAATGTATATAATCGAAGATCATAAACATGGAATCATCATTGGGAGATTAAGTATGCTATAAAAGCTACTTTAAAACTTGATATTCTTAGTGGAAAGCACTCAATTCTTTCCTTAGTTATGCCAGCCACGCCGTCTCGGCAATGGGCAACTCGCCTTTCAGCGCCTTTCCAGCACGAGCTTCCACTGCTGGCGACGCTTTGAGGTTATCTAGATACGGGTGGAACACTTGAATGATCTCCACGAACGCACCGTTCGCCTCACGCACCAGCGCGGTTATCACTTCGAGGTTCGGCCGATCGATTTCGGCGTATAAATAGTCAGTTGGCGAAGAAGCAATATGCTCCAGCAGCGTTGTGTAGCTGTCGAGCGCCGCCAGAATCCCACCGATGGTTGTCTGGACGTAGCCGAGCTGGTCCTCGCGCAATGACTGGGTAACCATTCGTGCCACTGCACGCACTGCGAACGCAGTGGTTTGGCGTCCTGCAGTAAGCCTAAGCAGCTCACGCTCGGCAGTGCGCGCAAAGACTTTGCCTAAGCGCGTGTGCAGGAACCACTGCTCTCCTTTAGTAGCTACAAGGCGCAACTGCTTGCGCACCTCGACAAGATCCGCCCGTGCACGATCTGTTTCCGCGTGTGACGTCGTGTTCAGTTTGGCGGTCAGCGCCGCCAGTCGCTTCTGCAGCGCCGACTCAGGGCGGTAGATCTGCGGGGACGCAGTGACGGGCCGGATATCGTGTGTCGGAGGGGCACCCGATTTGAGCGATTTGAGGATATTCGAAGCAATCAGTTGGTCTGATGTGGGGGTGTCTGAGACGTCGACCTTTGCTCCCAACCTAGCGTCTGAAGCGCTGGTGGCCTCGGATTTAGCCTTTTCATTTTTGAGCTTTTGCTGCTCGACTTTAGTATTAAGACGTTTTGTGCTGCGCTTAATGAGCTCTTCGAACTCCCGCGTAATCATGTTCCACACCACTTTGTCTCCGTCTACGT
Source organism: Starmerella ratchasimensis (assembly GCA_030562965.1). Lineage (NCBI taxonomy): Eukaryota > Fungi > Ascomycota > Dipodascomycetes > Dipodascales > Trichomonascaceae > Starmerella > Starmerella ratchasimensis. The sequence continues at coordinate 45,331 of JAKUAQ010000009.1, forward strand.
CCTCAAAAATACTGATTCTCCGCTTGGCGTCATGTTCCGCAATATAAAGTAGCTCATACCACGCAAATCGGCTGTTTAGGCCACCCACAGGTTTGGAAAGACCGTCTACGAGTGCGCTGTTCATTCCGGGACCCGCATACTCACTCAGCGGTTTGCCGGCGTAGGTGGGTCCTAAGTTCATATAAACCAGGCAAACTTCTTGAACGGCCGTCCAAAGTAGCACAAGAGGGGCATGTCTCAGTGGCAGCAGCAATAATGAGAACTCAAAGCCAGTAAGGATCTGCGTCTTTCGTACACCAAACGTGAGGTAGTTGAACACCAGGGTGCGTCCTCCTAAAAGATAAAGGACTGGCCATGATACAACACAAGCTAAGTACACGCACAGCATGTGTTGCATATGGGGTAACCGTGCTACGAGTTTCTGAAGCGGCTTAAGTCCAGGCTTCACCGCTTCGGAATGAGTACTAAGTGAGTTGCTTGTTTGGGTTGCAAAGGCAAATACTGCGGCCACGAACACACCAAATCCGTACAAGAAAAGGTAATTTTGGTGCACCAGATGCCAGGTGTTAGTTTGGTGCAGGGGTAGCGTGCGTGGAATACCTTCGGGGTGTGCACTAAATTCGGCCTTCTGAATCGTCACCAGACTAAGATCTCGAGCAGCTACGCGGCTCTTGAAAAGCAGAGCACTAATTCCATAAGCAGCAATACTCACAAGAAAGTCACGCGATATGAAATTCGCTTTGAATTGCAAGATGAGCGATTGTTCTACGGGGGCCTCCGCTTTGAGTAGTAGTTTCGATTTAAACAGAATGAGAATCGCACATAGCGAAAGTGTCCATATCATTTGCCTGAACGAGGTCCCCCATGCAAACAGTTTGAGGAATGGTGTAGCAACTATAATCATAATGAAAATAACCTGGGCCGCTCGGGTCAGACGGCGGGTCAGAAACTTACTGAGCACTGGGCCGTACGGAACCACATTGCGCTCAGTCTTCTTTTGCGGTACTATTCTTATGATAGAGGAAGACATCACTCACTCGGCAACACTCTGTTGCACAGCAAAGCGAGCCGGGTAGACCTTGGTTCTGCCTTACGCCTTTGTTTATGCTTGTCAGAACTTCGCGCTAGACGTATCCTGACTCCGCGATTTTAGCGAAGATGTGTGAGATATGTGGTATAGGGCTCGGCCGGGGAATGAAGCGGATCGATGTCCCAAGCAACAACCAACGGCCCTCAAGGGGGGACCCAGGTTATTTTTCAGGGCGGAGGCGACCCTGGCTTCTCGAGGCGGGCGCTCGTGTAGATCAAAGGTCGCGTGCGGGTTCTGACCCACACGTATGCCCACAGCCTGATAATTGCGTACTTGTAGATCGGCGCCCATGTATATGACACCCCCGCGTTCGCCACATATGCAGAGACTCACGAGAGTCTCACTATAGTGCATTCTAAACTTAATTATCAGTCTAGCGGTAAAAGAAGAAATTATCATGTGAACCTAGTCTAATTCGCAGAATTAAGTGAATATTATATTTATAGTCCGGCTATTAGCATCCTCGGCATTGGCGACTAGATCTGTTGTACCTAATTACCTGAGCTTTATCGCCCTGCATTAACAGTATGGCTGGCAGTCGATGCAAGGTGAGCGCCTTCGCCAGTCAGCTGCGGTAGCAGCAGCAGCTCACGTCTCTGTGCTGAGTAATCTTTTCATGGTAAAAATTCTGATTAACCCTGAAATATAAATTTTTCAACAACCCTGTGTTCTCTCCCTTACACCGATTCATATCGATATCAAAATGTCTGCCGAAGAGGCCCAGAACTCCAACATTAGCGTTGAGAATGGTAACATTCGCTCCAACTACGACGAATCCGTCGACACCTTCGATGCTCTGAATCTGAAAGATGAGCTCCTCCGTGGTGTCTTCGGTCACGGTTTCGAGTTGCCCTCCACTATCCAGCAGCGTGCCATTCTCCCCATCATGAGCGGTAACGATGTGTTGGCCCAGTCTCAGTCCGGTACTGGTAAGACTGCCACCTTCACCATCGGTGCCCTGCAGCGTATCGATGAGCACAAGAAGGACACTCAGGCCCTTATTCTTGCCCCCACTCGTGAGCTGGCCCTTCAGATCCAGAGCGTTGTCCACAACCTCGGTGAGTTCATGAACGTGCGCTGCCACGCCTGCATTGGTGGTACTAGTCTTGATGCTGATCTGGCTGCTTTCCGCGCCGGCTCTCAGATCGTCGTTGGTACCCCCGGCCGTGTTTTCGATGTTATTAACCGTAACATGCTTGACACGCGCCACATTAAGATGTTCATCCTCGATGAGGCCGATGAGATGCTGAGCCGTGGTTTCAAGGAGCAGATCTACAACATCTTCCTCCGTATGCCCGAGAACTTCCAGAACGTGCTTATGAGTGCCACCATGCCCCCTGAGGTGTTGGCTGTGACCAAGGAGTTCATGAAGAACCCTGTCACCATTTTGGTCAAGAAGGATGAGCTGACCCTTGAGGGTATTAAGCAGTTCTTCATCGATGTTAACCAGGAGCAGTACAAGATCATCACCCTCTGTGACATCTACGAGACCATCAGCGTCTCGCAGGCTGTTATCTTCTGCAACACCCGTGCTTCGTGCGAGAGCGTCCGTGATGGCCTCGTCGAGAACAACTTCGTTGTGTCGATGATCCACGGTGAGATGGACCAGGAGCAGCGTGACATTATCATGAACGAGTTCCGCACTGGTTCCTCGCGTATCCTCATCGCTACTGATCTGCTTGCTCGTGGTATTGATGTCCAGCAGGTTTCCGTCGTTATTAACTTCGACCTGCCCCACGATCTGTCTTCCTACCTGCACCGTGTCGGTCGTGGTGGTCGTTTCGGTCGTCGTGGTGTCGCCATCAACCTCATTACCGAGGACACCAAGGACCAGCTGCGCCAGATTGAGCAGTATTACTCCACGTCTATCGAGGAGATGCCTGCTGACATCGCCTCTTTCCTTTAAAGTTATTTAAGCAAAAATCTGAGCCGAAAGGCCAGAGCACCCACTTATTACCAGCTAATAAATTCTACAACACTCTTTCATAATTTACCTTCAGTAGATGCAGAGGTCTTAATTCAAACAGCCGTGAATAAGACCGCTATTAAACATATATACCCGTTATCACAGAGTTATCAGCGGTTACTGCAAATCAAACTAGTTTAGTTTGGTTGACACTTGAAGTGGTGATATGCTACATATATTATTAGCGACATTAGCGATCGGCGGCCTTGGTGGCCTTAGCGGCCACTACGCGAGTTAATGTCCTTAACATTGAAATGTTTGCTGCCGCCTGCACCCACATAATCGCCCGCGATCTGGCCGTGTCCCTTCAACACGTATTGGTAAGACATGAGTCCCTCGAGTCCCACTGGCCCTCGAGCATGCAGCTTGTTCGTGCTGACGCCCACCTCGGCACCAAATCCGTAACGGTAACCGTCTGCAAAACGAGTGGAGACGTTCCAATAGACACCCGCGGAGTCCACGGCGCGCAAGAAACTCGCTGCACGTGCATCATCAGCCGTGATGATTGCGTCGGTATGGTGTGAGCCCGTGCTGTTGATCTCGTCGATCGCAGCCTGGCACGACTCCACTTGCTTCACGGCGATCTTGAATGACAAGAACTCAGTCTTGAAGTCGGAGGCTTCGGCACGCTGTAGCCGGGGGCTGTCTTGGCCGAGATGGGCGCGAACCTGCTCGTAAATGGGCTCGTCAGCCAGCACCGTGACGCCCGCGTCGATCAGCGCGCACACAAGCCGCTCCGTAGCTTGCCCGGCGTCTTTGTGTGCAAGCACGCGTTCCGCGGCGTTACAAGCAGCGGCATAGTTTGTTTTCGAGTCCACCACAATGCGCGCCGCCATTGCAGGATCCGCTGCCGCATCTACGTAGATCGAGCAAATACCGTCGGCGTGGCCGAGTACGGGAATCGTCGTGGCACGCTTGATGCTGCGCACGAGCTCGTTCGAGCCGCGCGGAATGACCATGTCAATGAGCTCATCGCACTGCAGCAGATCACTCACGTCCTCGCGGGTTGCAATGAGTTGCAATGCATCTGAGGGAATCGGGGTACGGCTAAGCGCATCCTTTACCAAGGTCTGAATTAAAGTGAAAGTGTTGAGCGATTCCTTGCCGCCTTTCAAAATCGCGGCGTTACCACTTTTAATCGCCAACGAGCCGACTTGCGCGATAACCTCAGGGCGAGCCTCAAAAATAACAAGTAGAACACCCACGGGGCAGCTCACGCGGCACAGCTCGAGGCCATCATCGAGCTGGCGATCGATCGAAATTTTGTTCATGGGGTCTTCTAGAGCGGCCACATCGAGCACGCCCTGCAGCATCACATCATATTTGCTCGAAGTAAGCTCCAAGCGCTTGATTAGAGACGGGCTGAGCTCTTTGGTCTGGGCGGCCTCAATATCTAGCCGGTTTGCGGCCATCACAGCATCCTTGTGATCGCGGAGACGGTCATGGATCGCTTTGAGGGCGGCGGTACGGTTATCGTTGGAGGCCACTTTTAGCGCATTTGCAGCTTTACGCGCACGCAGAGCGATCTCCATATGCTTGTTGGTTTGACTGTGCTGAGTTTGGGTGCTTGAGGATCAGCGACCTGCGAATTATAATAATAATAATGCGTGTGTTGGGAGTTGGACTCGGCGGGTTTGGCTTATTGAGCGGCAGCCCTGTAATTACTCACGCTCACAGATAACGCGGGAATCGGCTCGCTGGGAGCCGGGAAGCTGGGGTACCGAACCCCATTGGAATGGCGTCGGCAGCGGCAGCTCGATAAGAACCGGCGTTGCCTGTGGGAAAACTAATTTCTTCGACCTAGCCGAAACTGGTCAGCCAGGCCCCCGTGCATTTATATGGATGGATCAGATTGGTACGCCGATGGCAGTTGTGGTGTACGCAGACTAAGCCTAGGTTTTGAAGATCAGTTGGGCGAATCTGTTGAAGTGAAGTGCACCCATTCTTTAGAAAAAATGAGAGCGGCGCTGCTTAGTGCTGATTGGTCCACTATTATTGATACCGCCGATCAGATCGAGGAGGAGGCTATTGAGCTGGCGGATCGTGTAGACATAGCCAAAGCCGCTGCGTGTGTCAATATGTTTGAAATGTTTCTCGACCGACGCGAGCGTGAGACGGAAGAATCTGGCCTCACGTTCGCTCATGTAGCCATTGCGACGATTTGCCGGCGCCACGCTCTGATCAGTGCCTACTTGAGCTTCTTCTATGATATGAGCTCTGATCTACCCCCAAACAACGCCTACGTGTATTTCGCGGACTGTGCGCACATCTGGGGTTTTGGGGCCGGAAAATGGAGCGATGCCGCAGTACATGCTGCACTAGCATATACGGTACGCCCTTCAGTACAGAGTTACCGCATAATGATACTCACCGAGCTGGCATTCCGAGGGGCGTCAACCACCCTGCCCCGTGCCGCTTGGTTGACTAAAAGTGCCCTTGTCGATAATTTGGCGCAAATATTCAATGATGACGTCAACTTTGAGACGTGGAGACGACTATTGTCCTACTGCAAAGAGAACCAAGCGCCATTTGCGCAGCACGATCTGGTCCCACTCTTGAATCGAGCAGTGGCCGTTTTTGCCGTGCGCTGCATTGAATCAATGCTCAAAGTTGTGAGCACGCTTCCGTTGGAGATGGCTCTGGCTGATCTGGAACATGGTGTGAGTTTTGATGAGCTCGAAGCAGCTGGCCTGCATAGTGCCTGCGATCTCAGTGACGGCGTACTGTATAGGGGAGGACACGGCGCCGATCCAATGGACTTGCTGGAGGATGTGTCCAAGATAGCACAGGTACGAGCTGAAGCCGAAGCCAAGGAGGAAGACGAGGAAGACGAGGACGGGGAATACGGGCTGGGAGAAGACATGGACGACGAGCTGGATTTTGGTTTGCGTGTGGAGGATGATGATGGGTTTTCAGACACAGATGCTGGTATAGAGACTACTTCAGTTAGTTGACAAACCCGCATGCACCATAGTAGTGCGTGGATACAGCATGTGCTGCCTCTGTTTCCTCTCGATAACGTGACTCGATGGTATGCTAGCAGAGTCTTCAGCTGTTCTATCTAAGGTACGAATTGTCGTTGTTAGGCTCAATCTATACAAGGATGTGCTTTCGCTTATAATACACTCTGGGGAATCCCGGATTTGCAGGAGGGTTTAGTCATGACATTGGTTGTGGGGTAGGTTGCTGTTTATTCGTCCGCATAATCATCGGACACATGCTGGGGCGATACGCTCTCGTCCTTCTCGTCCTCTGCTACCTGGCCGAGGCTCTCTGGGAACGAGTATGAGTCTTGCGACTGGCCGCGCCGCTGAAGGTTCGCCTTGCGCACCTCTAACAGCGCGTGGGAGTACTTCTGCAGGTTCTCATGCGATATTGGGCCCGTGTGCATCGACGCACCGGAGTTTGTGCGATTGTGACGGCGAATCTTGTTGCGGGCTGTGCTTAGCTGGCGAGTGGCAGCGTTAGCAGGCATGCTGCTGGCACTAGGGAGGCTAGCGCTGGGAATACTACTGGAACTCGGAACGCTGCCGGCGCCGGGGAGGTTGGGCAGACTTGTACCGGGAAGGGGCGGCCTTGACATCTCCAGGCCTTGGGTTGCATGGACCGTGCCGGCCTGCGCCGTTCCGAGACCGAGACCCGGATGCTCCGGCACCGGAATGCCGTAGTACCACTCATTGAAGCGTGGGTTGCGGCGCGCGCCCTTCGCGAGCTGCTGGCGGAGCCGGCTGAAGTGCTGACTCGAGTACAGGATCCCACTCAAATCGGCAACGAATAGGGGATAAAGCAGGTCGAGCACGTTCTCCCGGGCGGCCATCTCCATTGCGCGCTCGAACGGGATCCATACGCCCTTGAAGTTCATGCCACCTACCTTGACGACATGCCTGAAGCGCTCGCCTTTGAGCACGCCATCACGGCGGCCCCGCGTGATCATCGCCGAGTTCAGCAGCTTCGTGCCGTTGATCATGTTGTTGTCGCAGCGCCGCGTGACATACATTCCGCGCAGTTCTACGACCAAGCAGATCGTGCCTTCTTCCTCCCACAATGTTGTTTGTACTCGCAGCGGCGGTTGCGCGTCGCCACGAACCATTTTCTGCCCGGGGCCGTCGGGCGGAATCGCGATCTTGTGGACGAGAGAAGGAAACTGTTCTATGGCTTCCCGATCCTGCGCTGTGAGCTGAGTCTGGGGAGGAGGGAAAGTGTATGCTGGGTCAGATAGCGCATGTGGAAGCTGCTGCTGCTGCTGCTGCTGCTGCGGATGTGGAAGCTGCGGCGGTGGAAGTTGCTGCTGCTGCTGCTGTTGTGGGTGCTGCGAATGCGGCTGCTGCTGCTGATGTTGTTGCTGTGGTGGTCGTTGTGGTACCCAGCCGTACCTACTACCCGCAGGCTGGCGCTCATCATCGTATTCGTAATAGGGAGCACTTGGAGCATATGCTCGGTATTCTTCGCGATCCCTATAATTAGGTACGTTCATTGCCGGTATTCGCGGCCACTGCCGATCGGAATAATATGTCTCGTCGTACGTGTGAGGATCGTATCGCTCCCATTCAGGGCGATCACCAGACCACGCTGGTTGATATTGTTGATGCTGTTGATGATGATGCTGTGTTTGTTGTTGTTGTTGTTGTTGTTGTTGTTGTTGCTGTGCCTGTTGTGTTTGTTGTTGAGGTTGTTGAGATTGTTGTGTTTGTTGAGGTTGTTGCGTTTGCTGCTGCTGCTGTTGTTGTTGGTGATGCTGCGCTTGTTGTATTTGCTGGTGTTGTATTTGCTGCGGTATTTGGGGATCTTGGAAGGTCCGCGTCAAATCGCTCGAGGCGGCGTGCCGGGAGTGGGCTGGCGGTGCAGTTTGACTCACAGCAGTGGTCGAGGATACCAGACGACCATTGTCGTAGGTTGTAGGCTCGGAGTAGTTTTGGTCGGAGTCGTCGTTCTCGCTAGTTGAGTTGTCATCACCCCGCATAATATGACCAGGTGTCGACTCTTGCATAAAGTATGCCGCGGGGCCTACTCTATGTCGCTGGGGTGTAGGCGGATATTGGATAATGACCGTGATCGTGCTGCACTACTTTTGTAAAAGGAAAATGTAGCTCAGGAAAACGTCAATGTTTATTAAGTCACTGCCTTATCAATTCGGGTGGTAATTAGCATGCTACATCGAGGTGAGCTCGTCTCAACTAAAGAAGGCAATCTTCTTAGTGGCCCGATGTTGTCACACGCGTAGCCGACCTGTACGCTCCACTTCATTCACACAATGCATGGCTTGACAGCCTTTGTGACAGAGAAGCCCTGGCCCACGCGTACCTGAAACGCCTGTGCTTCAGCGTCTCCATGCCCACACCTCGGTCACGATATCGATGGCAAGTTTCGCCGGTGGTGGTACCGAAAGCACGCAGTGCGAGAGTGCCCTACGTCGGAAGAAGTTATGCGGCAACTAGACGCAATTAAATGATTTATACATAACGTAAATCTAACGCTCAGGAACTCTCATCGCTGATATTCGCTCAGCAGCCCTTTGTTTGTCATCACACCTACCTCCACAATTTCCGGAGACCCTCCTTGCTGTACGCCACAGAAATCCCTGTCCAGGATATGAGCGCATTCCGGCAGAATCACTAAGAACCTTATTTATCCCACTCGATCGGGGAAGGGCGGCTCCTGGCGCGTTTATGCAAGTATTGTGGGGAACGGAACACGCATAGAACGCGCGGCCTAGGCGTGCATGATATGCACGTTAGAACAATGTTTCATTATCTCCTTGTTTCAGACGAAGCGTCGCAACGTTTAACGGATCGCCATTGTACTTGGTAGGTCAAAAGCGGACAATTATTGAAAACAGACCCATGTCGTTCGTAAGTCATCAATTTCTCGAATAGGAAACACCGGTACCCTGCTCGGGGAACCATGACGGTCTCGATGCCTACACTTGAGACCTCCACAGAATAACCACCCAATATACTTTTACAGCCAATGATTTATACCTGATCTGGTTATTCGGAAAAATATGCGCTTGCAGCAAGGCATATACTGAAAACTACGTAGCTATCTATGCTGACTGAATTGCTTGCTTTTGCTTTATTTGATTAGAGCTCTCTGGAAATTTCTTCGCACGGCGGAAGAAAAGAAGACCAGCTGATGACATTCGTGCAGATAGTTGAAAAATATTGATTCAGGGCGTCACGCCGCCTCTATGAAACTAGCGCAAGATCCGACGCTCGGGCCTCTTTAAGATGACACCGTCGAAGACAGCGTGAAAAGTCATGAGTCAGAGCCTGAAACTCACTCAAACACTGTCTGTTTCCCAACATATGATACCGCTGATTACCGTGCATTCAAGGAATAGGGTACACCCGCTGCACATGCATGCGTAATGCATGTAGTAAATAAACGCACTGTCATCTGCACAGAGCCGTCATTAGGGATATTTCTCACCGGTATTCGTGAGACGTGATCCCAGCACCTGATCGGTCTTTTCCCGGCCGATGATAATGGCGCCACCGTTAAACGATGTATGATAAGGGCCAACCGGCGACTCCTCCCTTCCTGCTGTTCGCCCGTTCCCTATGTATGCATCCACATGATAAGCGTTGCATACGGACTAGCCGAGAAAGTATGAAAATAAATAACGCGGCCGTCTGAGCAGCGAGCAAAACGCATCTCCGAGCGGCCATTACTATCAAAGTGTGTGCTGTTATGTTCTGTTACACAAATTAAGTGCGGCTAAAAGAGGAGACACTCTCAGAGAAAAGAAAAGCTTCAATTTTAGTGAGTTACATAAATATATTTAAGAGCCAACGGCTGATTGAACTGCTCCGCGTTTCCCTTCGAACACGGTACTTTTGGTAAGTATAGAGGACATCTCATGGCACGAATGACCGAATGCCAGATACTCCAATTGCTGGCAAGAAAACTAAGTATTTCATAGAGCTGGATATAACTTATGGATTATATCATAATCTAGGCTTGAGGTGAGCTCTAATAACACAGAGCTGAGATCGTGAAGCTCCGGAAAAGCTGAAGCACTATAGTATCAAATATCGCAATGACCGTACTTTGTATGGCGTGAGGCCAACCTCATAAGCGGTCCGTTACCTCCACTCAAAGCGCAAAAGGAATGTAGCCTAAAATAGTAAAATATCGTACGCGTTGAATCTAAAACTATTCTGCTTTAAAATCATCGATTCGTGTGACAGCATTCGAATACACAACAAAGGACTGGAAGCTTAACATCTGGGAAGCACCCAGGCGATGGTGGGACTAATTGGTTCGAGTTGCTGCTATCTTAGTTTCTGATCAGGTAAACTATTTAGGAGTAAAATTTATACAAATCCGTGAAGCAACTAAGCTTGTTCTGAAAACGTCAGTAATCAGCCATTCTTCTGCCTCATCACATGAGTTCAAAAATGCAAGATCAGTTTTGTCTTGCGCGAGAAATGCACCACTACGTCAGTGCTTCTCGGCCAAATTCATTCAGCTCAGATATAGTGGCAACCCGTAGCACTGAGAGAACGAGGGGAACGACCCACGTCATTGGCACGCTGACCAATTTCGCTCACAGTAGAGGAATGCAGGAGGTAACTTCGAATTCCAATAGCGACTTTGCACGGACGATGAGCAAATATACAACTAGTTTATGCAGCGTTGAAGTATATTTTCTTTGTAATTCCTAGGTGCTCCAAGCATAGATAACTGTTATGTACACAAGCGATGAAGGCCACTACTTATTTTAAGACACACATGAGGTGCGGGCGCAAAACGACTCAACCAGATACAAACCAAGTAGGCTTGGGTCTTTCGTTTCTGAATCCGTAGATTTGTGGGTTTACTAAGGTGAGACAGAATAGCAGCATGTGATTCAGACGGAAAGACCGTCATGATCGTGCTTTGTTCGCGGATCATAAATGTAAACAAGCCCGTTCGGGGATACTGAGTATATATTAATTAGGTCTAATGCAAATAAATAGTTCAAGGTGCTAAAAAGTGGACCAGTCGCCGCCTCCACCAACTTCGATGTCTTCAGGTTCGACCACGGGTAGAGGCTGCTGAGTCGGGGCTCCTCCATCTTGAAGGCGCGGGGCCTCAAGACAAAATACCGCGAAGTTTTCGGCACATGAGTCGCACGCGCGGCAAGGAATGCCGAGAATACTGAAGTTGAGGATGCGGTCTAGGCCGATCGTGTGTCGTGAGTCTTGCGCACAGAAGATGCCCCCACATTTGCGACAGTGGTGGCGGCGCCTTATAAGAGTGAAATCGCGATGACAGGACTGGCAGCTGTCGGCGTTTGCATCGAGTACCCAATGCTGCGTGATGGGTTTTCGCTGCGCCGCTGCCTGATAGTTAGATAGACGCTGCTGCCTCGTGTGCGTGTAATTACCGAAATCAGTGGGGCGCAGCACGGCTGGGATATACATTGGCTGCTTCGGTTCCCGAAGATGGCGCAGCGGTTGCGAGAGGTCGTCCGGCGAGTTGGCGATCGAGGATACGAGCGATTGCGAAACAATGGGAAGCTCTGCCACACTGCCTCGCTTCCCAGTCCCACAATTCACACTATTAATACCCCCGTTAGCACTGCCGGCACTGTATGGCGCCGTGTAAGTACCACTGTCAAAATAACCGCCTTCGCTAGCCCCGCCATTTTTCAGGTTCACCCCGATTCCGGAGTCGGATTTATGTAGCACGACCCGAGCTGGTTCGTAGCGTTTCGTACGCCGCGTACTCGGCACCGCACCGAATGGCATGAGATCGTGGGTGCCTATCCCGGAGCCGCGAGAAGCACCAAGAGTACTACCATTGTTACTACCGTTGGTGCTACCGTTTGTGCCAGTACCACCACTTCCACCACTTCCACCACTGCCTCCGTTCGTGTGACTAGTATCTACCGGCGATGCGGTCTCGGGACTCGAGCCTTCGCCGAATGGCTGGCGGAATCCGATCTCCTCGCCGGTCGTTGAGCGACGGAAAGCCGCACCAACAGGGTTGCGAATACGCTCTTGGTCGTCCGCTTCGAGCACGGGTTCGTCAGTGGGGGTGTTCTCGTCTATTTCTATCCGTTCCGGTGAGTTCACCGTCATTGACGAGAGCTGTGAAAAAGAGCTGCGGCTGTGCGACGTTGCGTCCACGTCACGTTTGGCGAAGTCGAGGGCAGGGGGCGCCTCTTTGGCGTTCGACGCGTCGCCATCAGTCTCAGCCTTTGACTCGCTTTCACTATCGTTTTGGTCGTTGCTCTGAGCACCTGATTGGCTATTTACACCACCAGAATGAGCTGATTTCGACGTTTCGGCGGGCTTACCAGCTTGGCCGAACTTATTTCGAGGTGTGGCAACCGGTTGATGCTGTCGGGCGGCCTTCGGAGGAGGGAGCGTTTTGGGCGACGTCGATGACTCGCTGATTGGAACGCGTGGTGAGGTTGAAGTCTCAGAGTTACCAGCATCGTGGGAACCAGCCGGGAGGGGATGCGCGGTGCTGTGAGCCGGTTGCGTGGAATGTGAAGCATGCGCTTTGACCTGCGGTTGATGTGGCTGGGCTGATGGATTTGGATCTACAGGTGCTTGCGTGCTAGGTGGCACATTTTCTGTCGCGGCAGACTGGCTGGTAGCCATGAAATGGTTCCCGTGGTTCCAGGCAGTTGAAGTACTAGTGGTCTAAACCTGGTCTAGGTGGTTGTGATCAGTTACCGGGCACGGTCAAGGGATAACCAGCGGGCGATCGACATGTCCCCTAAGCCCGTGGGTACGGGGCGGTGGCCAACCAGACGTCAGAGATACGACTAAACTGCGGCTATGTGCAGGAGAAAGGGTATGGGGGCGTTCTCATCCCCCTAGCTGCGCAGGTTAAGGTAGGGCAACCTTGTCCCACTCCGCTCAACGCCGCAAGGCCGGGCTGAGCAGAGCGAGTATTGCAGGGAGGGCCAAGCAGGATCCGCGCATATCCTCCAAACCCAAAAATTCGGAATAGCGTGGTTGGGCCTTCACTGCAGGCATGTGAACGATCTTGCATGAAATGCCGCTAATAGCTGTCGGCTCGATCGAAAAGCCGAGGTTGTCATAGGTGAGAATGTGACTATTCGAGCCATAATTTAGCCACATGCGGTACCATTTCTGGCAATAATATGTACATGGTACACAAATCTATGCAGTGCATTGATCCGCTCCTATAACACTATAGCGTTAATAAAACTTATCATCAAATATACTAATACGGAGTCATAGGTATCTATTGTTGGAAGCCCTGGAAGCCCCGGAAGCCCTGGAAGCCTTGAAAGCTTTGGAAGCCAGGGAACTGACCGCCGAATCCATTGCCACCAAACGACCCACCGCCAGAACGCTGTGAGTCATAATCTTGGCGTTTGTCGTCGTTCGATAGAGTCTCGTATGCCTCATTAATTTCTTGCATCTTCTCCATTACCTGCTGCTCGTTCAGCTCCTTGCCTTTATACTTGTCCGGGTGGTACGTTTTACTGAGCTGGCGGTATGCTTTCCGGATTTCTTTCTTGCTCGCTTTCTCGTCGACGCCTAAGATTTTGTAGAAATCTTTGTCCACTGCCACCGGAGCGTGCTGCTCTTGGCGTCGCTGCTGCTCCTCGGCCATGAACTCGTTGAGCGCCTTTTGAGCCAGCGGAGCTACTTTGTCGTTGGGAAACTCACGAATTATGCTTCGCCAAGTGTTTACTGCCTCATGGCCATTACCTTGCGCCGCATCAACGTGCGCTTGGACGAGTCGAGCAGGCAAGAAATCGGGGTCGAAGTCTCGGACCTGGGCACAAACTTTGGCAGCTGGGTCATATAGCTCCTTCATGGCGAAATGTTCACACCGAACTTGCCTAATCTTGTCAACAATTGTGCCGTCACGGGTGTCGGTACCGGGGGGAATACTGTACTTTTCGAGCAACGCGCGCAGATCCTTTACTAGCGGCTGAAGTTTGATTTTGAGTGGAGATTCTTTAAGTCGCTTTTCAAGCTTGCGCAGATCTTTGTTAGCGCCGCGACATACGACAGACTCGTCATCGTAGCTGACACAGCGACGCAAAATCTGCATGGCTTGCTGGCGCTGATCCAACAGCACGAAGCTACCCACAGCGGCCCGCGCTGCTGATCTGTCGTCGCTATAATCCAACTGTGCAACTTTAGTCAGATCGGTTACGGCTTCCACAGTCTTGTCGTTGGCCAAAAAGCACTCTGCTCGCGCTTTCAGCGCATCGGTTGATTTTGGCGCAAGATCGAGGAGTCTATTATACAAAAGGCAATCACCTTCGGTCGGTAAGTCAGCGTATAGTGCCTCATACTGTCGTGCTCGCTCGGCAACCTCAGTACAGCGGGGGTCGGCACAGTTAGCTGCAGCATCTAAAGCGGCTCCAGCTTTGCCTAGCCGAAGATAGCTAGCGGCGAGATTATACTGCGCCGGCTTAAAGCCAGGATTAGCAGCCAGCGCCTTTTTGAAATCTGTAATAGCCTGCTGATCATTACCGTTCGCGAGCTGCTCTGATGCCCGGCGAAAATAATCAACTGAGGTCAATGTTGTTGTATCAGCCGCATTAGCTGCAGCTAAATTCAAAAACACACCGAAAATCGCCGAGATCCGCATCCTTGGATTCGAAGCGTCAGTGCGCGACTGTTTACACCACGCAGGTCGGAAACAAGCCACATGTTCACATGCTGTTCTTGCCCTGGGGCCCCTGCCAGCCCCTGCCCAGTGTAACTTAGCGACCCCAGACCACATGCTTAACAAACTGAATCCACCCAGGTGGTTAAACCCACTTTGGCTTAAAGTCGCACCTTGGAAAATGCGAAGACTATTATCCATTGTAATCGTAAGTTTTCGTAAATAATAAATAAGGTATATATTAAAAGTCGGTCTTTGGCATCGGCAGCGGCTTTACCCAGTTGCTTACCTCCTTCACGATTTCGTCGAACTCCGGACGCGCGCTGAGGGCCGCCTTGAAATCCCGCAATTTGTTTTCATTATCAGGCAGGGCGGCTTGTACTCTCACCGAAATATCAACAACTTTAACGAGCATGCCGACTACCCGACGGAAGTCTTCCTCTTTGAATCCCCGTGTCGTCATAGGAGTGGTGCCAATACGCACAGCACGAGGAAGTGCCCATTTATCGCCTGGGACTGCCGTAGCACTAAGAGAAATGTGTGCACGCTCGCATGCCGCGTTTACACGTGCGCCATCGATGTTTTTGTCCACAAGTGAGACGACAACCATGTGGATATCTGTGCCGCCGCTCACGAGCGAAAAACCGCTCTCGACAAGTGCGCTTTCCAGGCTCTTGGCATTTGCCATAAGTTGGCGCTGATATTCACGGAATTCGCTGGTGTTGGCTTGACCCAGCGTGACAGCCAATGATGTGATAGTATGATTATGCGGTCCGCCCTGTGAAGCGGGGAAAACAGAGAAATTTATTGGCCCCTCGAGCTCCTTTTTGAAAAAGATCATGGCTCCACGAGGACCACGCAACGTCTTCTGAGCCGCTGTAGTAACGACGTCCGCGTATTCGAACGGTGTAGGCAGGAGCTTGGCTGCGATCTGGCCAGCGATATGTGCCATATCTACAACCAAGTAAGCACCAACACGGACACAGATAATTTTGAGGCGCTGGTAGTTGATCAGCCTACAGTAACTGGAGGCACCGGCTACAATGACTTTAGGTCGGAAACGCACAGCTAGTTTCTCTAAGTCATCATAGTCAATGCGGCCGCTGGCCAGATCCACTTCGTAAGGCAGCGTGTCGTAGTAAGCACTCACACAGCTCACTTTCAGCTTGTCTGTTTGGTAGCCGAAGCTCATGTGACCTCCGTGAGTCAACGACAAACCCATGAGACGCTCATGAGGTTTCATCAGTGCGTGATAGACCTGAGAGTTTGCTTGTGTTCCAGCGAGACTTTGAACATTGACGCCCCATTTCGTGGGATCCAAGTCGTAAAGCTTAAGAGCGCGTTCGTGACAGAGTAACTCCATCTGATCAATGACCTCATTGCCACCATAGTGGCGCATGCCGGGGTAACCTTCGGAGTATTTGTTCATCATGATGGATCCCTCAGCCTCCATAACCGCACGGGGCGCGAAATTTTCGGATGCGACGAGATTAAGCCAATTACGTTGTCTGATAGCTTCTTTTTGTAAAAGATACCAGACTTCCTTGTCCTCCGTGATCGGCCGATTGATGAGCTCCGTACCGGTGGTGTGCTCCGTACCGGTGGTGTGCTCCGTACCGGTGGTGTGCTCCGTACCGGTGGTGCGCTTCGAATGCGGATCGTATTCAACGCGAGCATGTTTTGGGGAGTTTTCTCGCGACGATTGGCTCGGACTACCTTCCGGATCCGACATTTTACTACTTTCTAAGCTCCGTTTCATACAATCAATTCGTGAAGATCCGGGGAAGGTGGGGCGGAGAGCCTTTTAGAGCCTTTAAACTATATGAAAATACTAAATGTGTTTAGGGTTGAAGCATACTCGGGAATTCCGGTGACTCGGCACTACCAAGCCCCGGACCCGGGTTGAGTCCCTGGACCGCGCTCGACCAGGGAATTGAGAGGTAAAAAGATCTCGCGCCATTCGGAGGCACTGACGTCAAGAAATGCGAAATATTTTTGAGGTGTAATGTGTTTAATTTAATTTTCATTAATAGATACTTTGATCTAATACAGGCACTTTTTGTATGGTAGTATCTTGAGAACTAACATATATGACAGTGGGGGCCTGAGTAAAGTGAAGGAGACAACTTATCTAGCCAGCTGCGGCTGTTTGCTGGATCAATTCCGTGTCAAACAAGTTAGCCGCTTATCTGAATTGCCTCGGGTGCACTGACTCGGTTTTTCTGCAGAGTTCTCTCTTGCCCTGGGGCGCGGACCCGCCGTGACTTGATCAGCAGACCGTGAGGTTTGGCGTTTCCCGCTTTGGCAGTAGTCCCCCAATGCCTTGTGACTCGGGGATGCGATTGCGGATCGTATGGGAAAGGGTCTGCCCACGGTAAGGGGCTCGCCCACCGACGCAAGGTCAACCCACCAACGGGTAATATTCCACCGGGCTGACACATGCGAAACTGCGAAGAAGAGAACGTAGGCGCAGGGAAGAGAGATAGGCGATTCTCTATCGTGCCCTCCAGGAACTGGGCTGGCAATATTACGAACTAGGGCTGATAAATTGAGCCGGGAGTGTGAAGAACCTTGAATATGTGACTAGATCAGGGATTATGGAGCCTCTGCAGCTCAGTAATCTTTTATCTGCCTGCGGTCCGTTTATACCAATAATTATATGAATATAGCAACATAAACTCCTACCTGAAAATTGTAGAAACCAATTAGAAGATGCGTATTGCGCGGTTTCATGTCGCCAGATCATCTGCCATCTACTCGACAGGCAACGCCGCCCGTGCTTTTTATGCCAAATCACAACTGCTGCGCACCCCCTAACCTCAACTTTCGAACCCCTCGTGAGCAGAAGTTCCTAAGCTCCCTGGCTGCCTACCTTAAGAAAATTTCCCCCTGCCCAGTGTTCCCTAAGCCAAACGACCTCAGCGATTCCCACTTGATATCCACTTGGTAAACCACACTAGGTAAACCACATCGATAAACTATTTGACGCTTTGTTTGGGCACCTTGTTCAGACACGTTCGTTATTGTTTCAATTTTGGACTTTTACTGATCCAGTCTTATTGAAGTAGAATCACTAGTCATTCATGGAGCAGCAGCGTAATAGCATTAGTCCACGCGGACGTAATCCAACCCGATCGCCCGTCCAGTCACCGAACCCCTCAGCGGGGCTCAATCGGGAGCGCACCCCTGATCGCTTGAGCAAGAACCCGCGAAGCTACCGGTCTACGTCGAATCCAGCACCCATTCCCCCTTTGCCACAGATTCTGGCGCACAGGGCTCAAGAAAAAGCATATGAGAAGTCGAGCGACCGTTCGAGTGATTTTACGCATGATAGCGACAGTGATGCTATTAGTATGCATTCCACGATGTCGAATCCTGCTGCACCGCTTTCGTGGGTTCACACCACTGTCGGTGATCTTGTGAGCATCGAAAAGCTCATCAGCACAGGTGAAGAAACCGATGTAGAGACCGCTTTCAATATCTTGTCAGAGCACGACCTCACGTGTCTCCCACTGTCGCATAACGGAGCGATCCATGACTATTTCGACTATGCCGACCTCACTGGCTACCTTCTGCTTATTCTCGGTCACATCACAGTCAAAGGCGATCAGAAACCCGATTTCGATCGTTTAGTTAAAGCCGCCCGGGAGGGCAAGCCGGCCCCCGTGGGGTTTGCGTCGCGATTCGGTGGTGGCCGTGATCCATTTGTGCGCATGTCTGCACACTCCACCTTGGTGACTGCGTTTGAGAAATTCGCATCCGGCGTCCACCGCCTAGCTGTGACCTCCAGTTCCACCGGCGAAGTCATTGGTGTGCTGTCGCAGCGCCGTGTCGTTCATTACGTCTGGTCAAATCTGCGTAAGTTCCCGCACCTCGAGGCGAGTCTCGAGCACACGTTAGAAGAGAAGCATGTCGGAACTTATGGCGAAGTTGTGACTGTGAACGGTGACGCACCCGTGCTCGATGCCCTCGATATCATGCACGAACGTGCCGTGTCGAGCGTGGCCGTGGTCGATACTGCCAACAATTTGCTCGGCAACATCTCGGTAGTCGACGTCTCGCTTCTTACGCGCGCTCGACAGGCGGGCCTGCTTCGTGCCACGTGCAAACAATTTCTGACGGTGATTCTTGACCACCGTGGCATCGCGGAAGGCGGCAATGAGTCCGTTCCCGTGTTTTATGTATATCCCTCCACAAGCCTTGCCAAAGTGCTGGCCACTCTGGTTGCTACGCGCGCCCACCGCCTGTGGATTTGCGAGCCTAGTGTCGACCCAGCACTGAGTGGCAAGCTGATCGGCGTGGTGAGCCTCACCGATATTCTGAACTTTGTGACTCGCCAGACCGGGCAGAATCTCGATCCCGAAACTGCGCGCCGCCATCGCCGCTCAAGCTCGTCAAGTGTGCGCTCGAACAGCCGGGTTAGACATAGTGTGCTCAGCGATGCGTCGCCGCACAGCTTGGTGAGGCCGCGCCTAAGCTTCGACCGACACCGGGAGTAGCATGTACACTATCGACAAACTATTTATCTAGACACATACTATGAAAATATACCCATTGACTAGCACAGAAGTGTCAGCGTAGTAGCTGCAGCATAATTAAAGCACCAGATCACGTCACGGCTCATGTTCAGGAGAGGCAGGGAATAATGTGCGGAACATTGGTATAGGGTTATGTGGATGGTGGGTGGTGTCTTAGAACCAGCTGACGAAGCCGCCCTTATTCAGTGTTGTTTTCACAGACCCTGCTTGGCTCAAGTGGCCACCTTTGCCTAGCCTTAAGCTCACTTAACGCAATAAGCTTGACCTTAACCACCCGGCGTGGGTTGCGAACCGCCTAGCTTGGACAATACCGCCCACACATATTCACACAACCACCTATATCCCCTGCAATTCCCGCCTTCATTCACCCTTGAATGACGCGGCCCCGCAAGCGGCGGCCTACTTTTACCGGCGGACCCCCCGTGGGATCCGCTGCGCTCAACAGTCCCCTGGAAGAGGTCGCTAGCTCGTCCCCGACTGCTCGCAGCATTCAGCGCCGCGGATCGCGCTCGCGGGCCGGCCAAGCCAGCTTTGTCGAGCGCTGGATCCACCGCAGCAGCAGTGGCGATGCTGAGCCGATGCTCCGTCACCGCGATTCGCAGACCGGTAGCCACGAGAACAACTCCGACGACGAGGATTTTGCGGTGGGCATTCCAATGGAGTCATTCGCGCGCCACAGCAGCTCGGACGAGCTCTCGCTGAAGTCGAAGCCGTCGACGCGGCGATCTTCCGTGGACTCAAGCATCGACGATGTGTTTATTCCACTCGATGACGATGATAAGCAGATGGGCTCCGCGACGACCGCCTGGCCGGATACATCGGTGCTCGACGAATTCGCCCACCGTGAGCGACAAGAACAGGCAACCGCGGAGGCTGCAGAGCTTGTGCGCGAGTCTGTGAACGAAGCGGCCGACGCGCAAAAGGACGGGCGATTGCGCCCCAAGTATGCGCCGTGGGAGCGCACGAACGTGCTCAAGTCGCAGACACACATGCGTTTCACGTACTTTAGAGATGACCTAAGTGCAACGATCCACTCGCCGAGCATAGCAGGACTGCTGCAGGAGGACCAGACCTTTGCCGACCTTTTCCCGGAGCTGCAAGGCTCGCAGTCACAAGCCCAGTCGCTGCAGCTAGCACAAGGCGCGGCGCAAGGAGCGGCGCAAGGCGCGGCGCAAGGAGCGGCGCAAGGCGCGGCGCAAGGAGTCGCGAAAGCCCAGTCTGCGCTGGGCGGAAGTCCGGTTCCATTGGCCTCTGTTGCCAGTGCCGGCGCCGTCGACGCACCGCAGCCATCGCCGTCTGCCCCCATTCCCGTGCCGGACTCGCGCAAGAGTGAACGTGCGCGTTCGCGACCTACATCGCCGCGCCCCACGACCACTTCGCACACGTCGCACGCTTCGCACACCGACCCCGGACAAAAGGAGGCTTTCCCCGACATCCAACCTTCGATGACCATTATGAAGGAGCGTGCATGGGCTCAGCGCGAAAGTTGCAACACGCCTGAACTCGGAACGCCCGAGCCCGGAACGCAGGAGGCGAGTGCGGCGACGTGGTGGCTGGATATCAATCACCCTACCGAAGACGAGATGCGTGCCCTTTCTCGTGCGTTCGGCATCCATCCCCTTACTGCGGAGGATATTATTCTGCACGAGACGCGTGAGAAGGTGGAGCTGTTCCACAACTACTACTTCGTGTGCTTCACGTCGTTCGACGTCAAGGCGTGGGAACGCGCTGACGAGGAGGGCGGCGAGCGCAAGCGCCGCAACTCTGTCGGACAGCACAGCGCGAGCAGTGCGCGTCGTAAGCGCACCCGCATCGAGCGTCTCAAGCCGTTGGCAGTGTTCTCGATCGTGTTCAAGACGGGTATCATCACCGTGCACTACCGCCCCACCCCTCACACGATCAACGTGCGTCGCCGCATCCGACTGCTTCGCGACTACCTCAACGTGAGCAGCGACTGGATTTCGTACGCCTTGATCGACGACATCACCGATGGATACGGTCCGCTGATATCCGCGGTGGACGAGGACGTGCAAGGCATCGAGGACGCGATTCTGCAGATGCACGGCTCGCATTCAGACAGTGAGAGCGACAGCGAGGACGACGAGAAGTCTGCCGCGGACTCGCGCACCTCGGGCTCGTCGTCCACGGGGTACCGTGAATGGCGCGAGAAGGGCAACATGCTGCGGTGGATCGGCGAGTCGCGCAAGCGCGTGATGTCGCTACTGTCGCTGCTCAGCAACAAGGCGGACGTAATCAAGGGCTTTTCCAAGCGCGTGAGCGACCACTGGAGTAGTGCACCGCGCTCCGAAATCGCGATGTACCTCAGCGATATCCAGGACCATCTCGTCACCATGACGCAGTCGCTGAACCACTACGAGAAGCTGCTTGCCCGCTCTCACTCGAACTATCTCGCGCAAATAAACATTGATATGACCCGCACGAACAACGACATGAATGACGTTTTGGGTAAGATCTCGGTGCTCGGTACTATTGTGCTGCCGATGAACATCGTCACGGGCTTGTGGGGTATGAACGTTCTTGTACCCGGCCAGGGCAACGAAGACTCCCTGGCCTGGTTCTGGAGTATCACATTGATGATGCTGATCTTCGGAATCTCTGCCTACTTCCTCATTATGCGGTTCGTGTAGTATTTATCCACTCATATATTCATCTGTCAATCTATAGAAGTCAACGACTGTGGCCGCAGGATACGCCTCCCACAATATGTTTTAAATTCACTTTGCCACATATCAAGCAGCCTATCAAAGGCGGCCCATAGCAAGTGGCGATGACATGCAGGGCATTGAAAACAAACCAGTAAACAGAAAACAAACTAGTAAACAGGTTCTAGCAGTAGGAATTTCAAAGGGTGTGGTAATAATACATGCAATTATATTGAGTAGTCGTTTGCTAGTAACCCAGCGAGTTCTGCGGCGCTGCTGGTGGCCGCCTTCTACTTTCTAGCTTATTATATGTGGGCTCCGGCACGCGCCAGAACGCGTCAGGCAATGTAGCCTTGTCCAGCTCCTCCAAGTACTCATCCTGGTCTTTTGCAAGCTCCACTAAGTCTATTCGTCCTTGGCGCCACAACCGCCGCTCTTCCTTCACCTTTTCGCTCGCAGCCTCGAGCGCCCGGGTCTTTTCGATCAGGCGCAGTCGAAAGGAGAGATTTGGCGAGTCGGGAGATTGTGCCGCTCTGGCCACTAACTTGTTTTTGAGCCGGATGAGCGCCAGGTCTTCGTCTATGCTCATTACGGACAAAATCTACGGTCCAACCCTGTAGATTTGAGGTACATGGTTAGGGCAGATGTTGGGCTGCGTGGGCACCTGCTGCACTCCAGAGCTAACACGGCCAGCAGGCGGATCGCGACTCCAATTCTATGCTAATCGAGAACCTCAGCTAGAAAGTGGCCATTGTAGCCCAGTGACAGGCGCAGTAGAAGCCTAAACGTTGATTACCACATACTACAGTGGCTTACCAGATTTATTTACCCAGCGGTTTGTCAGTGAGGATGAAAGTGCATGCGTTCACGAAAGAGCTGCAGGAGCACGAAGTTACCGGTGACGAGACCACAAATTCCGAATACCAAGCCCATGGCGGCAGTTTTGGCACCTACTTTCGCAATAAGCAGATCAAGCTAGACACCCAGGCGAAAGAAAGGCATGTGCGTAAATCTGAAATCTTTGCGGGATGCGTCATCTACATTACCGGCTATACCACACCTTCGGCCGCTGTGCTCAAACAAATTGTGGTAGAAAACGGTGGCCAGATCTGCGCTTTCCTGGGCGGCAAGAGCTACGCCACGCATGTGGTGGCCACTGCACTGACGCATCGCAAAGAAATGCAGATGGCGAACTCGAAGGTCGTGAAGCCAGCATGGATCACAGAGAGCGCAAAAATGGGCCGGCAGCTACCGTGGACGCAGTACCGGACTATTAGAGTTGTAGGAAACCACTTTTTCCAAGTGGGTGATAGCCAAGCTGGGCAAGCGAACAAGGCGAGCGAGGTCACCAAGGCTGAAGTCAACGTGGACAAGGTTGAAATTCACGACACTGACTCCGATTCGGACGATGGGCCGCCCCCAATGGAGGATAGTGACGACGATGAAGCCGGTACTGAGTCAGGTGAGACTGGTCAGACAGATGGGACTGGTCAGACAGGTGAGACTGGCGATCCTGGCAAAAGCGACGAGGTTGATGATTTAGAAGACGAAGATGTGGACAACTTTCTCAGCCAAGAGAGCTCCGCTGGCGCCAACGCCGCATCTGAAGAGGCACCTGGCGACTCCGTGGACTTGCTCGACACGCCCGGCCCGCAAGGAGACGCGGCGCGCCGGCAGTGGATCATAGCCCAGCGGCCTCGCGTGAACTGTCTCGCGCCGGCCTTCATCCGCGACTACTTCGCGAAATCGCGCCTGCACTTCCTGAGCACGAGCAAGCTCGAGCTGCGGTCGCGCTGTCGCGCATATACGAGCCCGTTCCCCGCATGGCAGCCCGCCGGCCAGTCGCGGACGCTGCTGCATGTGGACTTCGACTCGTTTTTCGTGGCGGTGGCCGTGAAGAAGCGCCCCGATCTGGCGGAGCGTCCCGTCTGCGTGAGCCACGGCAGCGACGGCAGCGACGTGGCGTCGTGCAACTACGTCGCGCGGCAGCACGGCGTGGCCAACGGGCAATGGGTTGCGCGAGCGCGTCGGCTGTGTCCCGATCTGGTGTGTCTCCCATACGACTTTGCAGAGTACCGTCGCTGCTCGGACGTGCTGTACGAGGCGCTGCTAGAGCTGCGCCCCAACAAGGTTAGCGCGGTTTCTGTGGACGAGGCCATGGTGGACGTGACGCAGCTTGCTCAGAGCCGGCCGGTGGCGGAGATCGCACAGGGGCTGCGCGATACGGTACGGCGCAAGACGGGCATTGCCGTGAGCGTCGGTGGCGGCCCGAACGTGCTGCTGGCTAAGCTGGCGCTGCGTCTGGCGAAGCCTGACGGGTACAGTTACCTTAGCCATATAGGAGACAGCACGGGCAGTGTCAGTTCCGGTTCCCACTTGAGCGAACTCCCTGTGCGCCAGCTGCCCCATGTCGGACCGCACATCGTCAGCCAGCTCGCCCACCTCGACGTACGCACTCTCGGCGACTTGCAGCGCCTGTCGCTGCCGCAGCTGCAGAGCGGCGTCGGGAGCGCGATGGGCTCGCGCCTGCACGGCTACGCGCGCGGCATCGATACCAACGACATCAGCACGCTGGACGTGCCTGTGCGGACCGTTGGACTCGAGATCGGGTGGGGAGTACGCGTGACGAGCGAGGTGGAGGCCGTGGAGTTCGTCGAGCAGTGCGCCCTCGAGCTATGGCGGCGCCTGGCGCAGGCGGGGCAGCAGAGCGAGCAGCTGACGGTGCGCGTGCACGTCAAGTCGCCCGGCGCGGCGTTCCTCGTGCCGAAGTATATGGGTCACGGGCTGTGCGACGTGCCGAGCCGCAGCGCCCATATCGGGCCGAGCCCCACGAAGGCGGAGCTCGTTGAGCACGTGCGCAGCCTGGTGCGGCGGATCCCGTGCGCGCCGCTGGACCTGCGTGGTCTGGGGCTGCACATCCGCGTGTGCGACCCTGTGGTCGTTGAGGACTCGCGGCAGGGCAAAATCCGGTTCGCGACAAGCCCCACGAAACCGCCAGCGCGCGCCTCGGCCGAGCCTGCCGCCACGCCGCCCAAAAAGAAGATGGTGGCGATCCCGCCACGCCGCCACCGCGCCGGCAAGACGCTCACTCAGCTACTGCGGCCCGCGGAGACCGTCGATCTGGACGTGTTCCGCGAGCTGCCGAGCCAGATTCGCCGCGAGATCCTGCGCCACGAAGACGACTACGTCGTGCCGGCGTTCACGCCCGCGGGCCCGCCGCAGCTGCGCGCTACGAGCTTCTACGGGGCGAGCGACCTGCCGGGCCTCAAAACGCTCGTCAAGGCGTGGGTGCGCTCGGGGCCGCCCAAGCGTGAGGATGCTGAGGCGTTCTACCGCTACATGTACGAGGCGGCGCAGGACAACAGTGCGTGGGGCGAGACTCTGGAGCTGGCGGAGTGGCTGGGCCTGCAGATCGAGCTGGCCGGCGGGGCGGAGTGGCACATCGTGCGGGACGTTGTGAGTCAAAGGGTGCAGTCACTAGTCAAGGAGCGCTTGGCGATAACAGAGTAGGCGATAACAGCGTAGGCGAACGTAGCTAGAACTTGATAGATTTTTTACTAAAAAAGATATTAGATGAACAGGGGTGGTATCTGAGTAATGTGAATATGTATACAGGAAGTTTTCAGCGCGGCGCGTAGACGATGTTGGCCGGGGTCTGCGGCAGCGTCACCATGCTCTCAAAGTCGATATCCGGAACGGAGGTGGTGCCCTCGGGGAACGTCCACTTCATACGGCGCACGAACGTCGTGATAATTGTGCCGAGCTGCATCATCGCGAACTGCTCGCCGATGCAGCGGTGGCGGCCGGCGCCAAACGGCAGGTAAGGCGAGCTCGCGCCCTTCGTGACCGCGCCGAAGCCGTAGTCAACCGTCTCCGACTTGGTGCGCTGGGTCAGCTGCTCGACCGTGGTCTCGTCGAGCCAGCGCTCGGGGTAGAACCGCGCGGCCTCCTTGAACCACTCGTCGTGCGTGTGGGCGTAGCCAGGACTCACCATCACGAAGTGGCCGGCGGGCACGGTGTATTTGGTGCCGGGGATGGCCAGCGGGCGCATCACCTTGCGGAAAATCGAGTGCAGCGGTGAGTGCAGACGCAGCGTCTCGCGGATCACGGCGTTGAGCAGCGGCATCTCCTGCAGGTCGTCGTAGCTCACGTCGCTGCCCTGCAGCACGCGCTGCTGCTCCTCAAACAGCATCTCCTGGTACTCGGGGTTCTGCGCCAGGTGCAGCAGAATCCACGCCGACGTCGCCGCCGACGTGTGCTGGCCGCCCATCAACACGCCGATCAGTAGGTTCGCGATCTCGTCGTCCGTCATCTTGACGCCGTCCTTGTATACGCCGGAGTTCATGATCGCGTCGATCAGATCGCGGTTGTGCTCTCCGGGCACGTCCGTCTGGCGCCGGCGCTTGATCACGTCCAGGTACTGCGCCTGGATCTCGTCGTGCGCGATGTCGCGGCGCTTGTAGTACGGCAGCGGCAGGTTTGGGAACACGAAGTTCAGCGGCTTGAAGCCCTTGTCGAGGTCCGAGTACAGCTGCGCCGTGCGCTTCGAGAACTTCGCGCGCATCTCCTTGCCCATCAGCGTGGTCGACGCCGTGTAGATCGTGATCTCGGGCGTCACCTCAAGCACTTGCATCACCTCGCCGGGCTGCGGGAACTTCGCGGGGTTCTCCATGTAGTCGGTGACCTCCTTCGCGATCACAGGCACGTACTGGCGGAACGCGTCCCGCGTGAGCGCGGCCTTCGCGAACTTCTTCTGCTCCATGAGACGCGAGTTCGGGCAGTCGTAGATCACGCCTTTGCCGAACACCGGCGTGGTCAGGTGCTTATACGCCTCCTCAGCGCTCACGTCGTCCAGACGCGCGTTGAACATGAAGTCGTGGCCCCGCGGGCCGAGAGTAACCGTCATGACGCGTCCGCACATCACGAACGCGAAGACGTCGCCGTACTTCTGACGGTTCTGCTCAAAAAATTCATACGGAGCCATGCCGTAAGTCACCGCCGAGCCAATCCACGGGAACAGGTACGGCACGAGCGGTGCGCGGTGGGGGTACATGATCTTGTAGAGCGCCTGAGCGCCGAGGTTCAGCGCCACGAGCGCGACGCCAGCGGCAAGCAGCACCAGCGGGACCTGCGCCCACAGCGGAAGCCCGGCGAGCAGCGCGCAGAGTGGCAGATTCGACATGCGCGGTGTGTTGGGGGTGTGGTTTTGGGGCTTACAACGTGGGTGGTTATATCGGGTGTGGTTCTGTCGGGCCTGCCCTGCCCTAGCAGAGAAGTTCGCGACAAGTGCAGATATCAGGGCAAGGTGCACGCGCCTGTGAAATTAGCGCGAAGCTCGGTGGTTCAAAAGGGAAATGTTTCAGGCTTAGGGTGCAGCGAGACACCTACCGCCAGGGAAGCACGATCTGTGGGAAAACTGTCGATCGCGATGAAACAAGTAATTCTATACAAAACAATCGAGAAATATATAGGCAGTGTTCACTTTGCGCGCTCGTCTGACTCCTGACTGTTCTCTCGATGCAGCGTCAGGGCTTGGTCATATATTTGGGCAGAGCGAGCGTATCCGATTCGACCGAAACGACAGCATATTCGGATGCAATGACTGGATTGTGACGTGACTCAATCCAGGAGTCTTGGTTGGTGACTAAGTGTAAGCCGCCCGATCTAGATCTGCTTGGGTAAATGTCTGCTTGGTTGGCCTTGGCTATTATTATTTTTATGAATGTGTCTATGTAATTGCGTAGTCTACTGAGGTACTAGATCTCCCTCCTCATCTTCAAGCTCGCCCGCGAACCTAATGATAGGCAGCGCGTAGCTGTCCAGTTTGAAGTACTCGCGCTTGATGCTGTCCCACGTCCCGCTCGGCAGGGTTATCGGCATGGTCTCGTATTCAACCTCGAGGCCGTAGTCTTTCAGGTTGAACATCGCAACTTGCTTATACACGTCGTAGCACACCTGGCGGTCCGCTCCGAGTCCGTTGAAGTACGAGAACGTGCCATCGAAGCTCAGTAGTCCTACCACGGAGTCAAACAGCTCAAGCATATCACGGTAATGCTCACTGAATGTGTCATAGTAGATACCGTCAAGCTGAACTTGCTCGTCCAGCAGTTTTGGCAACTGAGTCTTCCAGGGGCCTTCGAGCACCACAACATTGGGCTTGTCATACCATCCAGTCTGCTTCATGTGTGCGAGCACCTCGGGATGGGCCTCCACAATATAGTGTTTCGCGGGCTTGCGCTCCTGAATGAAAGTGTCAATGATGCCCATACCAAACCCGATGTTGAGCACCGTGCCACCCGGCTTCGTGACCAGCTCAGCGCTGCGCTCCATGATCGGCTTTTCCCAGTCCATCATCACACCGTCCTGCTCATCCGTTTCAAGAGTGTGCTCACTGAACTTGAGTTTGTTGACCAAAAACTTCGACTGTGTACCTTCGACGGGCGCATCGTCGTCCTGCCCCGTGACCTCAGCGGCCCCAGTGGCTCCGGAAGCTTCAGCGGCACCATCCGTTTCCACAGCATCAGGTGCCTCATCCGACTCGAACTCCGATCCACAGTCTTCTACCAGCTTCTGAAGCACGATTTCCGATCTTACACCGGCATCCACAAACATCTGGTACAGCTCAGTGAGGCCCCGAGCGTAGGCGATCTCACCGGGAGTTCGCTGTTGGCCGTCAAGTAGCATCCAATTGAAACCGAATTCAAACAAGATGCGCAAAAACTCTTTCGCCAGTGGGACTTGTTCCGGCGTGGCATACTCACACACGAGGTGGCCCAGCCCGGCTTCTAGATCGAACTCAGTCTCCTCCCGCAGTTCGCCGACTTTGATGTTCACCGGCATGCCAGCACCGAGAATCGTGCTCAATGCGTCCTCGGCGCCCTCGGCGGGCGTTTTGAATGCGCACAAAGCGAAAATGTCGTCCATGGTTGGCAAAGTGAAATCAGATCGGCAGCTGCATAATCTGCACTACATCACGTGGCCCAACGATTCCCAGCGGCTCAATACTACATGGCTGCTCCAAGACAGGCACAATGACTCTCTAGATAATCAATTGGCCATTGATAAATGGGTTGTGGTGACAATAAAATATATAGTAGTCGGTCGATCTAAAGCTCTTCGTGCTCGATCTCCTCCGATGCTTTGCTCACACAGGCGATCGGGGTGCGCGCCTTCATTACGTAGTGGCAGGTTTCTGGCTCCTCAACAAAGTACGCCTCAGTTTCGTGTCCACATTCAAGGTAAAGCCTCATTGTGCGCGCCACGCCGTTGGGGCAGTTGTCTCCGCCCACAAATTTGACGAACAGCTCGCCGTTCTCACTCTTCAGACCGGTCGAGCGGCCGAGCTGGACGTTGTAGCGGCCGTCGTTCTGCACGGCTGTGCCGAACAGACACGCCTCGTAGACGAAGTCGCCGCGCTGCGTGTCGACACACAGCTCCTCGGAGCTACGCCCGATCTCGTCCGGACCCCAGAACCCGGTGCCGAGTTCGAGGAGCTTCGAGTGCAGGCCGTAGGTCTGACGGGCTGTCGTCAGCTGAGAGTCGAGGGACTCAATTTTCTCGCGCACCTTCTGAGACTGCACGCCCTTGCCGCTGAACTGCGGTTTCGAGAAAAGGCGTCTCACCGCCGGCGGCAGAAGCTGCCCCAAGAAGCCATCCGGCGCGTGATCACTGCCAACGGGTGCGATCTTGATGTTTTCGAGGAGCTCGAGTGCCTTGACGTTCGGTTTCTGCACAGCCCTCAAGTCGGGCCGGCTGTGCTCCTTCCATGTGCGGATCGCGTCCTTCACCGCTGGGTCGTTGAAATTCGGGTTATAGTCGACGCTCATCTGCTCCAGCCCCGAGCTCAGCACGTTGTACGCCCCCTCCAGGCTCTCTAAACGCGCGAGAAGGGCCGCGCGATCGCGTTCGGCGCTGTGAACGGCTTCGCGAAGCGCGCTAACGGCCGCTACCGAAGCCGGATCGAGCTCCATGGCGGCGTCTGCCTCTGCCGCGGCCTCGAGCTCGGACTCGGCGGTACGCAGCGCGGTTTCGAGCTGCGCGACCTCTTTTCCGGTGGTTTCCACCGACTGTTTGAGCTCCTGTCGGCGCGCATTGGCCGCTGCCACCAGGTTGTCGCGCAGATCAGAGCCCTGCGCGAGCCATGCGAGCTGGCGGTCCCGCGCCGCGGCCTCGGCAGCCTTGACCTCCGCACATCGGTCCGGACACACGCCCGGCGCCTCGTCACTGCCGTCGCAGCACACGCTGTAGTCGCACGCCCCGTCGCCTACCAGCCGGCTCGGGATGTGTTGGCCACTTCCGGCGCACCAGAACTGGCCGTTCGGGCATGCGGCGGTTCCAGGCTCGTCGCTGCCATCAGGACAGTCACAGTAGTCGTCGTTGACCCGGTCAAATGGGATGCGGATCGAGGGGTCGCTGAGACACGCGAACATGCCGTCGGCATCGGGCACGTAGCGGTGCTGGTCATGCGGCGCAACGCCTTTTACGTCGCTGGCGGCTACTAGCCCCAGAAGGAGTAACAATCTCATTGGACCGAGTTACTGCCTTGACACCACGGCAAATTGCGACTAATGGCTGTCTCCGCACTGTTCAGACTGTGTTATCAGGCCGACCCTCCAGGCTAGGTCCAGCGTGTCACCGGTAGGGTAGTCGTATCTTGGGACCCCCACACGCAGGCTGGTGGATTAAGCAACTGTGATACATTAAATCAGTAAGTGATTAGAAAAGGAATCACAGCAATAGCTAGTTGATATAATGTGTCTTAATATCCTGGAAAGCCGGGTAATAGTAAACTAAGATAATAGCCTAATAAGAGGTGAGACCAAGTGTTTCACGGAGAGAAACAAGTAGCAGAGATCTGTTTAATGCTCTCCGATCTGCTAAAGGCCAGTTATACTGTTGTTCCTAGTTTAGATCTATAAAAATTCATTGATCTGCGAGATGTGCTCAAACATGAAATCTATTAGGTTAAGTCGGTATAGCCCATCATTCTGTTTGATTTGAATATTAGACAATCTCGCGGCTTTGCACCTCTTTATCACTTTATAAATGCATCTGTAAATGTCTCTTTGTATGCTATTCCCTTGATATGTGCACACAGAGAACCTTGTGGGGTGCATCCACCAACCCAGCCAATGCAATCTGGCTGCTGATCTCACGTATTGCTCTTCTTCTCTCTTAATCGCCGGACCACATCTACCAACAAACTCCGCATATCCTGGCCGTATGGCGGCATCCACAGGCCCACACGTTGGGCCTCTGTAGACGGCATAGTGTACTCAGTTCCCTGCGGCGAAGCGTACAGCCCGGTGCCGTATTTCAAGAACTCTGGCCACACCACATCTTCGAAAAAGCCCGGCGGATCGACCCATTGCCCCTCCGGTGTGGTGTACTCCCGGCGGTTTTCGCGCCGCTGCTTGACTTGGGTGTAATCAAACGGCATCAGGATCTTTGTGTGGAGCAGATCGGTGATGTTGGTCATTTCGTGGAATAGCAGAATCCCGTCAAGTAGCAGTACTGGCTCGCTGAAGCCGCTGAACTCGCGCTTTAGCGCCGTGATGTCGGCATCCGAGAGCAGTGGCTGTGCGACGTTGTTCCCGTCCTCCCGCGTGCCCTGAGCCGGCAGCTCGTTGTGTTTCAGCATGATCTGCAATGTGGAGCGCAGTTTTGCGTTGTCAAACGAGGCAGGACAATCCCAGTTGGCATCACCGCGGGCGTCGCGAGGCAGCTCCGATTCCGGGAGATAGAAGTCGTCCTGGTACAGGATCGCGGCATTCGGTAACACAAGGCGCAGATGGCGCGCGAGCGTCGATTTGCCGCAACAACTCGGGCCGCTGAGGCCCACGACAATCATCGGTAGAAGCAACCCTGCGCCACTGCCCCATTCCTTAAGATACGAAGGTGACACTGATGGCACTGATTGTGCACAAGGGAGATGAATTAGGTTGAGTTACGTTAGCTCGTTAAGTCATATAATACTGGTAATAATATATATTGCAAAATCTTTCGTTGGGCCCGTACTGATTAGCCGTCCAAACTGATTGGCCGTGCTTCAACTGCTCTTTCCTGAGTCAGGAGCTGCAATAGGAGCACTCTCGTCGACCGGAAGAATCTTTCGCGCCGCCTCCAATTCGTCTGCAGTCCCAATACTGCTACCCAAGAGCCTCCGGGCCATTCCCAGTGCCTTTTCGTTCAGCTCTCCGGCGTTCTCAGCGGTGCTGATGCCCGACAGGACGTAGACACCGCACCAGCCACGCAGGTACAGCGGATTCAGCTCGACAGAGCGGCATGCATGCTCGAGCGCACTTGTCACCTGGGCCTTGGCGACCGCAAAGCCTGACGATATGGCG
The DNA here is from genome assembly GCA_030562965.1 of Starmerella ratchasimensis. NCBI lineage: Eukaryota > Fungi > Ascomycota > Dipodascomycetes > Dipodascales > Trichomonascaceae > Starmerella > Starmerella ratchasimensis. The sequence continues at coordinate 77,529 of JAKUAQ010000009.1, forward strand.
GTGGCGGCCTGCAGCTTCTTCAGCTCAGCCATGCGGGCAAACGCGTTGTAGGCCATGGGCTCAATGAGCAGGACCTGCTCCCATGCGGTAACGGCGCTGTCGTAGTCCCCTACGGTGGCGTACGTCTCGCCCAGCTCGGCCCACGCCTCGCCGTCCACGGGGTTCTGCTCCGTGTAGGCTACGAGGGAGTTGATGTAGTCCTTCCAGTTTTGTGCGGCTTTGAGGTTGACGGTGCCGATTTTGATGGCGTCGTACTCGATGGGTTGCAGGTTGCTGAGATGAACAGCCACATCTTTGGGGTCCTGCGTGGCGCGCACAAACGCCGTGCGCAGCATGAAGATACGCCGCGAATCAAAGCCGAACTTCTCCATGATGCGCTTGAGCATGAGCTTCGCCACGACGTCGCGGCATGTGAGCAGGCTGAGGAAGAAGTGCTGCTCGAGGATCGGGAACCACTCGATCTCGAGTGCGACGAGACGGCCAGTGTTGATGAACTGCTCGCTGCGCGTCCACAACTCCTCGAGCTCTGGCGGCGACAGGTCGAAGTACGCCCGCTCGTTCGCGCTCACCAGCAGCTGGCGCTTGAGTTCGTGGGCCATCGACTACGTGCTGTCCGATAAGGAAGCTCGATAAGGCTGAGGGTTGACTGGTGTGGAAGGGTCGTGAATCGCTGGGTGGGTGGATCTAAGGGCTGAAACCTCAAGCAGATCCTAGGCGGATCTTAGGCAGTCCTAGGATCGGGGTTGGGAGAACGTTTGGTTCTTGTGGAAAATCACTATGTACCGCCTGCTCCGCCGGCGCTGCTTCTCTACAGCGCTGCCTCGGTGCGCTGAGGCGGCCAGCTCGGCTGCTGCGCCGAAAAAAGTGCGCATGCACGAAAAGCACACCGCTGTCGACACCAAAGACCCGAAGAATCTCGTGCCACGGGCCGTGCCGCCGCTCTCGACGCTCCCTGTCGGCAACCTGATCTCGCACATTCTCGAGCAATACAAGGGCGACAACGGCAAATACAACCGCCAGCTCACGTGGTGGCAGCGCATGCTCGGCGAAAACATGATCAAGGTGTTCAACCTCGACATGGATCGCATCCGCTCGGGCCCCGTGGCCGGCGCGCTGTACCGCGACCAGTGCAAGGGGCAGGCGTACTTCGAGCGAGGCGTGCGACTGAGCCCGTCCGCAGATTTCTACTACCGCCGCCTCGGCATGCCGCAGACGTTCTTCCAGTGGTACCAGGTCGAGCTGCTGCACCTGTGGATGCTGTACGTGCGGATGCGCGCGATGCCGCGCCGCTACGGCCGCGAGTACCAGCAGAAGCTGGTGAACGGCGTGTTCGACGACATCGACTACCAGCTGCGTGAGGTGCTGCGCGTGAACAGCGACCGCACGACGAACAACTACAAGAAACAGTTCTCAGAGCAGCTCAAGGGCTCGGTGTTCTCGTACGACGAGGCTCTGCTCGGCGGCGATACCGTGCTGGCCAGCGCGATGTGGCGCAACCTGTTCGAGCGCAGCGATGTCACGGACATGACGGCGCTCAACCATCTCGTGCGCTACGTGCGCGCCAATCTCTTTGTGCTCAGCCACATGTCCGACAGCGACTTCGCTGCGGGGCTGTTCCGTTTCCTGGACGTCACGAAAACCTACGACCCGCTCACGCCGGACCAGGAGGAGCAGCTCACCGACATGATTGAGAGCGCGCGCCGCGAGTCGGACGAGATCGGCAGCCGCACGAAGCTTAGCCGCGAGGGCTGGTAATGTACATAATGGCAGACCTTATCACAGGGAGTGGTATTTGCACGCTCTGCTAATATTTTTATTTTATAGATCAATATAACCATTTGAAAACACCCGATTTTTCAGCGCGCCCGATTTAGCTCGACGGATTCGGCTCTATTCTACACCTTTAGTGTGGGGCGCTGTCCTTATGCACCACGCGCTTTCACCCCCTACCTCAACAACCTCATGGATCCTACAATCGAGTCGGTGCTGGACCACGACAGCCTGCGCTGGGTGTTTGTAGGCGGAAAAGGCGGTGTTGGTAAGACGACGAACTCGTGTTCGATCGCTGTGCAGCTTGCGAAAAAGCGCGAGAACGTCCTCATTATCTCGACCGACCCGGCACACAACCTGAGCGATGCGTTCGGCCAGAAGTTCGGCAAGGACCCGCGCGCCGTCAACGGCATCCCGAACCTGAGTGCCATGGAGATCGACCCCACGGCCACGCTTGAGGAGTGGATGGAGAAGCAGGACGGCGAAGGCATGGGCAGCATGTTCAAGGACATCGTGTTTGCGATCCCTGGTATCGACGAGGCGCTGTCGTTCGCCGAGGTCATGAAGCGCGTGAAGCAGCAGGACTTCTCGGTGGTCGTGTTCGACACCGCTCCCACGGGCCACACGCTCCGCTTCCTGCAGTTCCCCACGATTCTCGAGAAGGCCCTCGGTAAGATCCGCGAGCTCACGCGCTCGATGGGCCCCATGCTCAGCACGCTCATGAGCTCGCAGGGCCAGGACATGGACTCGATGTTCGCGAAGCTCGACGAGACGCGCGATACCATCATCGAGGTGAACCGCCAGTTCCAGGACCCGGACCTCACGACGTTCGTGTGTGTGTGCATCGCAGAGTTCCTGTCGCTGTACGAGACCGAGCGCATGATTCAGGAGCTCACTGGCTTCGGCATCGATACCAACACTATCATCGTGAACCAGCTCGTGACCATGGAGCCGGGCAACGAGTGCAAGCGCTGCACGTCGCGCTCAAAGCTGCAGCAGAAGTACATCGAGCAGATCCACGAGCTGTACGAAGACTTCCACATTGTCGAATTGCCGCAGCTCACCGATGAGGTCCGTGGCGTCGCCAAGATCCAGGAGTTCTCGGAGATGCTGGTCGACGTTGCTGCCCGCCAGATCGAGCTGTAGACGTAGCTTGGTCACCATACATATATATATATATAATGCGATATATGATACCGAGCGTAACACGTATATCTCTGAGATAAATGATAAATTATAGTAACAATAAACTGGCAGGCAAGTCTGATCGACTGCTAGGTAGATCGATCGGTCTGCGTTAGGGTTCGCACCAACCATGAGCAGCAGGCCGCCGTCCCCCCCGGCCGAAGAGGCGTTCATGGCGGCTCCGGTACCAGCTGGCGAGGCCATCGAGGCCACTATGGCCACCGAGGTGGCGCCGGCAGGCGAACGGCTGAACGACGAGCTGACCGCGCTCCTAGAGGGTGACAGCGATCTGTCTGGGCTCATGGAAGGCATAGAGAACATCGGCCCCGCCGTCGACGCCGTGCCCCTCGATATCGGCGATGACTTGAGTGCAAAATTCGGGCTCATGGGTGACATGGGTGGCCTGGGCGGCCTGGGTGATCTCGGCATGTCGCTTGATCTGCCGGGCCTCGCCCAGGGTCTCGCCTCGGGCCTGACCCCGGGCGCGTCCAAAGAAGAGACGGAGCGCGAGCGCATGAACATGCTGGTCTCGCACTTCGACGAACAACAGATGGCTCGCTATGCCGCGTTCCGCCGTGCCAACATCCGCCGAGCCGCCGTGAAGAAGTATGCCTCCCAGCTGCTGAACCAACCGATCTCTAACAACGTTGCGGTGGTGCTGGCCGGTATGTCGAAGGTCCTAGTGGGCGATATCATAGAGCTGGCGCGCGAGCTACAAGATAAGGACCAGGCGAGAGAGCGCCGGCGAGCAGGTATCGAGGTGGACGATGATTTGGGAGGCGAGCCGGAGCCGATCCTTCCGTCGTATATCCGGGAAGCATGGGAATCGTACCGACAACGCACAGGAACAATACCTGGGCCGAAAATGAAGCCCGGCAGTGCCGGTCGCATGTTTTAATGATATATCTTTATTTAATGAACTATAACACTGCATGTAATCTTTCACCTAATGCACCGTATATACCCTATTTTCAAGCACAGAAATACAGGAGCACTGATGGGTTAGTGGTATACTGAGTCGTTGCCATTAGGTGATCTCGACTCGACCCCGGTTCGATTCCGGGTCAGTGCATTGGCCATTTTTTTGCTTGAAAAAAGAATAATAATAATCATTGGCGGACACGCTATGTTTCAAGATAATTTTTCATTCACCGCCAATTGCGAGTTATTCACATAAAATTTATGTAATGCTAAAAGCGAGTTAATTCAATTAGAAGGAATATGCAAGAAAGGATCAGCGGCCAGCGCGGCATCGAGCGGGCGGCCGCATTGCGGTAGTGGCTGTGCGAATATGTGGAGTAGTGCTTCGGCGAGACGAGACTCTCGAGGTATGTCGAGTCGATTCTGGCCGACGTCACGATCTGCGTCTGCGTGTCGATCAGAAGGCTCATCCATGCCTTGTGGACAGGGGCCGGAGTTGCGTGAGTGCACAAACTGCTGAGGAGTCAAGTAAGGCGAGAACGGGTGGTATGCAAGCAATAAGTGTGAGGTTAACACTTGTGGCGTGACTGGTGGTAGGTCTGGTGTGGCGGTTGTTCGCCGCTGGGGCCAGCTGAGCGCCGTTGAGTGATTAGAGTTTTGCCATGCATATGCACAATGCACTGTGCGCATGCGCCGCATGGTAATCAGCTAGAGGTTGAAGAATATGCACCGTACCCGGTCCGCGGAGAGCATACATGTTTTTATATGGTCGTTACCGGCGCACGCGGTGACGCTTGCCGGCCAGAAGCCCAAATTTTTCACTGGCGTGCCGTTGGACACGAGGTGGCCATTTCTGGCCGCAATGGGCAGCGGGCGGCCCTTCCGTGGCACCACCACGTCGGCATCAAAGTCTAACGGGTGGATTCTGCCGGCACTAGCAGACATGCCGTCGGCATTGGCAAACAGGCCGTCGATCTGCAGCACCTCGCCGTCTACCGAGACGTAGCAGCTGTCATTGATCACGGTCAACAAGCGTCCCGGCTCACCGAGCGGAAGAGTGCTCACAGTGAGGCTGTTCCGCAACCGCGCCTGCAGGCCCTCGTGGACAATTGCTAGCCGTTTCTGCAGCCCTTGCATAGTGTTGACCAGCCCGGCGGCCGACCGGCGCGGGATCACCCCGAACACGCGGGAGGTCGACAGATCACGCAGCAGGTCTTCATTCGACACCTGCTGGACCTGGGCCGCGCCAATCGGGCGGCTGATCTCCTCGGAAAATATGTACTCCAGGAACGCGGCCTGGGGTTCGAATACCTGCCGCCCGGCATGCAGGTTGATAGATATACGGTGCGCAGCAACGACCAACATCTGTAATTCAGCCTCCACGATGTTTTGCGGTGCTGTGGAATCCTCTGAGGCAGACACTGGTGTGGCGGAAACGAGGCTCTGCACCAGAGGCAGCAGCTCGTGCAGACTCTGCAGCAGTCGGTCCAGCGAGTTCGAGGCGATGTCCCATTCGTGCGTGACGCCTTTATACCACTTCAAGAATCCTTGCTCGTGCCGCGCGGCGATCCACGCCTGTAAGATAGGTGTGAGACTGTGCGTGAGAACGAGCATGATCATATGCGTGCGAATAAAATTTTTCAAGGCGCCTGCCTCGCTCTCAATGTTAGTGGTCAGTCTTTTTTGGTATGCACTGTCAAATATTGGGTCGGAGTACATAGCTTCTACGACGGAAGCGGTTGGGTCTGTGGTGGCATTGGTGGGGAGCTCCTCTGCCGGTATCGCTGTCAGCCTTATCAAGTGAAAGAACTCAAACATATGGTCATCTATCGCCTGTAGTGCCGTGTCCACGGCTTTCGCAGCCTCCGCCGCGTTCGCCGCGACCTCTTCGATCTTGGCGTGGCTCGATGCCTGGGCATGCAGCGCGGCGTACGAGTTCTCACGCGGCAAGTCCTCACGCGGCTTCACAGTCACTATATTGTCGTCAACTAGCGCGATGTAGCGCCCGGAGAGCTCGTATGCCGCCACCCCACTGACCTTTCCGGTACCAACTGCAATATCGGGCAGAGTGAATGTGCCGTGCAGCGTGACGCGGAGATTGCCGTCAAAGGTACCACATGCTGCAGGAACCATGCCAGTTTCATGCTCAATCTGGCTCTCCCCATCGCTGGTAGAAGACCAGGCCACGGCCGAGATACGGTCTGTGTCCGTGTCTGCGTTCTGTTCATTCTTCGTACTGTTCGCAGTCCCTTTCGCCCCTTCATCACTCGATCGGCTCTTTGTACGTGCTAGTTCTACTACGACTCGCCCAGTTTCCGTAGAATAGACGTTTGCTCGGCCGTCGTCGAATACCACGGCCACAAACGCACTGTCGCCACTCCACGCGATGCTGGTGGCCGGGGCAGGCTGCCGTACGATCCATATGATATCACGGTTGCGACACAGAATAAGCTGCGTGTTGCTGCTGAAAAGCGCCGTGCCTATGCGCGACACGCTGAACACGTCCGTAACGGCTACCGGCAGTCTGATATCCATAGTAAACACGGGGCGCGTCAGAAGGGTTACGGTTAGGTCCGCCGCGTTGGTTTCACCTGCCCCAGATCCACCCCCTCGGCTGCTATAATACGGTGCCGCCTTCTTCTGGACTAGCTTAGACTGCTGAAATTCTGCTTCGGAAGACTTTGGTTTTAGCTTATACTTATTAATTGCTTCATTAGTTGCGTCATTAATTGCTTTCATTAGTTGCTTCATTAACTGCTACCCTGAGCGTAAGTGCCTTATTGGCCGGCCCACTACTGCAAACTCCTGTCTTCGGACCGCAGGGACAGAGTAACGTCGCTAGAGCGTCCCTCGCGTAGCATTGAAACCGTCTCTGAGCTCACTGTGTGCATGTAGTCTGGACTCGCGAGGTACAAGTCCAAATCTTCCTGCGAGTCGAAGTACAGGCATGGGCCTTCGATTGAGCCGCGCTCGCTGCTGCCGCTCGTCGCGCTACCAGCCGAACCTTCACTGCGCCACTTCTTAGCTCCGCCCAGGTCAATGCGCGAGCCTGCAATGAACACGCTCACGCCAAACGACAGCTTCGGGCTGTTCTTCTTGATGTGCCGCAGAATGCGGCGGGTAATTGGGAACGTGTATATCGGGCCATTGAAAGTCCTGGTACCGTCCCACTGAAACTTCTCAACTTTCATTGAGAAGTGATTTAGCTACTGGGTAGATAAGCGGTTGAGGCGTGTGGTGTGACGTATCGTGGGGTTTTATAATAATATGCTACATTTAGTTGGGGTTTACAAGTGGGGTGATAAGCGGGGTGATAAGCATATGACGTGTGGAGCTGGGAGGTGGCACGTTCTTGACAAGCTCGTTCTCGAACAGTTCTCTCACCGCTCTCTCACCGCTCTCTCACCGAGGTTTCAGGGTAGACGCGACGCGTTGGCTGGCGGCATAGCGCGCAGATCCGCTAGATATGGCCGGAATTGGCCGGAATTGGCATCTGTGAACCTACGCTAAGTTCTTTCCGTCTTCAAACTCAGTCGCGAGCGCGACATGGCGGTCGCGTTCCTCCTCGGTGCCGCCCGTGGCCTCCTTCGCCGTCTCCGAGTCCTCGTCCAAAGCAGGCTCCTCAGCATCACGCGGCACCGACTGCATCTGCACCGAAGGTGCGAACTGCGTACGCTCAAGGTTCTGCAGCACTTGGGTGAGGATTTTATTGAGATACTCCGGACTGTTCGCGTTGATCATGTTTGACGAGCGCACCTCCATGCGGTAGTCCGGTCCGAAGTACTCGTAGTACTCGTTGAACGGCAGCTCTATCGGCAGATTCACGCCAGCACAGACGCTGGTCTCGAACGCCCACGTGCGCGAGACGTTACGAATCGTGTAGCCGCCGCCACCCAGTACCATCATCGGGAGGCCGAAGCTTTTGACGTAGTCCACACACTTAGCGTGGCCGTACATCGACAGGTTGAAGCATCCAAGACGGTCGCCGCTCAGCGAGTCACCGCCGCACTGCAGCACCACGGCTCCAGGCTGGTAGTAGTCCATGATGGCCTTGATGGTGGGCTGGAACACCGAGTGGTACGTCTCGTCGTTGATGCCGTCTCTCAGCGGGAAGTTTACGGCACGGTATTTGCCCTTGCCGACGCCGATATCACGCAGCTCGCCCGTTCCGGGGAAGAACTCGCCGTACTTGTGGAACGAGCACGTCATCACGCGGTCCGTCGAGTAGAACGCCTCCTCGACACCGTCGCCGTGGTGCACATCGATGTCTATGTACAGCACACGCTGGTGGTAGCGCAGAAGCTCGAGGATGCCGAGCGCGATGTCGTTAACGTAGCAGAAGCCCGACGCCTCGGACTTCTTGGCGTGGTGCAGCCCGCCGGCCCAGTTGACGGCGATATCGCACTTGCCACGATTCAGGCGCGCGGCGCCCTCCATCGATCCACCGGCACTGATGCCGCAGTACTCGAACAAGCCGTCAAAGACGGGGCAGTCCTCGCCAACATTGAACTTGACCTGCTCGCGCGAAAATTGGTCAAGGTTGTCGGGCGTGACGCGGCTCAGGAAGTCTATGTACTCGTCTGTGTGCAACTGCGTCATTTCCTGCTTGGTGGCGGGTTTCGCGCGGTAGATCTCAAGATCTTTGTAGAGCCCGTAGTTCATGATCAGCGAGTGGGCCATCCGGATGCGGTGAGGCTTCATGACATGGCCCACGTTGTACATGTAGTTGCCGACATCGTTGTCGTAGAAGTACGCGACGCGCTTCTTGTGCTGCGGCTGGAAGTTCGCCAGGCTGAACGGCTCCGGAATCATCGCCTGGGGAGATGTCCGGCGGTGCTCGATGCAGGTTCCTGCACTCACCCTGGTCACGTGAAATACGAGGCGCGATTGGCATAAGTTCAGAGGCGAGCCGCGAAAAAGTGGCAAAGTGATGCCTAGAGAAGCGTTTCGAACATTTTGACAGAAAATATAAAATGTCTAAATACTGTGAACAACAAAAGCGATTCGCAAAAATGTGATTAAGCCTGTGAAACAACTGAATCAGTGCAATGCATAGCGATGCATCGAGCCCCGATCAGCAGTACCAAGGAGCACGGTCGGTCAAAAGCGGGCCCCAAAAAACTTCGGAATCACTACAATGCTTGCAGCGATGCGAATTGCCGCAAATATTTGAGCGCGAGGGGCGGAGATACATACGGCAAGCGGTTGACCCGCAATGCTAGAGGAACCGACTTGATCCACACGTGACCGCAGCAGCCATATCCCCAGCGATCTGAGCATTGCGAGAGCCGCTTCCAACGTTAGCCATGTTCGCTAAGCCCGCCAAGCTCAAGCCGGCCGCCGCCATCAAGAATTCGGAGCGTAAAAACGTTCTGGCACAACTGGAAAAGCAGCTTGGCCTCGCCGATCTGCCGGCGGAGGATAAGCAGCGCCTGTTGCCCAAAGGCGTGCAGGTCGCCAAGGGAATTTCGCACGGCGAGGACAAGTTCGTGGCCTACATTGACGCCGGTGTGCCGATATGGATCGTGCTGCACTCGACCTTCGTGCCCACGGTGGCGCTGCTGGCCAGCCTGCCGCCGGCGCTGCAGCTCGCGCTGTGTCCCGTGGTCTACACCCGCTCGCTGACGTGGCAGTTCCTGCACAATGGCGCCGACTTCATGATTCCCGGAATCTTGGGTGAGCCGCCGCAGGCCCCGAAAGGCAGCGCCGTGCAGATCCGCGCCGAAGACCGCAGCCTCATTGCGACGGGCATAGCCCTGCTCGACTTGGGCGATCTGAAGGACAAGGGCAAGTGCGTGCAGACGATCAGCGTGGCGAAAGACAAGCTGACGCCCAATGTGGATGTGGGCGAGCCCCTTGGCGATCCCTCAAGCGAGTCTGGCGAGCCAGCGGCCTCCGGTGAAGCTGGGGCCCAGGCCGAGCCCGTGGCAACCCCCGCCGAGCAGGCGACGCCCGAGCAGGTGCAACCGGATCTTTCGAAGAAGGTCGAGACGCTAGAGATTGCCGAGGGCGGCACCGAGGATGCCGCCGGGGAGGAGGACGCCGGCGATCTCACACCTGCCGAGGTCGACGATGCGTTCATCTATGCAATCCAGCGCGTGCTGCGGCAGCCGAAGATCGATTACCCCATGCCTATGGCGACAATGGCGACGCTGCTTGCGTCGCAGATGCCATACGAGCACCCGCAGCTGCAGCTCAAGAACACGTCGTTCAAGAAGATGGCGAAGCTGCTGAAGCACGCGGAGAAGAAGGGCCTGCTGAGCACGCGCGAGCGCAACGGCGGCGAGCTTGTGATCACCGGATCGAACGTGCCGACGGACCCCGAGAGCATTCGCAACCTGGAGAAGCCCCAGCGCAAGGCGGCCACCGCTAAGCCCGACAAGATGAAGGCCGTGCTGCTGTTCCGGCCCACGCCGGCGATTCGGCGCCTGCTGCCCGAGACGCAGGCCGAGTATGTCGACGCGGCGTACCTGAAGCGCGGGCTGGCGGCGTACATTGCGGCGCACGAGCTCGCAGCCGGCGACCACAAGACGGTGGTGCTGGACGACGACCTGCGTAAGGCGCTGGGCCAGAAGGCGGCCGTGGTGACGGTGTCGATCGGCGACGTGACGACGCTGGCGGCGAAGCAAAGCTCGGCATACCACCGCGTGACGCCGCTCGGCCAGTCGGAAGCGGCCACGCCGCTCGAGAAGGGCGCGATTCCTGTCGTGGAGATTAAGACGGAGCGCCGCGGCGGCAACAAGGTCGTCACGCTCGTGGGCACGAAGGGCCTGCGCGGCTTCCACGTCGACCCGCCGGAGTTCGCCGAGGAGCTGCGCCACGCGTGCGCGGGCTCGTCCACGATCGCGACCGCGAAGGGCGTGGAGTCGATTGTGGTGCAGGGCAACCACGTCGCGAAGATCGTCCGGCTGCTCGAGTGCCGCGGCCTTAAGCAGTCGTGGATCAAGTGTTAGTGCGGTGTAGTGCCGTGCGGCACCGTGCAGCGTGCCATTCGAGGCGTGGACCAAGCAGGCTTAGTGTGCGCCGAGCCCAGGCAGTGCGCCAGGGACACAGAATTGGATATGTTTGATATATATATATGTAGCCTACAGCAGTATTTGGTATGTTAAGGAAGAATTAGGATGCTTTAGGGGCAACGAGCTCAGGCACAGCCTTGGGCTCGGCCTTAGTCTCAGTAGCGGCCTTGGCGGGTTTTGTCTTGAGGAAGCGCCACCAGCAGCTCACCACCACAATCACCAGCGGCCCGATCAGCGGCATGTACACCGCGAGCTTCTGCTCGTCCGGGAAAAACGCCTGCGCGACCATGTGCTTGTCGAAGAACGCGCGGTCTGCGCACTCGTAGGCCCGTGCGGCGTGCCTGCCCGCGCCCGGCTCGCCCGCCGCCAGCAGCGCGACGGCAGCGTCGATCTCGCGCATCGCCTCTCGCGAGCGCGCGGCCACGGCCTCCGGAATGGCGATCTGCGGCATGCCGCCCGCCAAGCGCCGCAGCGAGCCAAGACTCGCCGCCGCCGCACGCACGCCACGCAGCGCCTCGGCGCGCGCGAGCTTGGCCAGCCGTACCGCCGGCGACGCCTTGCTGGGCTCGTCGCCGCCGGGCTCGCGCATGCCTAGCAGCGCCACGAGCTGCACGCCGAACCGCTGCAGCACGGGACCCAGCTCCTCGACGCTGAACACGTGGCCATCGGACGGCTCGGCAATGTACACGCCGCCCCACTGCGGTACGAGGAACGCGTTGGCGTCGTCGCTGCTGGCCCCGCCGCTGCCGTCGCCGCTGCCGTCGCGCGCAATGTGCAGCGGCGTGCTCGGCACGTAGAGCACGAAGTTCAGCGTCGGGTACGGCGCGCTGGACGCGAGACTCCACTCGGCGAAGTCCACGAAGCGCGAGAGCTGCGCTGGCGCCAGCCACTCCGTGCGCTCGCAGCCCGGCGCGGCGTACGAGCCGATCTGCGTGTCGATTGTGAGCTCGGCGACGTGCTCGTTGATGTACGCCGTGAACGCGCCGAGGTGCGTCGCTAGCGCGGCCTGCACGTCCCAGCCGAGAATTGCGTTCGACTCGCCGAGCAGGCTGAACGTGACGTGGTAGCGCGGCGAGTAGCGCACCGTCACCTCGTCGTGCATGTCGCGCTCCTGTTCCTGCTGCTGCGCCGGCAGCCCGAGTTCGTCCTTGTACACGTGCTCAAGCAGCAGCAGCGCGACGCTGTGTGGTGCGGCGCCGTTCAGCATCGTCCGCGGGCTCACCTCGACCTCAAGGCGCGACGAACTGCTGTTGAGGCCCAGCGCGTCGTTGGTGCCGAGCTTCACGTGCACGCACAACTCCGCTGCCGCATCGCACGTCTCGCGCACCGCAAAGCGTCGCGGCGCGCCCAGAGCGTCGAGACGCTCGTCCAGCACGTACTGGCACGCCGCGGCGATGTCGGGGAACTCGGCCCCGGACACGGCCACGGGGATGCGCGCCGCCACGGGCGCGGCAGCCAGGCGCTCGTAGTGCTGCAGCAGGTCCGCGTTCAGGAACGCGCGGTGCACCAGAATCGTCTTCAGCCACAGGGGCGCCAGCAGCGCCAGCCACAGCGTGCCGGCCAGGCCGACCTTCAGACTCGTCCGCATAGGGCAGGGTCAGACCAACCGCCAGGCGTACATAAACCGAACGCGTCGGGTGGTGGTGCTTCAAAACATGGGTGTTGGATAGAATAAAATATGCGTGTAGCTGAAGGTATGTACATTATCGTGAGGTGTTCGTGCAATGTCTCGTGGATGGCTTGTGAGGGGGGTGGATGGCTGTGTGGTGCCTGGCCTTGGGCTGTCTGGGCTGTTTGGGCTGCTGGGGCTGAGGTACCAAGTCGCGAGTTGTTCTTCACTTGCGGTTCTTCGCTTGTTGTGCTTCACTCGGTGTAATTCACTCGCTTGCGTTAACTCTGGTGCGTTCGCCCTGCCCAGCTCTCAGCTCTGTGATCCGCTGGCTGCATCCGCCGGCCGCTCTCACTGCACTCACGCTGTGTGGCGTGCGATCGCCGCTACACCACTACGGGGATGCTCGGCGAGTACGTGCTCGTGATGACGGCACGCCCCACGACGCCCTTCTTCGCCGACTGCACGCCGGCCAGCAGCGCGCGCACCGCGTTCACTGCCGCCAGCGTGTTGCGCACGACCTCCGTGTCCGAAAACGACGCGCGCGCCACCGGCATCTCCAACACGTCGTTCACCTGCTTGAACGAGGTCTCGCCCTTTGCGGCCATAATCGTCTCGTAGACCTCGCTGATAACGGTGCCGCGCTTCTCCGTGGGCATCAGGCCCTTGGGTCCGAGGATACGCGCGACCTGCGCAACGCGCGAGACCATGTCCGGCGTGGCGTAGACGCGGTCGACGTCGAACTTCTCCGGCTGGTCGCGGATCAGCGCAATCACGTCCTCAGCACCGACCATCACCGCGCCCGCCTCACGCGCCTCACGGGCGAGCTCAGGCATGCTCGTGAGCACGCAGATGCGCTCGTCCTTGAGGCCCAGCGGCAGCCGCACGGCGCCGGAGATCTTGGGCACGCCTTTCTCGGCCACAATCCGCAGCTGCAGCTGGATCGTCGTCGCGTGGTTCGAGCGGCCGGTCTCGGCGGCCCGGATGTAGCGCATGGCCTGGGGAATCTCCATGGTGTGCGGCAGGCTGCGGAACAAGCGGGCCTCGGTGCGCAGGCGCTGGTACTCGGCGGCCAGCTCGCGCTTGAGCTGCAGGCGCTTCTGCTCACGCTCGCGCTGCGCGACCAGCTGCTTCTGGTCGACTTTGGGCGCCTCCTTCACAGACGCATAGGTGCGCTTTGGCACGAAGGCGCGCAGGCGCAGCAGAGTCGACATGAAAATCTGTGTACGGTGTACCCAGCCCAGATATATATCCGCCCAGCCCACATAACTGCACTGCACTTTGAAGATCGATATGGATAGAGGTGAACTAGTCAGTTTGTAGACTCGAATGCTGACAGAATGTGGCAAAGTAAGCTAAATCTATGCGTTAAGTAATAAAATAATTCAGTGGATTTGGTTAGCCCCTAGTTAGGTGGATATAAGTAAGGCGGATCGTGGCTCGTATGTACAGAGTTGAGCTCTTGCTCGGATTTGCCGCGACCTCGTCCAGCACCCAGCGCCTAGTAAGTCAAGTACCATCGTCCCTTGGCCAGCCGTCGGGCCAGGATCTTGCGGCCGCCCTTGGTGCGCAGCCGCACGAGGAAACCCGCACGCCGCTTGCGCTTGAGCGTCGACGGCTGGTACGTGTTTCCGCGCGACTTGAAACGCTTCTGCTGGCCGAGGAGGTCGAAGATCGACGGCGCGGAGCGTGTGGGGCCGGCCAGCGGTGTGGGGCTCGTGAGTGGCGCCTGCAGCACGGTGCGCGGCGCGACGGTGGGGCGCGCGAGCGGGCGTGCAAACGACACGAACCCGCGGGTCGCAGCGGCGCGCGGCGCCGCGCCGAACGCAGAACACAGCGGAGCAGCCGCTGCCCTCAGTGCGGAAATCATGATGTCGGGGTGTGTGAGGCCCCAACCCTACGAACTTTTCACCGATCCGCCGGGAGCCTGGTCTGGTTTTTTTCACTGCCGCTGTAGAATTCCATTGCGATGCCTGCCACCGTTATCCACACCCGGCCTGCCAAGACGGTCGACAACGAAACCGCGGAGTCGATGGTGACGGTGTTCCTCGACGACAGCGAGGACAGCCTACCTAGTGGTGTGGCTAGCCAGCTGCAGCGCCTGCAGCGCGAGCTGCGCGGCCTGCCGCCCCAGGGCCCGCCCGAAAAAGCCAGCGAGTAAGCTTTCTGAGCGTGGCGTATCGCGCCAAGGCGGAAAGTGGTTCATGGCTGCTGGCCCAGCGGGCCGATGGCCCGACGTATTTATTCGAACCGGTGTAGTTTATTGTCTATATTGTATTTATTGATTTCTGCTTGGACTTGGGCCTAACTTGCCATTGCGGTGTGTTGCCGTTGTATAAGTGGAATTTCCTGAGTCGCATTGTTCTACCCTATGACGGAACTCGAGGACGAGCACGTCCACGCCGTCTACGAGCAGATCGCTGGCCACTTTGCGGCGACACGCTACAAGCCGTGGCCGCGCGTCGACACGTTTCTGCGAGATCAGGCGGCGGGCGCCGTGGGTGCCGACGTGGGCGGCGGCAACGGCAAGTACCTGGGCTACCCTCACGTCTACATGATCGGCCTCGACCGCTCCGAGCAGCTCACGGAGATTGCCGCGCGTAAGGCCGCCGATTCCGCTGACGATGCAGCCCGAGGCGACGGCCTGGCGGTGCCGCTGCGGCCGGTGGACTTCGCGATCTCCATAGCCGTCGTGCACCACTTCAGCACGCGCGAGCGGCGGATCGAAGCCGTTGCCGCGGTCCTTGAGTGCCTTAACAAGGATGGCACGGCGCTGATCTACGTCTGGGCGCTCGAGCAGGCGGCCAGCCGCCGCGGATGGCACGCAGGCATGGATCCGGACATCATGGTGCCGTGGGTGAGCAACGTGAACCCTGGCGAGCGCTACGAGCGGTTCTATCACTTGTACCGCGACGGAGAACTCGAGGAGGACGTCGTGAGTGCCGGCGGCGAAGTGGTGGAGCGCGGATATGAGCGTGACAACTGGTGGGTCGTAGCGAGACGCGCTTCATAGAACCACGCTTCAAATCAGGTGCATAGCACCAATTGTGTGCATTTAGAGCAGAAACGATTTGTACCTGGTTGTTTTTGGTTCCGGGTCGTAATATGCCGTGGTTCAGCAACATGAGGCTCTAGCCATTGTGGCACCCCCGGTTACCAGTTAGATAAGCCCGCTTGTCTCTACCACAGCGTTAAGCAAGTTTTATTTATACAAATATTTATCCTATCAAAACTAGTACCCCATACAAGTCCAAAGCTCTTACGCAGGTTCGACGGACTCAGCTAATCAGCGACACCTCCCTGACCATGAGCTTTCACCGCTCACTGCACTTCTGATGTAAACGTAGACCACAGAACAACTCGAAAATAAATGTATTATACAGAGATAACTGCATTGGTTGCTCGATTAGAGCATGGTTTATGTACATAGCTACTTCTTGAGCGGCGTCCAGTTCGTGTCCCAGACCTGCTTGGGTGGCGTGTCTGTCGGCACGCGCAGCTCGATGGGGAAGCGTGCGGGCGTGCGCTTGTTGGCGGCCAGGAAGAAGCCGGGGTCGAGGCGCTGCAGCTCGTCGCAGGCCTCCTGGATCTTGGTGTACTGCGCCGCGAGGCGGTCCTGCCGCGCGCGCTGCGTATCGCGCTGATGAAGGCCCCACGCGGCCGTTACGACTTCGTGGCGCACGAGGTCCTCGCGACTGAACTTGAGGCGGCGCGGCTGCTTCTTGCGGGCGGACAGCACGGACAGCATGTTCACGATGCGCGACGCACCGGGCGCCTGGCGGACCGTGCGCTTGCCGCGCTGTGTGACGTGCGCGCCGAGCGATGTGAGGGCTTTGCGCAGCATCGGCCTGGTCGGATCAAGTCGGGTCGGGTCGTCGAGGAGATCGGTTTCGGGAGGTCGATTTTTCAGGGCAGAAGTCCCAACGCCTATCGACAACGAACTAATTTAGGATGGATCGAAATATTATGCGGCTGTCTTATTATTACGGCTGAGCTATATAAATATGATTAAATTGGAATTGATATGCTAGATAAATTACACCAGCTAAGAAGCTAGACAAAAACTACCATGCCCTCAGATCAGAGCACTTAGCCCCCGCCCCACTCGATCCCAGCAGATCGGCACGGCCCGACCAGGCAGCGGATGATAACCGCATTGTTCGTGATCAACGCCGAGCTTGCCGTCGGCTTTGTGGGCGACAGCCAGCCAATAGCCACGTTCTCCCTCTCGCCCGACCTGCAGTCCGACGTACGGCAGGCCGTGGCGGCTCTGCTCACCGCACCTAAAGCCCTGCGCGTCGTCATTGTGGAGCCGCCGCTGTTCGCCACCGAGACGAAACATCGCCTCGCCGAGCTCCTGCTGGTGCACCACCGCATCCAAGCTGTGGGATTCTTCCCGGCGAGCGTCGCATGCGTTGCCGGCCGGTCAGCGTCGGAAGGCATCGTCGAGGACGCGTTTACAGACCTCGCCGTGCCGGTATTCGATTTTCGCGAGCTCACGCCACTGGTGGTCGCGCTGGAGGAGCGCGACGAGCTCACGCGACGCCTGCCGCTCGACCTGCGCCGCCTGCCCCGCGTCCCAATGGACTGGGACGCGGTCTGGCTCGGTGCCAGCGCCCTGGCGAGCCAGCGCCAGGTATGGCCGATGCTTACGCGCGCCAAATTCCAGGAACGGGGGGTGTGGGATTCGCTCTACGATGTGCGATGACCCAACTTCGGCCGGAGTGCCTTTTATCTTATAAGTGGTATGCATGTATTTATTTATTTATTCAAACTAGTAACGATTGTGAGTATAAACGATAAAGATTTTGTCGACCCATTTCAAAATACTCCAATGCCATGGAAGTTACCGCCGGCATCGAGTGACTTCTAATCGGCTGACAGGTGGGAGGGAGGTGAGGGTAGTGGAAGGGCGAGTGAAATTTCACTTACCGCTCAACCACGGCATGAAGGCGTTCAGGCCCGTTTCGGCAGGAGTGCGACGTTTGGCGTCCCAGGCGCCGCTTGGGCGCGGCCCGGCGGCGACGCGCCAAATCCACAGCTACGAGAACGTCAGCACGTACGACGACGAGCAGGCGGTGCTCACGAAGATCCGCGGCGAGATGACGCCGCCGGAGCTGCAGCGCCTCGACCGCATGCGCAACATCGGCATCTCCGCGCACATCGATTCCGGCAAGACGACGTTCACTGAGCGCGTGCTGTTCTACACGGGCCGGATCAAGGCGATCCACGAGGTACGCGGCCGCGACAACGTGGGCGCTAAGATGGACTCGATGGCGCTCGAGCGCGAGAAAGGCATCACGATCCAGTCGGCGGCAACATTCTGCGACTGGAAGAAAAACGATGTGGCGTCGCAGACGCCGCGCGACTACAAGTTCAACCTGATCGACACGCCAGGCCACATCGACTTCACGATCGAGGTCGAGCGCGCGCTGCGTGTGCTGGACGGCGCGGTGCTCGTCGTGTGCGCCGTGAGCGGCGTGCAGTCGCAGACGGTCACGGTCGACCGCCAGATGCGCCGCTACAACGTGCCGCGCGTCACGTTCATCAACAAGATGGACCGCATGGGCGCCGACCCGTGGCGTGCGCTCGCGCAGGTCCGCGACAAGCTGAAGATGAACGCGGCCGCCGTTCAGGTGCCGATTGGCGCCGAGGACCAGCTGGCCGGCGTCGTGGACCTCATCTGGGAGCGTGCGCTGTACAACGTGGGCTCGCAAGGCGAGGAGATCGAGGAGCGACCCATTCCCGAGGAGCTGAAGGAGCTGGTTGCGGAGAAGCGCGCGGAGCTGATCGAGGTGCTGGCCGATGTCGATGACGAGATCGCGTCGCTGTACCTCGACGAGCAGACTCCCACGCCCGAGCAGCTGGTGGCGGCGATCCGCCGCGCGACGATTGCGCGCCAGTTCACGCCGGTGCTGATGGGCTCGGCGCTCGCGAACCGCGGCATCCAGCCGGTGCTCGACGCCGTGTGCGACTACCTACCCGACCCGTCGCAGGTCATGAACACTGGTCTGGAGCTGACGTCGACCGCGGAGGTTCCTGTGGTCGTGAGCTCGTCGTCGTCGGAGCCGTTTTTGGGTCTGGCGTTCAAGCTCGAGGAGGGTAAGTTCGGCCAGCTCACGTACATCCGCGTGTACCAGGGCCGCATGCGCAAGGGCATGCAGATGGTGAACGTGCGCACCGGCAAGAAGGTGAAGCTGGCGCGGCTGGTGCGTATGCACAGCGACGAGATGGAGGACGTGGACGAGGCGCGCGCCGGCGAGATCTGCGCGACATTCGGCATCGATTGCTCGTCGGGCGACTCGTTCACGGCGGGTGACAAGCTGACGATGTCGTCGATGTTTGTGCCCGAGCCGGTGATCTCGCTGTCGATCACGCCGCAGTCCAAGGACACGCAGAACTTCTCGAAGGCGATCAACCGCTTTCAGAAGGAGGACCCCACTTTCCGCGTTCGCTACGACGCGGAGTCCAAGGAGACCGTCATCAGCGGCATGGGCGAGCTGCACCTCGAGATCTACGTCGAGCGCATCCGCCGTGAGTACGGCGTCGAGTGCACGACCGGCCGCCCGCAGGTCGCGTACCGTGAGACCGCGCTCGGCTCGAGCCCGTTCGACCACCTGCACAAGCGCCAGAGCGGTGGTTCTGGCCAGTACGCCAAGGTGATGGGTGAGTTCGGACCCAGCGGCAAGGCCGACGTCAACGAGTTCGAGACGGCCGTTGTGGGCGGCAAGATCAGCGAGAAGTACCTCGTCGCGTGCGAGAAGGGCTTCCAGGACGCGTGCGACAAGGGCCCGCTCACGGGCCACAAGGTCATTGGCGTGAAGATGCTGGTGAACGATGGTGCGACGCACGACGTGGACTCCTCGGAGTTTGCGTTCCGCACGGCCACTATCAACGCGTTCCAGGAGGCGTTCCTGCGCTCGCAGCCCACGCTGCTCGAGCCGATCATGAACGTCACCGTCACCGCGCCCACCGAGTTCCAGAGCGCGGTCATCGGCCTGCTCAACAAGCGCGAGGCCGTGATCAGCGACACGGAGGTCGGCACGGACGAGTTCACGATCTTCGCGGAGTGCTCGCTCAACAACATGTTCGGCATGGCGACGACGCTGCGCGCGGCGACGCAGGGCAAAGGCGAGTTCACGCTCGAGTTCGGTAAGTACGAGCCGGCGCCGGTGCCGCTGCAGCGCCAGCTTGTCGAGGAGTACCAGAAAAAGAACCGGCAGTAGGCTTCCTACATGTACATACTAACCACTAGCTAGGCCATTGCTAGCCAATAGCTAATCACTAGCTGATAACCATTAACTACTACCAACAACTACTAAATCAATGACTTTAAATACTTATAGCTACGAGCAAAAAAACCTACGTTCCACCGTGTTCTGCGGGTAAACCGCCTGCACGGTGATTAACGTTACCGTAAACCCTCCGACCTACTACGTCTCACCTGTTGGACCCGCTGGATCACCGCTGATGAACCCCCTGGCGACCGCCCTCGGGCTAATCGCACTGGCGTACGTCCTCTCTGCGTTCCTCATGTGGTATCTCGCGCCCACGTGGCGCGCCGACCGCAAGGCCGCCGTCGTCGTGCTCGGCGACATCGGCCACTCGCCCCGCATGTGTTTCCACGCGATCAGCATCGCTGGCGTCGGCTGCCCCGTGGATCTGATCGGCTACAAGGAGAGCGACCTCATGCTGGAGCTCTCGCACCCGCTCATCAACATCGTCGCGCTGCCGAAACCCGTGCGCAGTGGCAACTACCTCGTCTACGCCGTGAAGCGCGTGCTTTCCGAGCACATTGCGCTCTACCGTGCGCTGCGCCAGAGCAAGCCCACCGTCCTGCTCGTGCAGAACCCGCCGTCGGTGCCGACACTCGGTGTGGCGCGCATCTTCACGCTGTGGACGTCGCCCGGCACGAAGCTGCTCATCGACTGGCACAACCTCGGCTACTCGATCCTGGCGCTCACACATCGAGGCCTGCTGGTGAGGCTCTACCACGCGTACGAGATGCTGTTCGGGCAGATCGCGTATCTGCACCTCAGCGTCTCGATCCGCCTCGGCATGGCGCTGAAGTCGAATCTGCGCATCAACCCGAAGCGCGTCATTCCGCTCTACGACCGCCCGTTCAAGCCGCGAATCGTGACAGACAAGATGTCCGGACGCCGCGCGTTTCCGTACAACGCCACCTGCGCGTGGATCGTCACGTCGACGAGCTACACGCCGGACGAGGACATCCGCATGCTGCTCGCGGCCCTGAAGACGTATACGAAGGGCCCGCGCATCGTGTGCGTGATCACAGGCAAAGGGCCGATGAAGGCCGAAATCGAGGCCGAGATCAAGGACCTCTCGCTGCCGAACGCCGAGGTGCACACCGCCTGGCTGAGCTACGACAACTACCATCGCCTGCTGGGCGTTGCCGACCTCGGCATTTCGCTGCACCGCTCGTCGTCGGGCTGGGATCTGCCGATGAAGGTCGTCGACATGTTCGGCGCGGGCCTGCCGGTGCTGGCGCTGAAGTATCCGGCGCTGGACGAGCTCGTGAAGCCGGAGAACGGGCTGACCTTCGACGACGCCGCGTCGCTGACGGAGGGCCTGGCGGTGCTCCAGGACACATGGAAGCTCGCGGAGCTGCGCAAAGGTGCGCTGCTCGAGGCGCGCGACGGATGGGAGCGGCAGTGGCGCGAGAAGCTCGGGCCGGTCTTTGGCTACGGGCAATACACAGGCGAGGAGAGCAGCAGCAGCAGCGACAGCGACTAGTCGCGCAGTAATAGTGGCCATGCCCAGCATTGCCGCGCTACTCACTTCATTACAATCACCTCATTCACGTCATCCTAGTCACGTCATTCTACACCATTCTAGTCACGCCGTGCTAGTCACTCCGTGCTAATCACCAACGGCATCTATCCCATATTGCGAGACCTCCCAGTCTCCTAGTTAGACTTTTCCATAGACTTCAATGAACCGTTTTGTTAGACTAAACCGTTTTGTTAGCCTGTACCACCGCCAAGGGATAGGGCCCGAAGACCTGCCCCGAGAACGCAGCCCAGCCCTGCCTCTCGTGATCCACGCTGATGGCGGTGACCTACGCGGAGGCGCCGATTTCGACGCTGACCGACCTCACCGACTTCCTGGCGAACCACGGTGCGGAGCCCGGCGGTCCGTGGGAGGCGGAGGTCCGGCTGTACCGCAGCAACGCCGCGTCCTTCGCGCCGGGCGAGGCGCAGCGCTCGCTGTTCACGGTGTGGGAGAGCCACAACCAGCGCGAGCTGTGGGTGTTCCCCGAGACAGGCGGCATGCGGATGTCGGTGGAGATGCGCGACATTCTCGACGCGAAGCTGGCTGCCATGTGGAGCCTGCGCCAAGCGTTCAAGGCCACGGGACACACCTACACGTGCGAAGACGGCACGCCGATCCGGATCGCGAACGTGTTTGTGCAGGGGAACTACAAGGGCCTGTTGCTGAGCGTCGAGGCGGGTCTGCGCGGCCGCACGCTGGCCGCCGCGATCCAGCAGCAGTTCGGCGTGGCCGTGCCGCAGTGGGACCTCGACGAGCGCGACTGCGCACGACAGTACCTCGCGATGTACCGCTAGAGTCTTTAGTTAGGAAAGTACTTAGACGACTTACGTAGAAAGATTTACGTAAACGATGTACGCTAAATAATCCAGGCCGTCACGAACGACAGCAGCGAGCCGGCCGCCAGACCCACGGCGATCGTCAGGCTTGTGATCTCACCGGCCGCGGACTGCATACTGGGCGGCACGAGCGCCGGCGCGCGCGCGATCGCGGCCGACACGAGGTAGCCGCCGCTGGCGCCGTACGCGAGCATCGTGACGAGGTACAGCGCCTCGCGGCCGTCCGCGCGCGCCAGCGCGAGCAGCACCGCCAGGAACGCGAAGCGCAGTGCGGCCGCCCCGACCAGCACGCTGCCGCGCGTCACGCGGAGCCGCGGCGCCAGGCACACCACGCGCCCCAGCAGGTCGCCGGAGTTCCACACGAGGTGCGTGAGCGGCGAGAAGTGCGCGAGCCGTGCCGACTCGACGCGGTTCGCAAAAACAGGGTAGCTCAGCGAGACGAGGAACGCCAGGAAGATCGTGGTGTTGGCGGCGTTCGTCGCGACGGCAAGGCTGCTCGCGACGGACGTGGGCGGCGCCGCGACGGCGTCAGGGCCGTCAATGCACCACTCGGCGCCTGTCTCGGCGTCGGTGGGCCCCGATCCGGCCGTCGTTGCGTCAGGGCCGCCGGACTTGCCTGCGCCGGCCGTCTGGAACAGGTAGTACGCTGCGCCCACAAGCACGCAGACGCTTGCGCACGTGAGCGGCGCCACGACGCGCGCGTCTGCACTGGGCGCGAGCATTGGGACGAGCGGCGGGACGACGCCGGCGACGCCCTGGCCGACCATGATCGCGAGCGCGAGGCTGGGCGTGCGCTGTGTGAGCGCGAGTGCGCCGTTCTGCACGAGAGCACAGCCCGCGCTGCTCACGGCCGTCACCGCGAGCACGAGCGCGAACCACGCGAGGTTCGCCGCGCCGCCGAGCACGCCGAGGGCCACAAAGCTCGCGAATATCGCCGCCTCGCCGTGCCGCACGCGCCGCGCGTAGTCCGCGGGCAGGTACAGTAGCACAGCATTCACGGCGAGTGACGTCGCGGTGGCCACGGCCATCACGGAGCTCGAGTAGTTCGCGTACAGCCCCGGGCGCAGCTCGAGCTTCTGTCGCGCGAGCTGCGACGCGGTGAGCAGCGCGTTCCAAGGCCACAGAAACGACACGCCAACGGCCGCATAAGTGACGTGCGAGCGCATTCGCTGATGCGGTCGAGTGGTCGGTGAGGGGTGGTGGTGTGACGGGGATCCGTTAAGTGGTTTCGGCTGGGTGTGGAGATGTGGTATCGCGGATGTGGTATCGGTGGGTGCAGGGTAGCGAGCGATTACGGGTGGATGGTGGTTTCATGATAGGATGTGTCCACGTCGTCGAAGTATCGCGGATCGACTGGCTCTACTGCCGCTAAATAAGTAGGTTGCGTATATATGTAGTTCGCTAGCAGTGTTTTTCACGCGGGCTACTCTATTTCTCTAAGCGTTACGCTACGTTTCAGCGACAGTGTCAACCCGTGCTTATTTACCAGAAAAGCAATTATATGTATATATATTAGACTGTTCCGTCATTCTTTTCGGTATTTGCACTCATTAATACTTCATATCCCCAGTAGAGCGGTCGATCTTGGCTGCTATTTTACGTTCGTTTGTCCTCGCCTCAACAGGGCATGTGGAGGGACCGTGGAAAGTCTTGGCGATATGGCGGATAGAGTTAAGAAGCTTTTCCTAAAATACTTCCGCACCTTGATATATATACGTATCTGTCAAGCTAGCCGGTGTGTAATAGATACATGTTAGATGATACAAACTAGTGTGAGCGGATAGTGAGATACAAGAGTATGACTAGAAAGAGTAGCGAGACGCGTTATATTCCCTCAGCCAGTTTGCCCGTTCGGGCTTGCTTCTTCGGTAATGCTTAATTCATCACACTCGAGTCATCACACTTGATCCACCGTACCCGATCTCACATGCCACACAAGACTTACCGGAGGCTCGCCGACGCCTTACGGCCACATCGCATTTAGAACAATTTTTGATTTATTTATTTCCTAGCATAATATTCTCTGTTAGTTCACTATACAGCTTTTCCAGGCAAGCTCGTCATTTCCCGAGCCAATGTCATTTCCGCCATGCATGGACCCGGCGTCATTTCCCCATAAAGTTGACGCGTCTCGCTAAATTATTGTGCGCGTGCGTATGTTCCGTACCCTAGGCGACACGCACTCGCCCTTCCCGTGTAGCCCAGCGAACCACCCAAGCGAACCACTTCAGAGAACCACCTCAGAGAACTTCCCAAAAAGAACCACCCCACTGACTCTGCCATGTCTGAGGTGCGTCAGAGAGCGGAGGCCTCCGAGAAAGGCGGCGCCACGGCGTCCAACTACCAGGACGACCCCCGAACGCGCCACAGCGAAGGCGCCTCGGCATCGCGCTCCGCCGCGCCAGCCGACGGCAGTCTTGTTTCCGAGTGGACCAAACTCGAGCCCTTCATCGGTCCGATTCTGTTTACGCTGCTCGGTGCGCTACTCCGGTTGTACCGCATCGGCGCGTCGCCACGTGTCATCTGGGACGAGGCGCATTTCGGCAAGTTCGGTAGCTTCTACCTGAACCACACGTACTACTTCGACGTGCACCCGCCGCTGGGCAAGATGCTGTGTGGCCTCAGTGGCTACGTTGCCGGCTACAACGGTAGCTTCGGTTTTGAGAGTGGTGCCCGCTTCCCGGAACACCTCAACTACACAGTCATGCGCGAGTTCAACGCGATGTTCAGCATTTTGTCGGTTCCTGTGGCCTACTACACGGCCAAGGCGCTTCGCCTGTCGCTGCCGGCCGTCTGGCTGGTCTCGACGATGGTCGCGCTCGAGCTTAGTTTTGTCGTGCTGGCTCGCTTCATTCTGCTCGACTCGATGCTTATCTTCTTCACCACGTCTAGTTTCCTCGGTCTCGCTAAGTTCCACACATACCAGGCCTCGCCCTTCTCGAAGGGCTGGTTCTTCTGGCTGTTCTGGACCGGCGCCTCGATCGGCCTCACCACCAGCGTCAAGATGGTCGGTCTGTTCGTGACTGCGCTCGTGGGTGTGTACACTGCCGTAGACCTGTGGTTCAAGTACGGCGACCGCCGCATTACCCACAGCCGCAACATCCTGCATCTTGCTTCGCGTGTTGTCGGCCTGATCGCTGTTCCCGTGGTGATTTTCGTGATCTGCTACAAGGTGCACTTCATGCTGCTGTACAAGACCGGCGATGGCGTGGCGACAATGTCGTCGCTGTTCAAGGCGAACCTGGAGGGCGAGACCACGGAGATGGGTCCGCTCGACCTTGCCTATGGCTCGCGTGTCTCGATCAAGAACCAGGGTCTTGGCAGCGGACTGCTGCACTCGCACGTGCAGACGTTCCCCGAGGGCTCGAAGCAGCAGCAGGTGACCACCTACGGACACATGGACATGAACAACGAGTGGGTTATTGAGTACACGCGCGACCACGAGCCGTACAACCACAACCAGGAGATCAAAAAGGTCGAGGCCGGCGACAAGGTGCGCCTCGTTCACTACTCGACGGGCCGCAACCTGCACTCGCACGAGATCAAGGCGCCGGTGAACAAAAACGCGTGGGAGGTCAGCTGCTACGGCAACGACACTATTGGCGACGAGAAGGACCACTGGATCATCGAGATCGCGGAGAGCCTTGGCGACGAGGACGCGAACCTCGTGCACCCCCTGTCGACAAGCGTGCGTTTCCGCCACGAGGTGCTCGGCTGCTACCTCAGCAACGACGGCACCCAGCTGCCCGAGTGGGGTTTCCGCCAGGGCGAGGTGGTTTGTCTGCCCGGTGCCACCAAGCGCAACAAGAACACGTGGTGGAACATCGAGCAGCACTGGAACGAGCGTCTCCCCGAGGCTTTCGACCGCAAGCTGCCGAAGTCCAAGTTCCTGCGTGATTTCGTGCAGCTCAACGTCGCGCAGATGCAGTCGAACAACGCGCTTGTGCCGGACAACGACCGCATCGACGAGCTCTCGTCGAGCTGGTGGCAGTGGCCGCTGGTGCTGCGTGGCCTGCGCATGTGTGGCTGGGAGCCCGAGCACATCCGCTTCTACCTGCTCGGTACGCCCTCGACGATCTGGCTGACCACCGCCGGCGTGTTCGTGTTTTTGTCAGTTTTGGCTTGGAACCTGCTGAGCTGGCAGCGCCAGGCCAGCGAGCTGAGCCCGGAGAGACTCGAGCACCTGTTTGTGTCGGGCGTACTGCCCTTCCTCGGCTGGTTCTTCCACTACGTCCCGTTCATCGTAATGTCGCGTGTCACGTACCTGCACCACTACATGCCGGCGCTCTACTTCGCGATCTTCCTGTTTGCGTTCCTCATCGACTGGCTGGTGCCTTCGCGCGTCGCGCTGATCGTGCACGTGTCGCTCATCGCGGTCACCGCCGCGATGTCCTACTACTTTAGCCCGCTCGCGCTCGGCATGACCGGCCCGCCGGGGGACTACGACCGCCTCCGCTGGCTCAGCGACTGGCACATGGGTTCTCAGTAGACTCAATTCGATTCATTATACAAATATATTTCATTCTACAGATTCTTTCCTGTTTACTATACCATACATATCACCTAGGCTTATGGTTGACTTAACGTATACCCCTCGCGTAGGGTGCTTGATTAAGGGTTGTACCCCGTAAATTGCACATTACTCCCACTTCGTACATAAATTTGGGAGGACAGGCTAGACAGAAGGAACTAGGTATATAATAAGAATGGAAATCTATATTCATTGATATCAACTACCAAACCACTCTACATATCGGTGACACAGCCGTCCGACGCAGTCGACACGAGTTTCGAGTACTTGGCCAACGTTCCGCGACGGTAGCGCGGCTCGGGCGCGACCCACTGCTTGCGGCGCTCCGCAAGTTCCTCCTGGGACACTAGAACGTCGATGCTGTTTTTCTCACTGTCAATAACAATGCGGTCACCGTTCTTGACAAGCGCGATCGGGCCACCCACCGCCGCCTCGGGCGTGATATGGCCGATGAGGAAGCCGTGCGAGCCACCAGAGAAGCGGCCGTCAGTGAGCAAGGCAACATCGTTGCCAAGACCGTAGCCCATGATCGCCGAGCTCGGCTTCAGCATCTCAGGCATGCCGGGACCGCCCTTCGGGCCTTCGTAGCGGATCACAATTACCGACTTTTCGCCCTTCTCGATCTCGCCGTTCTCTAACGCAGTCACAAAGCTCGGCTCGTCATCGTAGACCTTAGCCACACCTTCGAAACGCAAGCCCTCCTTGCCGGTGATCTTACCCACCGCACCTTCGGGAGCCAGCGAGCCGCGGAGAATCTGGAGGTGGCCATTGGGCTTGAGCGGGTTGTTTGTTTTGTGGATGATCGGCTGGTCAGCAGGCAGATCGGGGTGGCTGGCAACAGTCTCAGCGAGCGTCTTTCCCATGATAGTGCGAGCAGAGCCGTCGAGAATACCTTCAGCAATCAAGAACTTGATGACAGAGGGAGTACCACCGTACTTTTGCAGATCGGCCATCACATACTTACCGGACGGCTTGAAATCGGCAAGCAGAGGTGTCGAGTCACTGATGCGCTGGAAATCATCGATCGTGAGCTTGATATCGAAGCTGTGAGCGATCGCGATGAGATGCAACACGGCGTTCGTGGAGCCACCAGTGGCAATGACATAAGCGATAGCATTTTCAAACGAGGTCTTGGTGATAATATCACGCGGCTTGATGTCGTTTTCGAGCATGTTGCGCATCACTTCGGCCGCCTGCACGCATTCGGCTGCCTTTTCGGGAGACGCGGCCGGCGTGCTCGACGAGCCGGGCAACGAAACACCGAGAACCTCAGCTGCCGAGGCCATCGTATTGGCAGTATACATGCCACCGCATGCACCAGATCCGGGACAAGAATGACGCACGATATCCTGGCGCTCCTCTTCAGTGATCTGACCGGAGATGTACTGACCGTAGCTCTGGAACGCGGTAACAACGTCCAGGACCTGATCCTTAGTAGCACCACAGGTGCCTTTGCCGGGCATAATAGTACCACCGTAAACCATGATGCTCGGGCGGTTGGTACGGCCCATCGCCATCAGACAACCGGGCATGTTTTTGTCACAACCTGGAATGGAAACACAGGCGTCATAGAACTCGGCCATGACCTGCGTCTCAATCGAGTCCGCGATGATCTCACGCGACTGTAGCGAGTAACGCATACCCGTGGTGCCCATCGAAATACCGTCGCTCACGCCAATCGTGTTGAACTGCATCGCTTTGAGGCCAGCATCATTCATTGCTTTAGAGACTTTGAAATTTAGATCAAGAAGGTGAGAATTGCAGGGGTTTCCACTCCACCACACACTTCCCACACCGACCTGGGCTTTGTTGAAGTCATCATCCTTGAAGCCGGTTGCGTAGAGCATCGCTTGGGACGCGCCTTGCGACTTGCTTTGTGTAAGGATCTTAGAGTGTCGATTAATTTCATCACTTTTGCTCGAGTAGCAGCGAATGCCGCGAGTCGAGGCCTGGCGCCAATTTATCCGCAACATTCGGATGGACAGTAGAGTCGGTCGACCAGTCTGAAAAATTCCCGATGACTGATTGCCTAACCCGACAAAATATTGTGTCCGGCGGTGGTGTGACCGGTGAGGCAGGGGGTGCAAATAATCGGCTATACTACCGCTCTGATTGGAACCGATATCGGCAGCCATCAGGGGAGCCCTTGGGCTAACAGTGTAAGGCATAAGTAGAAGTCCGATGGCGCCCAAATACTTGATACGACTAAAGTCAAAACAAATCAGTGGTATAGATCAGGGTAGGGGCACGGCTTTCGGACTCGTGGTTACATTATGCTGGCGGAAAGTATTTGAGCACATTCTTGGTGTGGCTCGCTGCAGCTCGATATCATAATCTCAGGCTCTCAATTACGACATCTCAGCAACAAGCATGGCACACAAAACGTGGAAGGGAGACTTAGGTTGCTTCTGCTCAGAACACGGCTCTGAATCTTAAATTCAGCGAAGCTTGATCGGCACCTGGCGGAGTGTCTTCGGTCGGCAATAGACTCACTGAGCGCGAGAAGCTACGTACCACATATTCGAAATACAGCCCATGAATAATAAACACTAAGTGTAAATCTTCGTAAGTGTTCCTCACGGAGCCTAGCCTCGCTCCACATGCAGTCGCGTATGATTTGGGATATGACATTAGCGGTTCGCGCGGGTGTCACCGCGGCTAGGGTGAGAGGCGAAGTGATGCAAGATAACTCCTCGAACTTACCCCTACCTTCTTCGGAACAGGGTCACTGAGCCAGATTTCCAGACGGTATGTGTCTCAAGCCCTGTCGTAGGGTATTGGGCTCAACCCCTTCTTGCTGCAGCAACGTTAGCGACACAACCATGAGGTTCTTCAATTCGCCAGGTGCTTGCAGATCCCACCCGTTACCGCAATCAACACGTAGTTGAATTTAACTGAAGAATTGATCTCTACCATTTGCCTTCGTGTATCGTTCTAGGTCATTTATCCATTTATATGCGCGACCACTCTGTTCTGAGACACACATACGCCTCGAAAGGTTTATTTACGCCCTTGCCTGGAATCCCAATTGGGTGCTTGTATGTAATTTGTGGGTGATGAATCAGGGTACGGGCCTCGTATATGGATTCTCTTGAGCGGGGCACATTGCGATCTTCAATTTTGGATTCCTCGGGCCATGCTCAATGTGACAAAGCTACTTGATAAAACAAGTATTCGAAATTCATCACTAGCTACCACTTTTTCTGCATTCATCTATTTCAAGACCCGCATGATGCGCAGGGCTTTCGAATTGGGCATAGCTCGCTTGTCACGTTAATTGGATGATACCTACCCTCTTAATGCATAAGTTTAACGCTGGATAAGTAAGCCCACTTCGTCCGAACCCTAAGTTGCAGCGGTCACCCAGACACATCGCCATTACGATATGGCATTTCGGAGGCTTCTGCAGCTTCGTGCAACGATATCTGTGGCGCGATACGATTGTTTCAAGTACATGTCAGGAAATGTATCGGCGTAACTTTATACCTAGAATGCTTTCTTAGTTAGGTTAGTAGTATTCAATATGAAAAATTAACGTAGTGCTATTTTTACGTACAATACAATGCAGCTTGACCGGAAGCAGGTTTACCACTTAGATCCGAAGAGTGCTTAACGTCTAATTCATATTTAATATACATGGAGTCCAAACTCGCTCAAAATGATTCCGAAGCGAAGTGCAGATGGATTTCCTAAACGGGTCGGCCATATTGGTGGAACAATTCATATAGCTTTTTTCTCTCCTTGCTCATACGATCACTGCTAATTTTCAATATACCGAACCGCAAAGCAAGGCTGGGTTGACCGATTAGTTTAGACAGATCGCGCAGAAGGCTCCAGAGACCCCTCTGGACCTCTCGCTTACGGGGTAACGGGGTAAGAACTTTACTGCACTAACCCTAGCTTACTCCCCTGCAGCATCGTGCCAACGGGAACCTGGTCGAGGGTCAGCCACTTGTAATCTTTGAAGCAGCTCTATGCACGATGGTCCCCAGTGCCGCTGCATCAAGTGAGACCTTCTATCCGATACTGAAATTCCGCGAGGACTGAGAAAAAATATCGAATGTTGGCGAATTATGTGTCAGTAGAATATCGACCGACTTCTGGCATAGTAATTCAGGTAACCTTTGGCTTAGGTTTGCTTCTCGCTTTGGTTGCGCCGAGCTCTCTTTTTCAATGCATTCTAGATCTTAGGGTTCTACATACTGCAGCGCAAGACGTGATCAATAGGGTTGTTTTCTTTGATTAGCACATACCCTTTTGGGCTATGCTGCGAACGGCAGCAACACTGCGCGCGGAGTTGCATGTGAATTACGTCAGCGGCATGTCGTCACTTATAAGCTAGTATATAGATAGGGCACTCCGCCTTCCCCCAGACCGATCGAGAAATTGATTTCAAAATGCACCGCACCTACTCCCTGAGAGCCGCTCGTGCCCCCACTGCGCAGGACATCCAGACTCCTCCCCCTCCTCCCTCGTCGACCAAGAGCAACCGCTTCTTCGGCAAGGGCTCGATCTCGCACTCTCTTCGTCGTTCGACCGCTGGTTCGTTCGGCCCTGAGCTTGCTCGCCGCCTCGCCGTCCTTGTGAAGATGGAGAAGAACGTCATGCGTTCCATCGAGCTCGTCGCCAACGAGCGCAAGGAGGTCGCCAAGCAGCTGTCCTTCTGGGGTGAGGGCAGTGAGGACGATGATGTCAGTGATGTCACTGACAAACTCGGTGTGCTCATCCACGAGATCGGTTACCTGGAGGACTCCTACATTGATAAGTACGACATGTACCGTGTCACCTTGAAGTCGATCCGTAACATCGAGGCCTCTGTCCAGCCTTCCCGTGACCGCAAGCAGAAGATCACTGATCAGATTGCTCACCTGAAGTACAAGGAGCCCAACAGTCAGAAGATTGTTGTCCTCGAGCAGGAGC
Organism: Starmerella ratchasimensis; assembly: GCA_030562965.1. Taxonomy (NCBI): domain Eukaryota; kingdom Fungi; phylum Ascomycota; class Dipodascomycetes; order Dipodascales; family Trichomonascaceae; genus Starmerella; species Starmerella ratchasimensis. The sequence continues at coordinate 109,110 of JAKUAQ010000009.1, forward strand.
TTGTCCGTGCCGAGGCTGAGTCCCTTGTCGCCGAGGCTCAGCTCTCCAACATCACCCGCGAGAAGCTGAAGGCTGCTTTCAACTACCAGTTCGACAGCATGCGTGAGTACTGCGAGAAGGTTGCTCTGATCGCCGGCTACGGTAAGGCTCTTCTCGAGCTCCTCGACGATACTCCTGTCACCCCTGGTGAGATCCGTGTCGAGTACGATGGCTACGATGCCAGCGAGCAGATCCTGCACGATGCTGAGAACGCCCTCCGTGACTGGACTTTCGAGCAGGCTACTGTCAAGCCCTCTCTGTCGATCCGCCGCGCTGAAGCCGGCTACAATGATGAGGAGGGTGAGTGGTCTACCGCCAAGGAGGCCGACACCGTTGCTCAGGACAAGGCTTAAGCTCCCAACTAATCTAATGAGTTTTTAGACTCCTAATTTTTGTAGTCTTTGTATCGTAGAAGTTCAACTTGAATTTGTTATTAACAATATTAATCAATTTTCTTAGATATTCGACAGAATAATTCACAATATAATATCGTTGCAACCCCTACTCGATCGCTCAGGTACGCGATAATTTACTCCCGTGGTTTATCCGATTGTTGCTATTTTAAGCAAAATAGCGCGAAAAGACAAAAATACCGGAATAACGAACATTCAATGCATTGATCTTCATACATGAATCATTTATTTCCCGACAAGCACCGCGTGCCGACAGGTACGCAGACATTCTAAAAAACATGTCATATTAATTGAGCGCCCATGTTGACCAGCCACCTAACTTATTGGGCGCTTAAACGTGATCAGACCGTTACGGTATCTTACGCGAGTCAGTTTGTTGTGGCTGCGAACACACGTGATAACCGTTACCTCAATTAGACATCACGCGGGGCAACTTATTGGTCAGGTGATATGCAAGCGATATGCAAGCGAAAATATGCATTGTGAGTTTCGCATATCCCAGTCGATGTTAGGTTAGGTCTTAAGTCGTAAACATAGTGGAGCGGGGTACGGTAGGTTAAGGTAAGTTGGATCGGGTGGCTGCATTCGATCCAAGTGTGGACAGTGACCTTCCTCCTGCGACAGAGCCGCTTGCGGGCGCGGGGTTATGTGAGAAAAACCAAACTTGGAGGAGGGTTGGTCTTGTTGGGAGCTATCGAGCTTGGGAGTTACGTTTGTGGGGTGTAAGCCGCAGCAGAGTGTTGGAGACGGCCTGTGTGCATCGTGATCAAGGTATTGTGAACAAGGGCAGGAGGAAAGGGTGGCCGATCTGGAAAATCAACATTGAAAGGCGCATGTCGTCGTTGCAGGCCATTATATACGAGGATGGGAAGTTGCAAATCCTCGACCAACTTCGGTTGCCTCATGAGTCTGTATACATTCCCATCACCAGCACGGCTGACGCTCATAATGCCATCCGCACGATGAGCGTACGAGGTGCGCCTGCAATTGCCATTGTAGGCATGCTAGGGGTAGCAGTTGATTTGGCAGCTTACGAAGGAGATGACGCGATTACGTATGTCGAGAAGCAGCTTGATTTCGTGGTGACAGCTCGTCCCACAGCTGTCAACCTCGGTAATGCGGCTGCCGAGATGAAGCAGCAAGTTCTGGCCCATTCGCGTGATGATAATATACGGATCAACTTTGCCAAGGCTGCCGAGGCGATGTTGCGTACTGATCTTCGTGATAATCAGGCTATAGGGCGAGCCGGCGTACAGTGGTCGCTGGAAAATATCGCCCGCGACCGTAGTTTCAGCGTGGTCACGATCTGCAACACCGGAAGCTTGGCCACTGCTGGATATGGCACGGCCCTCGGGATTGTGCGTTCTCTTCACTCAGAAAATATTTTGAAACACGTATATGCACTCGAAACGCGGCCATACAACCAGGGCGCGCGCCTAACTGCCTACGAACTCGTCCACGACCAGATTCCCGCTACTCTGGTCACCGATTCTATGGCCGCCGCGTTGATGCGAACCACCGGTGACGAAATTCGATTGGTCGTGGTGGGTGCAGATCGTGTGGCGGCAAACGGTGATACAGCCAATAAAATCGGGACTTATCAGCTGGCGGTGGTAGCCAGAGCTCACGGCGTGAAATTTGTAGTGGCAGCGCCAACTACGTCCATCGACCTCAATACGGCATCTGGTAGTGACATCACGATTGAACAGCGACCTGCAGCTGAGCTTACGCACATTAACGGACAACCGATCGCGGCGCCAGGCATTGATGTGTGGAATCCTTCGTTTGATGTGACGCCTTATAAGCTAATTGATGCGATCATTACAGAAAACGGTGAATGGGTACCGCCCAGAAAGTAAGTAGCAAAAAGAACCCTTGTGCCAATTGTTTAAATCAATAGCATTCTGCCGATAGAATATATGATTATTGAGTCTTAATTTTGCCTCGGGTTTTACTACTCCAAATCGATCCAAAACTTCGCGTCTGCTGGCGCGTCTACGTCTGGATTCTCCTTCAGCCATTGTATGTGTTTTGTCATGATCGTGCAGAAACGTTGCGGGTCCTCGCCATCCCAGTCTCGGGGTACAAATTTATCCTGAACAGCCCACTCACAAGCAACGTGAGTCATCGCTTGGAAAAGACGCGCTTCAATGTCTTCTTCGTCTATCATTTCATAGATGACGTTCGCCATGTTGCCGAAAAAGCGTTGTTGTCGCAAGGGAGGCGAGCCACGCTGTTTTTCCGTATAGCCCTGAAGCATGTACTTCGGGTTTGACTTTATGGAGTTGGCATGCAGCGCGAAAAACTTGTCTTTCAATTTTTGTTTCTCCTCGAATATGCGGTAGTCATTTATGGGGTCAGGCTGAGCCATAGCGAACCCCTTGTAGCTGCCGTCATCGAGATGTTGACCGAGCGTCACAGGACGTCGCTGTGTTTGGTAGTAGCTCTCGTTGCAGATGATGGCTGCAGCGGCATACGTGTCTTTATCGCCTTCTCCGTGACCACCTTGCATTAGAAGTGGGAAATAGACGTCGGGGCCAAACAAATTGTAGTACATTGCCAGAAGCAGCGACTTGATATGTCCTGATTTCTTGATAAACACTTGGCCACTTTCGGTGGATTTGCCGGGCACGGCGTTCTTGCGATCGCTTTGAAGTAGTGCGTCACTATCACTGAAACCACGGGCCCGGTCTCCCAACGGACGATCTACTATCTCGTAGAATTTTGGCGAGATGTAGCGCGGCCAATAATCGGCATTCAAGATAAGTCCGGTCTCAACATACTGGTCCCAATCAAAAATTTTGTTGAGATCAACGAGCGGATACGAATCTGCGTCCATAAAGTAAATATCGTCGAACTTCGAGGCCAGAATAGCCAGCGGTTTGAGTGCATACTTAGATTCGAGTTTGCGTGAGAGCTGCTCGCCGTAAATTTCACGCACAACCCGGCACTCGACGTTGAGCTTCGCAAATAAACCCTCACAAATGTGTTTTTCGTACTCGGAATCGTCAGCCATGAACACCTCGATCGGCATGGAATTGCCCATATCACGCAACCACCGGATTGCCGTTAACACCATCGGGAAATACTTGCCTCCGCCGGTCATTACGATGCCACGGCCTTTGAACGAGTTGGGCACCACGTGGTCCGGAAGATGGCTCATCATCTTCGCGTGGGATTTGGTCAACGCGGCGACCTCTTCGTCGCTGATCTGGAGGTATTGACCGAGCACAAATGAAGTTGCGGGCAGTTCGCCGGACTGAGAGAGTTCAGTGTCACCTTTGATATCACGAATATAGGTGTCCAACTTCTTCACACCAGGTAGAATTTCGGAGATCGTGTCAAGCGTTTTTTTGATTACCTCCATACCTTGCTCGTAAGACGCAAAACCGTGAGTGTCTTCAGCGCTAGTAGATGCGTCTGCAGTGTCGCCTTTAGAATTCTCTTTGCTTAGCGCCGCCGTGGCCGCTGCGCTATCGGCGTCCAAACCATCCTTACTTTTATATGTGTCAGGAACTGGCGTACCTGATTCAGCGAGCGTGGCCGGGTTCTTGCCTAACCAATTCGAACTGTGATATAAGTACCACAGGTTCCCGAGAATAACCAGAAAAAGAACTAGGCCTGCCACTCGGCGGGGGAATCTAGCCATCTGGATGTTTCGGTCAGTTGATCCAAGTTATTATCCTGGAGAGATTACCTGACGCGAATTGGGTTGGGATCATTTGGGAACAGCGCGTCGGGCCCCCGCTAAGCCTATTCCTGAGAACTAGTCTCTAAGCGATTGAGTCATATATGCGCAATACACTCCCCTCTTCGTCCGATACTTTTAAAAATATTTTGATAAATCAACGGGGTTTGTTCTGAAATTTTACCTCGTAGTGGCGGAAGTACTGCCGTAAGCTGACGCTCACCTCTTGATTTACCGTACCCAGGTCTTTCACACGGTGGAGCAGGCCGCATCAGCAGCACATGACTTAAGTAGGCTGAATCCAAACGGTGGGCGAGGCGCTCGACTATGAAGTCGACCGTCGTTGACCACGGCTCCCAATTTCTGCGATGGGATATGCTGCAAAACAGTAGTCTTGGCGTGAACTCTCAGGGCCTGATCGCCAAAATATCGGCCCAACAGAAGATCCTGCCGCCCAGCTCTCTTCCTCTCGATACAGCGATTTCTTTGCCCGTAAAGCTCGCTCATACGAGTATTAGCAAAAGCAAGCGAGCCGTGTTCCGCGTACAGTTTACACCTGATGGCCGCAGAATATTAGCCGGTAGTATGAACGGCGAGTTTACGCTGTGGAATAGTACAAATTTCAATCTTGACATGGTGATGCAAGCTCATGAGAGCGCAGTCAGATGCATGAAATACAGCCACGCCGGTGATTGGCTAATTAGTGGTGATGAAGATGGCTTGCTTAAAGTGTGGCAACCAAATTTCAACAACGTGAAAATGCAGCCCGCTCACACTGAAGCGGTGCGGGATATCTCTTGGAGCCCAAATGACGCGAAATTCGCTACATGTAGTGATGACGGTAGTGTAAAGGTTTGGAGCTTCATGACAATGTCGGAAGAAGCGAGTTTCAGTGGTCGTGATGCTCACGGATGGGATGTGAAGAGTGTGGACTGGCACCCCACCATGTCACTGCTTGGGTCGGGGTCCAAAGATAATACGTTGCGCCTGTGGGATCCGCGGCAAAAACAAGCGATTCACAAGATACACCTTTTCAAAAACACGGTAACTCGCGTACGGTTCCAGCCCACGGGGAATCAATACCGCATTGCGGCCTCTTCTCGAGACTACACGGCGCATATTTTTGATTTGCGCACCATCACACGGAGTGGTGACTCTCAGGTGTTACGTGGCCACAACTCAGATGTGGCTTGTGTTGAGTGGCACCCAGTGCATCCCGAACTCTTGACCACAGCCACACACGAGGGCAGCCTACATCATTTCGTGCTCGATAGTTCCAACCTTGTGAATGATGTGGGGCAGCTTATGCCAGCATGGACCATTCAAAAGGCACATCAATGGCCGATCTGGGATATGTCATATCATCCTGCCGGCCACACACTTGCCTCGGGAGCAAATGACAAGGCGGTGAAGATATGGCGTCGGGCCGATCTCGGAGACACGGTCGAACAGCTTAAATCCGCCGAGCTATTTGAGACGCCTGGTGACTTTAAAACGTCAGAAACTATCTCGAAGCTGAAAAAGGCAGAGCTGCTCACGAACATACCAGGTCTCCCAACCGCGGACGGTGCTACAGAGCATAAGGAAGCTGCAAAGGCTACAGAAGCTACAGAAGAAAACGAAGGACACGAGTCGGCGTGAAAAATCAGTTAAGTCATGTATTATAGATTCAGTAAGTACGTTACACACCTTATGTAATTGAATATTTTTATTAAGAGTAGTCACTTTTGGGTCGCCCAACACCGCTTTTTTATTTTTTGGGGCTGCCCGGACCTCTCCAGACAGTCTTACGCGTCCAGATGTTTGCCCACTTCATGCGCTTTACGCCCACCGAGATGGTGAACAGCGTGCTGATGATGATCAGCGCCTTCAAGCCCATGCGCTTACGGTCATCCTGCTCCGGGGCAGCAGACCAGTTCAAGAAAGTGACAACGTCCTTAGCCATTTGCGAGGTAGTAGCGGGAGTGCCATCCTCGTACTCGACGAGCTCGTCATACAGAACACGAGCCATACCAATACCACCACCGGGGAAGTATGGGTTGTAGTTCAATCCCGGAGCAAGCTGAGTGCCGGCAGGCGCCTCCTCAGGGTAGCCGGTGAGCAGGGAGAACACGTAGTTGATGCCGTTGTGTCGGGCACGCGTCATCAGACTCAGATCAGGGGGCAGGGAGCCCTGGTTAGCAGCACGAGCAGCCTGCTCGTTCGGGTACGGGGCCGGGAGCTTATCGGCAAGCTTACCAGCGCGCATACGGGGGTTACCCTCATCATCCGGCTCATCGGGGTACTCGAACTCGGCGGCCATGGCACGGGCCTCGCTCGAGGTGTGGCTCACACCGACCAGCTGACGCCAGGTGACAAAGTCGAGCGAGTGGCACGTCGAGCATACCTCACGGTAAACCTGGTATCCTCGACGGATGCTCTGGTGATCAAAGGTATGTGTCAGGCCGTTCTGATACCAAGGGTAGTTCGGCGCGTGAAGACCGTGCTCGGCAGCAGTTACAGCCTCAGCGGGGTTCAAGTAAAGATGCGCATAATAAGCAGAAAGACCGGCTGTCACAGTGGATGCAGCCAAAACGGGCTTTGATGCGATGGATCTGAACATCTCCGGCGCGCTGTTATGGAGAAAAGTTGAGCTTACGAACCCAGACAATCAGTCTGAACGGGAGGATGGTGATTGGGCGTTGAAGGAAATCACGTGTGTGGGCTCTGCTGGGACCACACGCTCTCGAGGAGACCCTTGGCCATAATGATGATCCTGGCGATATCATGTATCCGAATTGACCACTGCTGTCGACACTATTTGTCAAGGGCAGCAGATCAGCCGCGAGCAATGAATTGTAGTTCCAACACCGAGAGAATGCATGATAAAGAGAGGCTGAAGGTCATGTGCAAACACACCACGACCAACCATGCTTGCAAAATAAAGATCTTGATAAAAACATATATAAATGTTAATTTTACTTCAGGCGACTTTTAGCCAGTTTAAATTTGATACTCTTAATAGAAAAGGCGGCAGTTCACCGCCATGTTTATAATCATGCTCCTCCGCTCTTGTGACCCAATATCCGATTGGCATCTACATAAAGCCCTAGCCCACAATTCCCGATTCTGGTGCGCGTTCATGGTATGGTTCCAAGCTACAGTGAATAATTCGATATCTGTGTGTCGGAATTTGCTCGCTGATGACCCTGAAACGTTGAGTCAGTTTGATAAAATCCTCGCAGAGAGTGACTGGTCTGAATTTGAGCCCAATGTAGCGTCAGTCCCTGGCCGCCGTGGCCGCGACGAGGCGGCCGCAGAACTGACGTGGCTGCGGGAGTTTTTAGGCAAAATAGCATCCCGGAAAGTTCGAACAGGTCCAGCAGCACCAGGTGCGCCGATATTTGTTGAATACAAGAAAGCACTTGATTCAAAGTCAAGTCATGTGGATACTGAGAATGAGATAGAGAAGCCATCATCAACAGACGCTGTGGAAGAGAAAGACACGATTGCATCTGATAATGATGCATCTCAGACTACTGATGAGCGTGTTGAAGAGGCCGTGGAGGCCAAGGGTGTATCTAAGCCTGTTAATGACGTACCCGAGACCTCCTATGAGCGTGCTGAAGAGACTGTGGAAGAGAACGACAAGAGTGCATCTGATGAGCCTGCTAATGATGTACCCGAAACTTCCGATGAGGGGGCTGAAAAGGCTGTGGAAGAGAACGACAAGAGTGCATCTGATGAGCCTGCTAATGACGTACCCGAGACCTCCTATGAGCGTGATGAAGAGACTGTGGAAGAGAACGACGAGAGTGCATCTGATGAGCCTGCTTATGATGCACCTGAGACTACTAATGAGCATGCTGAAGATACTGGGAGAGAAGATACGACAGAAACGACACTAACGACGATAGTTCGGGACTCTCCAGAAAAACAAGCTGAGAAGCAGCGTAACCTCTCATCAAATAGAGTTGCTCCTGTTGGAATCAAGCCTCGAGGCAACCGGCGACAGAATAAAGTAAATCCTCGATCAGCCGACCAACAGATAATAGCTCAAGCTCGAGCAGAATTTGAAGCCATACACCGAAAGCGCAAGCGACACGCTAGTTTCGAAGATTGGAAGGTTCCTAAAAGAAAAAGACGATTCACAGGTCAATGGACAGAGGAAAAAGTGGAACCTCGACATCCTGAAAAGGCGCCTCGAAACTCACGCAAGCAAATCATTCCTGAAGCCGCCACTAAGCGAAAGGCTGTACCAGAGGACCAGAAAACTGCTACTAGAGTGGAACCTGAGGCGCCACGCAAATCTGAACGTCTCAGGAAGCAAGCTAAAAAGTCCCCGGCTGAAAAGGATCAGGTGTGGTGTATCTGTCAGAAGCCACAGCACGGCCCAATGGTAGCCTGCGATAACAATGATTGTCAGTACCAATGGTTCCATATAGGCTGTATTGGGTTGAAGCGACTGCCAACCAGACCGGCATGGCTCTGCCAGTGGTGTCGCAAAGCCAAGCTAGTGGGAAAGAAAACAGAGGATGTGGACGTTACAGCAGCAAATCCGGCTGAATCTCGCCAAACGAATAAGATGGACAATAGTTCAAACAAGCGTGTAACCGACAAGCGTGCAACAAGTAAGCAGGCGGTAATAGAAGCAGCAGCTAAGAAAAAAGCAGTTGATGAACCAGTTGCTGATGAACTTGCAGCTAATAAGGCGGAATCTAGTAAGTCGGCAGCAGCTAAACCTGCAGCTAAACGGATAGCCCGCTCAGCGCCTTATACGCCAGCAGCTAATCGGTCAGCTTCAAACAAGCGAGCTGCAAACAAGCGAGCTGCAATCAAGCGAGCTGCGACCCAGCGAGCTGCGACCAAGCGAACTACAACCAAGCCAACTGCAAATAAGGTAGTTGCAACCAAGCCAACTGCAAATAAGGCAGCTGCAACCAAGTCAACTGCAAATAAGGCAGCTGCAACCAAGCCATCTGCAAATAAGGCAGCTGCAAATAAGGCAGCTGCAAAAAAGGTGGCAAAACCAGCCAATTCATCGGTGGAAAATAACGATAAAGCGACACCAGAGCTCGCAAAAATCATCGAGTGGCGACTAAGAAGAGGACTTCGGCAGCGGCCTACTGTTGACTATTCTGATACATTAATTTAGACCAGATATGTAGTTTATTTGGTATATTTCTCCTGTTTCATTTGTGTAATGGGGTCACTCAGCTCTCTCGACTTCGTAAGGTAGATCCAGGTCAATTGCAGCCACGACCACAGCACACCCGTGGCGGAATAAACAGAAACGAGCATTAGTCCCGCAAACTCGAATCGGGGTGCGAAAAATGGTAGCACAGCCGCCAGAGGCATAACCAGAGCAAATCCGGCCGTGTAAACTGCGTTAAGCTTGCCCACAAAGCCAGAGAATCCGTTGGGAAGGTAGCACGCGGCGGTCACAAGGTAACCCACGGCATAGGCTACCTTGAGCAGCGTCTCTGCCGGAGTCCAGATGAGTGGAAATAAGGAGAATGTGCTGCTTACTAGCAATGGCGCGAAAGCGCGTTCATGGGCGCGGGATTTGGTCGCCACCAGTGTGAATGGCACCAGCACCAGCAACACGGCCTTCTCGTGAACATGCCACCCAAACAAGAATGACGCGAACGCACACAGCGTCGTAACTTCTCCGAAATTACTAGAATTAGCACGCACCGCAGACAACAATTGAAAACCTAAGGTGACGAAGAATGTCATGCGTGGCGAAACATCCGCGAGATTGGAAAACTCTATCTGACCGACAATGCCACGAGTTGCACTTTCAACGGCATTATGATGTACCAACCCCAGTACGCGATCTGTCGCGGAGTACAATGCCCAGAAGTTCGGTGCCCAGTAAGCATGCGTAAGGCCGCGGCTGAAGGGGAACAGGCGCTCCAACACAGCCGGTAATCCATGTGGATCGGCACTCAATAAAGGCATGAACGCTGCCATGAATGGCGTGAGTGTGGCGATACCTAGCTTTATACTACGACCCATCGCTTCTCCCAACCGCAGCGAATGCGAAGGGCGATCGCTGCGCTGGCCGATATACTGGGTTAACAGGTACACAAAGTAAGCTGGTGCCACGTACAAGTAGATATGCTTGAAACACAACAAGGTGGCAAACAGGAAGGCACCCTTCAAGAAACGCGCATCTCGGACAGCCCTAAGTGAAAGAATAAACAAGCCAAACATTGCACCGTTGTATTGGAAGTGCATATGATCTAGCACCAGCCATCCGGGGTTAAACCAGATAAGAGCAGTGGTAAGAGTGTCCAAGCCTTGCAAACTATAGGCCAGCAGTAGCTCCGAGGCTAATACAGTCAAGCGCTGAAACATGATTGTGGGCCAGCCATACAAGCCATCCTCAGCCACAATGTCAAGGGCTCCATCCTTTATAGCTGATTGTGGAACCAAATGAGACAGACCATATTCGAAATACGCGAAAAATGGGGGGTAGTCGAGTGTCCACTGCGACGTGGCTTCGTGGTACCAGTCTTTCAGGGGCAAGTTGCTGGTAATGGCGAGCCAATTTCGGTGAACGTCAAAGTCCGTCGAATAATAGGCAGGAAACAGTAGAACTTTTGCTAGCGCTCCGAGAATCACGAAGTGCTTGAGACTCACATGCCTCACAACACCAGCACCGGCCATCTGTACGTTGTGTAATTTGGGTGTTGTGTAGTAGTGGACCTGGTTAAGGTCAAGACGCGACCCTGGTGGTAGCAGTAAACAACGGGGTGGTGTACGAATAATGGCTATGTGGGTGCGAGGAAAAGGCTAAAAATTAAATTTTCTTAGACAAGAGTTGTTAGTGAAAGCGCCATGTGCTGAAAATCGGCCGAGATTGAAGGGTCATTCATTCACGTGCTCCTAGTAGGCGACATTGTTAGTGTGTGTGATCTTCCTTGCGTTCTTACGTCCTTATGATATTGTATGCTTATGTTCGAGCGCCTTACTTTCAAGCATAGTTTGAATCCTAATCGAAAATAGTTCCATGCATCCGCTATGTGAGCGGTAGCTTGCCGATCGCCCGCGCCCCAGCGCCCAGCGAACTCCTGCAAACCCAGGCACCCTCTCTAAAAAAAACCCTATTTACAGAAGCCGCCGGGAACTTTACGCGGTTTCACGGGAAAGCGAGGTAAGGGGCCCTGGCCAGGTCATTCGTTGCGTACAAATCCAGGGCGTTACCCCAGGTAGACCACACTCGGCAGTAGGATCCGTAAGAAAGAAACAAACGGCTAGGACTACACTAGGCACCTCATTTAGCCAGCCAACTCCTGGCGTGAGCTGAAGTCACTGAGTATCATCGAAAAATGCACATCTCTACGTCAACGCACATACTGAACCTAGCCGATGACCACATTTACCACCTGCGCAAGATCGGCGTAAATGGCGACGACTCGTGGCTCGAGTCGCGTCGCGGAGAGGCGTTTGACCGCCGCCTGCAAGTGCGATTGAAAGATAATCACCTCAATTTATCTTTTGAAAACAAAGATATCGGCTTCATAGGGATACGCGACCATCCTCAGGTACAGAACCTCATTGAGTTTGTGGAGCAGTGGAACGCAAAAATTGGCCCAACTGACCTCAACACCATTAAGACAGTACAACTTGTCAAGGATTGGACGCAATTGCTCACTCGGAAACGTCTTCGCCTGAAGTGTGTTACTTGGAACTGCGCCGGACTTTTAGGAGACACGTCGCTTAAAAGTGAGACGTGGAAAAAGCTGCTCGGCAGTGAAAAGACCATAGCAGATGTTGATCTTGTGGTGATCGGGTTCCAAGAAACAGACAGCCTCAACCGCAGCGTCAAAGCTAACCCGATTACACTGCAGAGCGCAACTGACGCGAGCAAAACGTATCTACATCGTACGCACTCGCTAATCTCGACTGTGCAGCTACTTGGAATCATGACATTAGTATTTATTCGCAGCCCTCTTGCGCCATATGTTAGTGGACTCACCACCAACACTTCTAGCACTGGATTCCTGCGGATGTGGGGCAATAAAGGCGCTGTGCTAACCCGATTTAATTTGTTCCGCGATGAAATTATTGGTGGTGGTCTTGAGGTGTCCATAGTGAACTGCCACTTGTCCGCTGGCGAAGGTATCACGCAGCTTGGCCGTCGGCGGTGGGAGCTGCGCGAGATTGCCTCTAGCTTCTGTATTACCGGCTTGACGGGCGGATCTGAGTCTAAAGCACCACCTGATGACGAGATAGATCCGGACGAGACGGACACTATCAGCAGTCTATCATCTGAAGACGAGTTCGACGGTGCACAGATCGACGTGATGAGTCCCCAACTCAACCGGTCCGGTAGTCAAAGCAGCTCGCATGACACGGAGCGTGAGACACTTAAGAGCGTGCTTGATGACAATGACTCTAGCATGACGCGAGAGTCCGCAAGCTCGCTGCCGGATGAGGTTGGGCAACTGAGTCTAGAAGGCAGCCCAAACAGCACTCTGGCAGCATCAGGAATTGCAGCAACCAGTATAGGCAGTAGCAACAGTACCGCAACAGCTATTGCCAGCACACCTGTTGCCAGTCCTGCTAGTTCTAACTCTGATGACGCATTGTCCACACGAGCAAACAAATACACCGTCCTTCTGGGTGACCTCAACTATCGCATCCTCCTCTCGCGTGGCGAAGCGCAGAAGCGACTAAAAAAAGGCGAGTGGGAAGGCCTGCTTGCTTTTGATAGTCTCACCATTGAGAGGAGACAAGGTACGGTATTCTCTGGCTTTGAGGAGCCGGCGATTCACTTCGCTCCGACATACAAGTACGACATCGGTACCACAAAGCTCGCGGCACGTGTGCCCTCCTACACCGACCGCATTATGTTTAAATCGTTGTGTCCCACACAGGTCGTCAGCTATACGGCCATCCCGGAGCTCAAGTCGTCCGACCACAGACCGGTCGTGTTCGACGGCACGGTGGAGGCCGCTAACTGCATTGATCCGCAGCGACAGGCCGATACGGTGGCGCGCGCAATGAAAATGGCGGATGACGCAGAAAATAATGCACGACCGAACATTGTGATCGACGAGCAGCAGATCGTACTTTCGGGACCACCACTATCAATGATTCGGCACGATATTGTTCTGCAGAACCAAGGCCCGCGTCCAATCAAGTGGATGATTCAGGATGCGCAGGCTCATGCCGACGCACTCGATGAGTCTGAGAAGGATAGCACCTCCACCGCCGCCAGTGCAGGCAGCACAGGGAATACGGGAAACACAGGAAACGCCGCTAGCCCTGCCAGCAATGGCAGCACAGGAGCAAATTCCAGTGGGAACCACAAAGAGGGCATTAAGTTTGGGTTCCGAGAGCAAGGAATTGCACTCACCAGTGTCTTCAAGCATCGCCATGTCTCCGAGAGCAAGATTACGATGCTGGCGGAAGATCTGAGCGTGACGCCTGTCCAAGGAACGGTGTCAGCGTCGCATCCTATCGCACGGCTCCAGCTCGACGCGAAAATCGGGCTTGAGTCACGCGAATTTATTGCGCTCATTACAACACCAGATAAAGATGGTATGGGGCTACAGAAATACGTTTTCATCAAAATCAGTCCTACAAAGTCTTACCTCGGCAAACCACTCGAGTCTCTGCCGCTCTCGGAAAAAACTGGCGTTCCTGTTCCGATCGAGTCTTGTGTCGAGTATTTACGCAAGGCCGTCCGCCTACCAGATTCGGCGTCAGAGATGTTCATGGTCGATGCAGACCCAGCGGGGTTTCAAATGGTACTCGCATGGGTCGACATGGACGTGAAACTGGATTATTCGGCGCTCGACGCGTCGAATCGCGTAACGCACGGCTCCGGAATCCATGCAGTCGCTCAGGTGCTTCTGTCACTTTTCCGATATTCACCGAACCAGCTAGTTGGGCCGAACACAAAACGCAAGAATCCAATACTCCAAAAAGTGGTGGATTACATCTGTGGCTTCATTAACCAGCTCAACCCCAGCGAGGAGACTCTCGATCTTTGGGCCAATGTGCTCTACGATCGCAACGACAAGAAGGCAGGTCACAATGAGAAACGCGCTTACTTACGTAGCGTGCTTATTATTGCTGAGGCCCCGCAGAAGGCCGGTAAAGCTTGAGCCCATCGAAGAGGTTGATATTAATTGAATGCTATGTCGTTGTTACAATGCTGAGGTAGCTGGTCTAAAACCACATGGCGTGTGACGCCGGATCACCCAAAGTTGTCCCATCAGCACCGAATGCAAACAGCTCCGGGGTGCTCTGCGCGAAATCTGCGAGCTTGCTCTCGCGATCTGCCTTCTTCAATTGACGGTTCGAAAGCTCGGCCTGTCGATCTACGCGACGGCTCAATCGCTCGACATGAGCAATCTTCTTCGCCTTTTTCTTAGAAATATATCGTACCGACTGGGCTGCCTTCGCCATAATGGGCTGTATTATTTGTAACGTATTTATTGAAAAGTTATTTTGTGCTATGGGTTTGATATTAGGGTATATCCGTGCTTAGTACGGGACGCCATTCATCGCACCATCAGCCATTAATCACAGCCATTAGCAGAAGGAGGGTGAGGCTGATATGTGGGAATTATTACACTAAATTAGTTCGTCAACAGGAAGTAGATGAATCTACGCTAGGTAGATTAAATAAATTATTGCGAAAACTCAACTTTCAGTGGGGCTGATTCAGCTGAGTCGGTAAACGCCGTGGTCGATTCCGTCACCTTCGCCAAATCAGCACTGACGGCCTCGGCCAAACTGCGCAAGAACTTTGATACCTGATACTGCGCTGCCTGAACCATCTTCGTTTCTTGCGTTACGATCATTTTCACGAGCCAGTCACGGTTCGTCTGCTCGCGGATCTCGTTCTGTGATGCCTGGATCACGGTGCGCAAGCGATGCAGTTCTTCATCCGCCACGGTTTCTTTCGCGGACGCTGCTACCAGTTTGCGTTGTGCATTCGCAATGCGTTTCTTGAGATCAGTGATCGTGTTGCCGCCCATCTTCTCTGTACGTTGAAACAAATCGAGCACACTGTTCAGCATCTCGCGATAAAGCTTCAATTGCTCGAGCGGGCCATTTTGAAGTGCCTTACGGCAAGTTTCAGCACGCTTTGCACTTTTCTCGGCATACGTCGTACCGCTGTCAAGTCGCTGCTGGATCGACGGGATATCGTCTTCCACGAGAGGATAAGTTTCGGGCATCAACTCGCTAAGCCGGTTGAAATTTTTAGCGGCTAGCAGCTGATCGGCCTGCTCAGCTTCCAGGCGTTTGAGGCGGCGCTCAACCAGTACACACATTGACGTTACCTCGTCCACGCTCCCCTGCGTGGCGTGTACCAACCCGGTCCAAGCCGTGGCTGTTTCGGGGTTCCACGTCGAAATGAAAATGGGGTCTGCAATTTTGCCACTGGTTTCTTCCTTCGTGATCTCCTCAGGGTAGAATGCAAGCTCCATCAGAAACTCGGCCGTCATGGGGTCCTGACTTAGCACGGGGTGCTGCACCAACAGATTGACAAACCTAGACAGGCCAGCTGCTCGACGCTCAAGAAACGTTTTTTGATCTTCACCCACAAGGTATCGTCCGTTGAGCGTCAGGCGTTTGGGAGGCAACATCGGAATAAGACGGAATGGGTATTTTCGGGTCAAAATGCTTACGAACTTCGAGAAATCTCGGTAGCGACGTAGAACTTTTACGGACTTGTCATGGAATACACCGTCGATCGAATATACGGCATGGCGGAAAAAATACGAGCCTGCCTCGCGAGATGATACGGAGACCGTCAATAACGGCTCAGCATACGGTGTATATTCTGGAAACGAGATGGTGAAGTCATGACTCTCTATGATCGAGTCTTCTTCAAGTTGCAGCTCTGCAGAGAAATCAGATGGTTGACTGCCTCCTACAGGCGGCGTCACCAGGTGGGTCTCATCTTCTTGAAGCTTCGTGGCCTGGCTCAACGCCCAGTAAAACATGCTTTCCGAAATAAGAGTAGTATCTCCTTCAGTACTGTACTCAAGAATGAGTGCACTCTTGTCGTTGGCGATTTTGGCACGGTTTAGAATCGCACCCAGTTTCCCGATGGTCACGCGACCGTTATCTGGTTGCGATTGGGCGTATAGAGCCGCAAACTGGAGAGGCGGCTCGCTAGGAAAGACGTCAGAGGCATCAATGGGCTGATCTTCGTCGATTGCACCGTAATTCCACGCAGCACTAGACTCCGACTCGTTCATGTCGGTGTTCGCGTCGCTGATTAGGATTAGGTGGTAGCTGTAGTAGTGTGGTTTTGACGTGCCTTTGTTAAGGAGGGTGAACCCTAGAGTCGCGCGGCTCAAGTGGTTCGGGGCCGTAAACACGGCTAACGATGTCTCAGATCTTGGCAGTCTCCACAGGTGCCTTTCAACAAAACTACAGATGCTGATCTATACGTTCTTATTAAGTAGTTATAGATCAGTGTGGCATACCGTAGTGTTGTTTTGAATCTACAAATACAAATACAAATACAAATACAAATACAAATACATGTACAGGGCCGTATTCAGTTTAGCATATATGTCATTAGGCATATAAAAAGTCCAGTAACAATGAAGTTGTTACTTTTTTAACGAAATCGCCCGCTTAGTGAATGCCTCGATCATCTTTTTTGATACCAAAGTACCCGCGTTCTGTGCCATGAAGTCGTACAGCTTGTTTTGAAACTCGAATCGTAGCGTCAGCTCCACCATGCACTGGTTTGCACTGATCTCCTTGACTGTCCAGTCACACTTTAGCTCTTTGAACATTTTGTTGTTGGCGGCTACGGCCCTGACCTGGTCTTCGGTGTATTCAAGCTGGCTTTCAAAACGCTCGTCCAATTGGTTCCAGCCAACGCGGAGCATAGCCTTAGTTGGGATGCCATCATCTTTCTTCTCGACAATGGTGCTCTCGAGGCAGTACGGCACGAACTCACTATACTGGCTGACATCGCCGACCACATCATACATCTGTGCTTTAGGTAGCCTCATGACACGTCGGATTTTGAAGTCTTGGGCATATTTCCGGGCAAACACCCGCGGATAAATGAGCGGCCGTGGCCTTAGTGCGAACATTGTGTCAATTCTGTAACGGTGATCTCGCCCTACTGGCTCTGGCTACATTAACCCAACCACACACATTAACAGGCCCGATGCTGCGATCGCACTAATCGCAGTTACACAAAGCTGGCTTTGCTTATTTATAATTCACATTAACATCAGACGATTCCAATATTACTCTTTTAGTTCTCTATTCATTACAAAGATATGCTATCAGACTAGGCTATGGGATTTGATGTGAGTCAATTCTGACTGTCTGCACCATACAATCTAACAGCCGCACCGTATTTCTGGAGCTTCGTGAGTAATGCATCACCCTGCTTAATGAGTAACTGGTATTGTGCATTTTTCTTATCCGGGCGGTTAGTGATGACAACACCATTGACCTTGTCGACAACACAGTTCAGCTTCTTCTGAGGGATCAGACGAGCAAGATCCGCCTCCAAGTACTCAGGCGATACACCGAAGCTGTTAGCCATGCTTTTGAGGTTGAGCGACATGTAGCTTTCCAGCAGCTGGGAGTACGCCCGGCACCTCATCTGGCGCACATAGTAAGCCGAGTGTTCGGCGAGAAACGGGCTTTGACGCAGAACCTTGGACTCAACATCGGCAAGTGCACGCAAGAATGCCGCATATTCACCGGTATATAACGAGTTCGTCATCACACTAAGGGGTCCCACTAATTGGGAAGTCGCTTGCAATGCTAAGACTTCAGGACTGTCTACAACCTTCTTCTTGAGGTTAACACGATCAAGAACCAGGGCACCACACAGCGTACCGTAGGCAACAACATCCTCGTACGATAGCAACTCGACACACGTAAAAGTGGCGAAGGAGTCAATGAGAAGCTCAGCCGCCTCCTCAAATTGACGGATGGACATAAGATAGAGACCGCGATACGTCTTGTACTTGTTTTTCCGCTCCCAGTCGCCACCACGGTCGATCAACAACTGTGCAGCGTCTAGCTCCTTGGAAATAAGATCACGCTCGCCGAATAGAATACCCATGCGAACGAGTGTCAAGGCAATATCGATTTTGTTACCCACAGCTGCAGTTTTTTCACTCGCTTTGTGCAAGGTCTCTTTAGCGTTGGGTAAATCACACACTTCGCAGTACCACTTGCCGAGGCGGGTCCAAGCGTCTACGACACTGGTGTCGTCTTCTGACTCCTCGGCCTCGGTGATTTTCGCTTTAAGGTCATCTTCAATCACGCGGTTTTCCACCTTCATCTTCTCTACGAGTGTAGCAGCGTAATTAGCTGAACCCGGCGGCACGAGCCGCTCGTAGAGGTTGAGCAGGTTGCCCTTCTGAATGGCCTCGTTGAGGCTGGCCTCAGCCGCTGCGTGCTTGTCAGCTAGCTGAGGGTTCTGGCGCTGGAAAATCCATGTCGCTAGCCGCATGTCTGGAGACATTGTTTCGTCCGACATTGTGATTCCACGCAGTGACGCAGTAAGGTGGTTGTGGGAGGCGTGGTTCGATGTGGTTCGGGCCTTACGCTGGTGAGTGGGGGGGCTAGCTTAAGACGTGTGCCTCTTATCGCTGAGAACTCAAGGCGGCTAGGGAGGTGGAATTCTTAAGCGTATGTTGGATCGATGTCTAGTACCCTTTTCCTTGGGGGCAGTCCAGCACGGCAAGGTGAGCGCTGAAGTGGAGCGAGAAATTGGGATCTGAGGCGGTTATAGGGTTTATATTCGCACATGGCAGTCAAGGGCGCATTCGCGTATCACGGCGAGAAATCGCGCATCACTGCCTTCTGCGACCCTGCTGCCTCCGCCGTTTAGTACAGCGATTCGTCACCTGACGCGCATTTGGCGGCTTTACCGGGCGGCACCGTGCGATAGTTGTGAGCGTTGCGCAAGAGCTGAGACTGTACCGTAGATCTGCTGGTCATGCAGTCAACGGTTGAAGCATTTATGCTATCCTAATTTCTAGAAGGCTGGATCACCGCGGCTTATCTGATCCATTTCTTTTCGCGATCGCTTTCCGCCCAGTGCGAGAAAACCGGTGGACATTCGAACTACTGCCAATAACATGCAGGGTTTATTGAGCCCTGGCCCTTGCACCGCCTCAAGCGATCATATATATAAGCCGCTGACCCACACCAAAATTATACAGAAATCCCCATCATAACAAGCATACAACATGGTTCACTTGGGTCCCAAAGCACCTCCCGCACGTAAGGATACTGTGGACGCCATCTGCGGCGCCCTGAAACCTGCACTCGAGAATTTGCGCCAAATGCTCACCGTTGACCAGGATCGACTGAAGGGAATCACTGAGCATTTCGTGAAGGAGCTCGAGAAGGGTCTGTCTAAGGAGGGCGGATCAATCCCGATGAATGTCGCGTGGGTCATGGACTATCCCGATGGAACTGAGACCGGTACGTTCCTTGCGCTAGACATGGGAGGCACGAACCTGCGTGTGGCTGAGATCACCCTTGACGGCAAGCGCAGCTTCGACACGGTGCAGTCTAAGTACAAGATGCCCGAGGAGCTCAAGACTGGTACGTCGGACGAGTTGTTCGGTTTTATTGCTGACAGCATCGGACGATTCATGTCTCACTACCACCCCGATTCCAAGGAGAACGTGCACATCGGTTTCACCTTCAGCTACCCCTGCACGCAGGTGGCCATCAACAGCGGTGTGCTGCAGCGCTGGACCAAGGGATTCGACATCGACAATGTAGAGGGCCATGACGTCGTGCCCATTTTGCAGAAGGCGCTCGCTGAGCGTAACATCAACGTTACCGTGGGTGCTCTGATCAACGACACCACCGGTACACTGGTGGCCTCAAACTACACTGATCCTTTGACTGAGATGGGCTGCATTTTTGGCACGGGCTGCAACGCTGCTTACTACGAGATCGCCAAGAACATCCCCAAGCTTGAAGGCAAGCTTCCGGCGGACATCCCGCCCGACTCGTGGATGGCCATCAACTGCGAGTACGGTGCGTTCGATAATGAGCACAAGGTGCTTCCCCGCACCATGTATGACGAGCGTCTTGATGCCGAGTCCCCTCGTCCTGGCCAGCAGTCTTTCGAGAAGATGATTGCCGGTTACACCCTGGGCGAGCTGCTGCGTTTCATTCTGCAGGACCTCATTGAGCACGACTTGATTTTCAAGGGTCAGGACACGAGCGCGCTCAACAAGCCGTTCATCATGAACGCAGAGTTCCTGTCCAAGATCGAGACCGATCCCTGGGAGAACCTGACCGATGTCGAGGACCTGTTCAAGAAGGAGCTGAACCTGGAGACTACCGACGACGAGCGTTCCGCTATCCGCTGCATCTCCGAGCTGCTCGGTACCCGTGCGTCGCGTCTGTCGATGTGCGGTGTCGCGGCGATGGCCATCAAGCGCAACATGAAGAAGGTGCACGCCGGTGCCGACGGTTCGGTGTTCAACCACTACCCCCACTTCCGCGAGCGCGGTGCCCAGGCGCTTGCCGAGATCTTCGATTGGGACATGCCCGTTAAGGACTACCCGATTGAGGTGGTTCCCGCCGAGGATGGCAGCGGTGTTGGTGCGGCTATCATTGCTGCGCTCACCAAGAAGCGTACTGACAAGGGTCTTAGCGTGGGCGAGAAATAAGTCATTAATAAATATATCTAACTACATATCCGTCTAACGTCATTGTGTGTCCATCTGTTCAACCACGAGCCTGGCATTAATTCCGTTCAGCTCGGCGATCCGTGCCTGCGTCCGCTCGATCCGCGTATCCATCACGATATTGTCGCCGTACAGCGATCCTGCTCGCCGCAGCAGCACGAGATCAAAAGCGTCGCCGCCCTGTCGCTGTCGTGTCGTGACCTGCAGCGACGTGGGCCGTACGTGGGCTCCTGGGTACGCCGCCCCCAGCAAATGGAGGGTCATACCAAGGTACAACGCCCAGCACGAGAGTGATGTATCGGAAACCGTGCGCACCATCCGATCGCGCGACTCGGCTCCTGTTGTATCGAAGTACGCACCCCAGCGCTCGCTCAGCGCCAGGCCGAGCAGGGCCTTCTCCTCAAGCGTCACCCCGTGGGTGCTGGCAAGCAGCCCAGTCTGAGCGACAAGCAAGGCTGACACAGATTGCAACTCAGACGAGTAGCTCGAGTGGATGTACGCGGCGTTCGCCACGGCGTCCACGAGCCGTGTGCGGATAAACGCCGCGGCCTGCGGGGGCAGCGCCCGCCGCAGCATTTCCGCAAGCGCGGGCACACCAGGAAGTGCGTACGGCCGCGTGGCCACGAGAAGCGGGTCTTGCTTGCGGATCTGAGGGGGTAACGCCTGGAACAGTAGTCCGTTGCGCAGGTTGTGGTGAACGTAAATGACTTTCGCAACCTTCAGCGGCACAAGACATGCGCCGAGTTTCTGCACCACGCGGATCAGTCGACCCGGCTGCGTCTGGTCAGCAAGAGTTTGGGGCACTAAAACAATCCCGTTCGTAGCTGGTCCCTCATGTAAGCTCATGGAAGCCAGCAGAGTATGTAGACCATAGAACCCTGATCCGCTGAGAAAAACGGTATCTGATTGCATCTGCGAGCTCTGGGCTTGCGCAAGCAGCGACCGGCTTGCTTCGGAGAGCCTGCTCTCGAAGCAGCTTAGGTCGTCTTCACCAGCGCCATCCTCTTCGGCCGTGTGTACCCGGAAACTAGAGGACTTTGTATATGGGATCTTGATCGGCCCGATCAGCGCCTCAGGAGGGCCATCAGTGCCCTCGCTCGACAGGTTCAGGTAATACAAGTTCGCGTACGTTGGCCGCAGCTCTATATAGAGGCCACGCGCGTCATAGACGGACGACGCGACGCCGTAAGCGTTGGCCCAGTGCTCACCGTCTTGGCTGAGCCGGAGCACTTCAAGATGAAGCTCGTGGTGTATACGACTAACAAGTTCGTCGAAGTTCGGCGCCTCGTGTGGGTTGGCGGCGATCCGCACGTTTTCTGCCGCCACACCGTAATCAGAGCAAATCGAACAGAATCGTTTGAGAGCCACTAGAGTGTTATCGATTTCATGGGGAGCGATCGGCACGTCGTTTCCTTTATACAGCCGTACAGGGGCGCGATCCTGGAATACGCATGGCAGAATCCGAGCGTGGTGTGGCTGAACGCTATTAATGCTAAACCGGATATTCCAAGTACCCAGATCTACGATTCCGAACAGTGCAGCCGAAACTGCCATTCCTGCGAGATTCTGTGCTCAATGGGCAATATTTATCGCGGGGTGGGCGCCGCGTACCAATCAGCCGTTAGGTGTGGCCTGCAGGGTTGTCAGGGTTGGCAATAAATTTCCAGACGTCACTTTTGCCGCCCAACAACTCTTCTCATCCACGCACAGCAGTGGTCGTTGGGACGTGTAAGCACGGCGGATCGTACCCAAACCATGGGGCTGAGATGAGAATGAGGCAGTTTCTAGCCGCTAGAGGATTTGTCAAAAGAACTGTGGGCTGGGGGAATGTCGATGCCAGGCACGCCAAGATCAGGGGTAATATGTACTAGATCAGCCCCGTCCTAACATGATCAGATAATGACAGATACGCTTGTAACACCTAAACTCACTATATATATATATATATATATATTTATGATTGCAGGTGGTACTTTAGATCCGAATAACAATACTTAATTAGCACCAGCGAGATCCTATTTTTCAAATAATGTTTCGATCAGTGCTTGTGCGTATAGCACGTAGACTGGGGTAAAGAGACATTGTAAACTGTCTTTTACCTTCCTTAGCTTCACCCAGAAAATGCATCTCAGAATTCATTGGTTTGTATATAAAATGTTTAGCTAGTATTATTATTCGGGTATTTAAGCGACTGGGTGCGCGAATATCGCCTCGAAATTATCGCGCACCAACAATGAGCGTCGCGCAGCAACGTCGAGCAGCCGCTGCACAGTTAGCAGAACGAGGTCACGCAGCTGCGTGCCCAAATCCAGCAGCCACTCCTCGTGCTCGACCATCACTTTCCGCGCCGCGTTGAGGACGTAAGCCGCGGGCGATTTCGGGCCCCAGATCTCGAGTGCAGCCTGCGCAGCCTGAAGTAGTTCGGTGATCGCCGGTGTGAGCATCGCTGCGGCTTGAGCACGTGCGTTCGCGCCGACCAATGGTCCGCTATCACTGCACAACGTGCGCAGACAGTCCATCAGCGAATCTCCTGCGGACTGCAGCGCGAACGTAAACCACACGATGCCTGCTGCCTCATACTGCCAGCGCGTATCTGGCGCTGGCACGAAGATTTCGAGTGTGCTGCCGGACACCGGCTTGCGCGGAACCTGCTTGCGAATGTTCAATGGAGCGACGCCACCGTAAGGTCGGGAAGAAGGCGGAGCTGCCGGCGCTGAAGTTACCGTTGGCGGTGGCGATGGTGTCGAAATCGGCGGTGGTGGCCCGTCGGTGTGCATACTCACGCTGCACAGCGCGTGTTCTGGCCGGACGCGCCCCCGTATTTTGAAGTACACGACCTTCGTCTCGCCAAGGCGCACGCGCCCCAGAGGGACGTTCACACCGCCACGGTGGTCTGGCGGTCCTACCGGCGTCCCCAGCTTGCCCTTGGTGATATGGGTGATCGTTGCGTTCGGGGCTGGCACGAGCCGCAGCTCCACGGCCGCCACAGAGCGCTCCTGCGCCACGAACTGCTCTATCGCCTTACCCGCCTCGCGGCACGACGGCGCAAAGGTGTAGACACCACCCGTTGCAGCAGCGGTATGTGCGAGTGCGATCTCGCCGTGGCGCGAGCCGATGCCGATCGCGCTGACCGGGCTAGTGCTGATCGGTTCCGTGGAGTCAGTTCCTCGCAGCGCGACGTGATTCTGCGTCACCAGAAGCACGCTGGTCGCAGCAGCAGCGCTCTTGTCATCTAGATCGTCAAGGTATGTCTCACGCAGACCATTCTCGCCAATGGCCGGCTCGAGCAGCGTGTCAATTATTAGCTCGCCCGTGGTTGGACGGGGAGCCCCTGGCACTGGTGTAGTCTGCAGAGCCTGGAGCACGGCGCGCCAGCCCTCCCATTGTGGCGAGCGCAGCGGCGTACGAAGTTTTTGTGAACCATCTGCGCGATACACGATAAGTCCCACGAGGTCACCTTCAGATAGGTGCGTGCACGCACGCAGCACAGCCTCAGCGATCGTATCGGCAGAGGAAAGGCTCTCCTGTTCGGGAATTATGAGCACCAGACGTGTGGACGGCGGAGTTGGTGCTGGTCTGGATCCGGTGGAGAAGGAGCCAAAGGAGCTTGACCGGGATGGCGTAGGCCGGTGTGAGGGTGCTGAGAAGGCGCGGCGCGGATCGCGTCGAGGAATCTCGCGGCGCGACTCCAGCGGCACCATAATCGGGATCAGGTCGTCCTCGCTAGTATTATCCTGCTCGTGCGCAGCCTGAACGAGAACGACGACATCTGCTTCGTCGCCTTGCTGATCGACACCATGGACGAGGCGCAGGGTGCCGGAGCCGGCAGGCCGGACCAGAGCCGGGTGTGAAAACGCGCGCACAGCGTCGTAGAACAGGCCCGGCTCGGCGTCAGCGCGGCCGAACATCGTCGTGAGCGACCTGAGCTCCTTCAAGTCGTTCACAGCCTCGAACTCGCTGATCGCGGCCCGATTGAGTGGTCGCCGCACGCGGCCAGCTTTGGCACGACGCGGACTCGGCGAGAACATGGCACCCGCCAACTCCGCATCGGCAGATTTAGCAGTCTCGGCTTCGGAGAGCACAGAGGCCGTGGATGAAGCTGAAGGCGTGGATACCATCGACGCCGGGTCAGAGACCACAGAGGTAGTAGACATCACCGACGACGTCGGTGATCTCGGGGAGTTCAGGGAGGTCGGTGACGTCGGTAGAGCGGATGGCAGCAGCGACAGTGCGTTGATCTGCGGAGCGAAGTGCGGCAGCCCGAAACCCGGCGTGTTGACGCTCGGCGTGATGGCGTCGTCGTCGTCGGCGAGTATATCCGGGGAATCCGCTTCCGCGCGCATCCTCGCCGTTCTCTCTTTCAGTACCATCTGGCGAGACCTCATCTTGCCTTCCTCGGTAGTCGTGTTCTCAATACCGGTGATGTGGTCGTGCTTCTGTGTAGCATCATTGCTGCTGCTGGCGCCTTGCTCGCTATTTGAGTCACTGCTTACTTCGTTCTCACGGCGCTTAAACTTCGGTTGCTCTGCGTTGGCAGCCTTTTCCTTGGCCAGCATTTCCATGGAATTGTACTGGTCGGGATACAGACGAACCACCGGCCGGCGCTGGCCCTTATTAGATTGTGGAGGGAGCGGCACGCCTGCCTCAGTGAGGCCGGTCGCCATTAGCAGCTTCACTAGGTGGTCGTGGTCGGGTTCTCGGCTGCATAGAGGACATCTGAGGTGCCCATCAAAATTAGGGGAGGTCACGCGGCGCACAAAGCAGCCCTCGTGGATCTTGTGAGCGCACGGGACGTTGATAATGCGTTGCTCCTTACCGGGGATCGTCAGATCCGTCATGCAATCAGTGCAGGTAGGCGTCCCGTCCAGGGCGGAAATTGATGAGTAGGAAGTACCCTTGCTGAAGCCCACGCTACTAGCACCAGTGTCGAAGCTGCTACCGGCGCTGCCGCTGAAACCACGGAAACCGCCCAGTCCACTAAAGCTGCCGGCACTACTGTTTCCAGGAGTGCCGCTGCTGGAACTACCGCTGCTGGCATAGCTGCTGCTCGATTTTGGCATGCTCACGGTGGGAGTCCCGATGGGGGTCCCGATGGTGGGAGCGCCAATAATAGGCGTACTGTTGCTCGCTTTGCGGCGGTCTTTCCTCAGCAGCGGCATGATAAGGTGGCCCGGCGAGCGCTGTGAGCGACGGGGCGCCGGTGAGGGAGAGGGAGCCGACGCCGGTGGTTTTGGCGGCTTCGAAAGCGGGGAGGCAGCAGATGCTGCATAGACATCCACCGTCAGAGCGGAATTCGCGCCAGCGAAAAACGAGTCCGGCGTGAGTGCCGGTGGTTTGCTGGCGGAGGGCACACTTTGCGGCGTGCGGTAGGTGAAATCGGTGTGGGCCATCTCAGGAGTACGCGGCGACTTGGGATTCATAGCTTCCGCCTCTGCAGCGGCCTCTTCGGCCTCCGCGGCTGCGATTGCTGCGGCGTTTGCTACCATAGCCGCGCTGGCAGGCTCTTGCGGTGGTGGTTCGTGCAGGAGCGTCATGCTCAGTGAGTCGTCAAGCGTCAGATTGCGACGACCAGGCGACTTAGCCGATCGTTTCGGCGTTGAGGGCATGAACCCAGGGCCTAGAGGTGTGAATACCTTTGGTTCAGACCCTTGGGTTCCTCGCGATCGGTCGCGGGACGAACCGCGCGGCTGGTCCCACAGATCGCCCTGCATTCGGTCTGTTCCGCCACGCAGGCGGGTTGCCAGATTATCGAATGCCCGAGACATGTCGCCAAAGCTTTCTCCAGACTTAGGTGTCTTTACGGTAGGACTGGCCTGCGCAGTGTACATAAACTCGTCGTAGTTGAGCATGACCGGTTTTCACGATCTAAACCAATTGGAAGGTGTCTAGCGAGGAAATAGCGCAAGTAGACAGGTAAGAAAATTCAGATCGATCGATATATAGTTGACCAAGACTCCGGGTCGGGGGATAGAGCGGGTACCTATCACCTGAGCGCGAATTTACAGTGGACTTAAATTAATGTGTTAAGGGTTATGCCGAGTGCATTCCCCCGAGTCACCCACCGAATTTTCGGGTTTAAATCCCGATAACTGCCGCACCAAGGCATACAACATGAAGTAAAAATCAACAGATAGGTTCCGAACCTCTTAAAGAAGTATAGTTTCATAGTAATTTCTGCATATAAGTCAGTGTGTCCTGATTCCACCATAAAGTGTCAAACCAAGGGTGACTTCCGTTTTAGGAAGCTATTGCAGTCACGT
The DNA here is from genome assembly GCA_030562965.1 of Starmerella ratchasimensis. NCBI lineage: Eukaryota > Fungi > Ascomycota > Dipodascomycetes > Dipodascales > Trichomonascaceae > Starmerella > Starmerella ratchasimensis. The sequence goes on from JAKUAQ010000009.1 coordinate 136,168, forward strand.
GGGTGCTTATGTGGACAAATTTGCAGTCTGTCTTCTGGACTCGGCCCTACCCTCTGATTCCAGCCCTGTACCGAGGTTCCACATGCTCCCTGAGCATTCGTCGCAGCACCCTGGTCGAGATAAGATAGCGCTTCGCTTATTTCTCACCGGGCGGCACACGTGATGTGCCGCATCGGGCGGGCCTCCAAGATAGCAGGTTTCTGCGAGGGGACTATAAACGAATCTAATATCTGATTTTGATATACTAAGCTAATTAAATAATAATGCGGTGAGCCGGCCAAGCCGCTGGCAATCTGCTGTGCAAAATAAGCCGATCATGCGTTAATATGACTCTATGTGACCAGGGGAAGCGGACCCGTTGTGATCGAGCACTCATACGTGACCCTCTAGCAAAGCTTCCACGGCGCCCTCAACGTTGCCGCCCGATCTTCGGAGAGCCAAGATGTTCCGGTCGAAGTCCACGAAGCCAAGCTCGTTGAGCTGACGCAGCTGGGTCTCGAATCGCTCCTCGGGAGGCCGCGTGTCCTCCGCGTACAAACTGCGCGCGAAATCCGTGCCAGCGACCCCCGCACCAGGCAGGCCAGGCAGGCCACCACCGCTGCCACCGCTGCCACCGGGCATTCCGCCGTAGAGCGCCGCCATTTGGGCCATCGCGCTGGACAAGTCCATAGGATTGGTTCCCGCTGCGTTGGCGCCCTCTGCATTGGCGTCGCCCGCGTTAGCTCCGCGCATCGCCTCCATGAAGCGAGCCATGGATTCAGGGTTGTTCAGCCCAGCCGCAGACCCGGCGTTTGCCAGGCCCGGTGCCTGCTCCATGAGGCGCGAGAAGCTCTCGGGGTCACTCAGCATCTGCTCCATCGTCGAGCGCACCATGCCACGCAGCGCGGGCGGCACGGACTGCATCTCTGGCGAGGAGTCGCTCATAGTCTCCGACAGAAGCGAGCGCAGCATGCCCATGGTTTGCGGGTCGCTGCTCAGCTCGCGCATCATTTCCTCCGGAGACTGAAGCGGCCCCTGGCCGCCATCCGGTCCAAACAGGCGCGCACTCGGCAGGTTCGTCAGTCCTGAATAGCGCGCACCGGTGAGGTCGCTGAGCACATTGCCTGTCTCCTGCCCGGCACTCATGCGTGCCGCAACAGGCGCGGTGCGTGCGGCAGACTGTGACGCCGCGGAGCCGCTCGTTGCGGAGCCACCCGTGGCCGCCGCGCCAGCGCTGGCAGCGCCGGCCGCCGCGCCGGCTTTAGGGGCCACACGGCCCTTTACAAGGTGGATAGCGGTGCCTGGGCGGACTCCGTAGCTTCCAATGGTATCGGGGTCGCGCAGAATACGGCCAGAGTAGATGAGCCGCTGCTGAGCAGCGTCGACGCCGGAGGTAGTGGCGAGCTGCTTCTTGAGGTCCTGGACGGTCAGGGACTCCTCAACGGAGAGCTCATACGTTTCCTTACCACTGGCTTTAATAGTGATCGCCAACTTGCCGCCGCTCTCGTTTTTAGGCGAGCTAGGCTGCGTGCCACTCGACTGTTCTTCCTGCGACATTTTGGTGTGGTGGGACAAAGCCAGGGGCGCTTGAGCAACCCATAACCCTCAGCGATAGCCGTCAGCGATTAGCCCCAAGCGAGTAAGTAACCCTCCACACCCCCACATAACGTACTACCGGGTATATACTGTTATTGTTGTCCACCCAACCCAATACACATTACCTACCTACATCGAGACCACCCAACCCCCCACCATGAGCGTGTTCGGCGGGATGGAAGATAATGCGCCCGACGGGGACCAGGCGTGGGGTCCGTGGGGCTCTCCTCCTCCCGATTCGTCGTTAAGCGAGCAGCTGAGCGAGCCTGAACCCGAGTCCACGGCGTCGATCGAGCCTGATCACAGCAGCCTTAGCCAATCACCACTCGGGGAACCCACGGCATCAGGCCCGGATATTTTCGGCCAATCATGGCCTTCCACCGAGCCACAAGCAGCTCTGCTCTCCGACACGCACGCCCGCAAGGCGCGGCCCCGGCGGCGGCTCATCGTAACTGTGACGAAAATCGAACCCACGACGCACGAGCTGATCGTGTGGTTTGACGTCGCGGCAACGCTCCCCCGCTTCCGATCAACGTACAAAGATGTGCGTCGGACCCACCACGAGATGCAGCGCTTCGCGAACCACTTGCGCAACAGCAATCCCGAGTGCTTCGTGCCGGCGTTGCCCTCCGCAACAAACTCGGTGCGAGACGTTGACGAGAAACTCGTGCGGCTGCAGCGCGACACGCAGCGCTGGTTTGATCGCGTGACGCGCAGTGCGCTGCTGACGCGCGACGAGGAGTTCCTCTACTTTGTGGAGGCCGTGACTGGCTACGTGCCCGTCGTCAAGATCCGCCCCCCGACCACGGGTCTCGCACGGCTGATGAGCAAGCAGCGTGCGCCGCCGCCGGACGACGTGGAGGCGCTGCGCGAGTTCCGGCCACAGGCGAAACAGCTGTACCGGTACGCAGAGGAGGCTCGCACGCGAATCGAGAAGCTCTCGAGGGGACGTCGCGAGCTGAGTGCGGCCCTGCTGTCCTTCTCGCAGCAAGCGGCGGTCCTGGCGAACGATGCCAACACCGTTGCTCCCAGCAAGACCGGTAGCGCCACAGCGGGTCTGGGTGCGGCGAGCGCGGGCGCCGCCGGCACTGGCTTCGGCTTGCTGGGCTCCCTGAGCTCCTTGGGCTCATTGGGCGACACGCCTTCGCTAGGCAGCGCCAACAGCAGCATTAATGGCGGCATCTCGCTACCCAGAGGCAGCAGCAGCAGCGGCAGCACGGAGAGCAGCGACGGCGCCAAGAGCATCGGTGTTGTTTGGGACTCACTGGCGCGCGTGTCGCGCGTCCAGGCCGACACCGAGCTTAAAAAGTACGAGATCCAGGAGGCCACGCTCGGCGACACGCTGCAGACCGTGGGCCACGAGGCGTACAACATCAAGGAGACGCTGACGAATCGGCACTTCCTCATCAACGACCTTATGAAGTCACAGCAGGCGACCAAAGACAAGCACGCGCGTGCGACACAGCTGCGCGGTGCATCGGACATCAGCCCCGTGCGTGTCGATGAAGCGATCGTGCAGCTCGAGGGCGCCGCGCAGCTCGAAAAGCGGCTGACGACCACCGTGCGCCGCGTTAGCGACAACCTCGTGGCGGAGAAGCGGCTGGCGCTCGCGCGCATCGAGGCGGATCTCCTCGACGCCATTGCCGAGTACGCTCGCGAGCAGATCGGCCAGGATCGGCGGATTTTGGCTGCGTGGGAGACCGCGCGCCCTGAGGTGCGTGCAGCGGACCCGCGTGGCGGCCTGTCGCGGCTGGGCCGCGAGACTGTGGGCGAGATGGGGCGTGAAACGCGCCGGCAACGCTACTCGCAGGGCCACCACGGCGACGCATGGAGCGACCGTGGCAGCCGCGCGCGCGACTCGCAGGCGGTGCCGGCGCCCGAGCAGGAGACACCGGAGACGTTCGACCGCAAGGCGGTGGTCTCGATGCTTGCCCGGCGCCCCGAGTGACTTCAAGTTTAGTGATTTTCTTGTGAAGCTTATAAATATATACATTAATCGCATTAATCACAACCGCAAGGTCCCGGCACAGACGCCGATCACGCCGTTCGACAGCAGCACACGCTGCCCGGAATGTAGGTTCTTTGCGTACACCGTGCCCTCGCGCACGTAACCCAGCTCCAGCAGGAAGCTACGCGTAACGCCGACCATGCCGCCGTTCGCCAGACGCGGCGTCGTCCACTCGCCCGGTGCGGTCTCGATGGCGACGCTCGTCATTGTGCCTTCAAGCAGCTCGCCACGGGTGCCAATGAGAATGGCTTCGCGAAGCGAAGGCTGCTGACCCTGCTGACTCTGGGTTTCATCCTGAGCACCGCTATTAGCCGAGGAGCTACCGGCTTTACTTGCGGTCGCTTGGCTGGCAGAGTCAGTGACATAGACCTCTCTCACCTCGTCGTACATCCGCCGGTCGGTCGTCTTAACCATGTTCGTCACCGCCGGTTTTGTTTCCTCCTGCACTAGAACCACCTCAAACACCGGGTCGCTGCGGCTCGTGCCAAGCCCGCTAAACAGGTTGTCACGGAGCGGCACGGGCGTGGCAGAGGCGCGCAGCTCGCCGTCAGAATTCACCGTCACGCGGACGCGTTGCGGCGGCGCCTCGCCTTCGGCAGGGGCGGCCTGTGCGACCGCCGAATGCATCGCAGCGACCATCGCCGTGTGCGAGACACGGATCGGCCAGCCCAGCAACTTCGCACCGTACGCCAGGCGCTGGTGGTGCAGCTTGCTGAGGAAGAAGACGTCGTCGTCGCTGTCCTCAAGTGCGATCGGCACACGCCGCGTCAGGTGCTTCAGATCGGCGTCGTAGCGCAGCGTCGTCATCAGCTCCACCGCGCCGTCCGCGCGCTCACGCAACGCAGCGGCAAACACCTCTTCGCCGTCGGGGGGCAGTGGCCTCAGTTTCATGCGGAACCCTTGCAAGAACGAACTTATCAATCCAGTTGCCCTGCCACCCTGCCCTTCCACCGGGTCTGCCCAGCCACGACTTACCCTTCTCCTTACGCTTACACTGATTACATTCCCTGATCCTTAGACAAGTAGGTCTCACTTGGCCGCATTGAGATTCTTACATTTAAGCTTATCTACTGTCTCGATCCAAGCCCACGTGGTCGTACACGAACACTTAGGTCGCCAGCCTCGTCCATAAACCCAGCCTTGTCTAAGAATAGCCTCAGTATTAAGTCATGACGTGGTTATATACATCGATAAGTATCATAGTTTATATATACAATTAACTACATCAACTGAATTTCCAGCCTTGCCGACTTGCTTGGATCTATCCATTTGCGGCATCGCAAACCTCTTCGATGTTTCAGACTCCTGCGCTTAGGGTGCTATAAGCATAGGCTCAGGTGTGCATACTTTTGAACAACAGTTGGGGCGTGTTAAGCACTGGTACTCCAATTCCAATACAATCTGACTTCAGGATCATGGCCTACCGGTAAAGTGTGCTCGTTTGGAAGAGGCACGTGGCTATACTTGAGTGGCTTCAGAGTATTACGTGGCCCCACGTTGATCCTTCATTGTTATCAGAGACTCGAGGTGGTAACTGTCACGATCCAAAGTTAGAAAAATATGTGACGTAGTGAGTTATTTAAGTATTGATTGATGTCTTAACTCCAGTTTGAACCCCACGTATCATCATTTTCGTAGGCCCTAAAAAACTACCATGAGGAAAGGTATGCTCTTCCCACATAGCACACTTCAAGCCAGTAAATTTATAGCTATAAATGTCTAGTGCTAGCATTCGCTTACATCGGGTGGTACGTGCCACTTGTATCAGTCTGATCTGGAGGTAAATGTTGAAACCACCGACTGACTCAGCGCGGCAATGGGCATGGGTAGTCCTACTGTCTGATTCTTCGAGGCGTCCGAGCGGGCTCAGTGCGAAGAGTTAATCAAGACTCGTGTACACATATCTTTTAACTAGAGTCAATTATCTAGGTAAAGAGGGGCGGGCTGGTCCCTATTGCCGCTCTGCAGGTAAGCTAAGGAGTTAGCCAGGCGGGCTATCCTTCGAAAGCACAGAATCAGAGTGATATAATCTCACCGCAGAGACAATTAGCTTTAAGTAAGAGCAGATTTTGAGGTCCCGCGTAAATCTCACCTGTTCTGAGCTCAATCTACTACATCAAGGCTTTACGCATATTCAACTATCTAATCCACACTCATACTGCCGAAATCATGTAATATATGTAGTTTCGCACATTCAGAACCACTTTAATTCGTATACGGTGTAAGGTCCAGTGGTGTCCCACGGAGAGTCCATATCCTAGCGGATCTTCCGTCTCAGCCAAAGCAGACATTTAACCGACCTAACACTCTATTTCTAAACTAGATACTTCATAACACGTTAATTTCACAGTAATGTGCACATCTTAGCTCTCGGCGCATTGATTTGAAGCACCGATCCGCGTGACGTCAATGTGTGGTGGGTTAGGTCGAGACAACCTCGGATCTCACCCCGCTTAGATACTATGGGTCTGCTGGCGATTGTGGCTGCACAGGCGCGGCGCTACGACGTGGTGCCCGCCGTGGTGCGCCTGCTTCCATTGCTTTCGGCTCTTTTGGTTGCCGCCGGTCTCGGCGTGCTGGCCGTGCTGCCGCTGGACGGTCAGTTCCGCAGCACGTACTTCAGTGAGAACGCGCTGCTCGCGCACCAGGCAATCACGTTCTTCCGCGAGTCCGAGTGGGACGTTGTGCGCGGCTATAAAGGCTGGGTCACCGAGCTTGCCGGCCAGACCGAGGCGCAACGCATGGAGTCGCTGAGCGACGTGTTTTCCGGGCTGGGACTGGCCAACTACGTGCAACCGCTAAAAGGCGCGTCGGTCGCGTTGACTGAGGAATGCGACGCGTCGGAAGGCGACACAGCCACCTCCGCGAACTTCTACGCGATTCAGCGCGCGTCGCGGGGCCCGCACAACGAGGCGATCGTGATCGCTGCGCCATGGCTCGCCCAGGACGGCCGTCTCAACGAGGGCGGCGTGGCGCTGCTGGCCAGCCTGGCGCGCTTTTTCCAGCGGTGGAACTTCCTGCACAAGAACCTGATCTTTGTGGTGTCCGCCGACTCGGGGCCCAGCCTGCGAGAGTGGGTCGCCGCGTACCACTCGACGCTGCAGCACACGGCAGGCAGCATCGAGGGCGCCGTTGTACTAGATTATGCGTTCCCTGCTGAGTTCTTCGACCATGTGGACGTGTGCTACGACGGCCTGAACGGCCAGCTGCCGAACCTAGATCTCGTGAACACGGCCGTGCACTCCGTGCTCGCGGAGTTCGCGCGCGTGTCGGCGCTGGACCTGGAGGGCACGCCGACGTACCAGCTGCGGGCCGCCAGCATGCTGCGCCATCTGTGGCGCCAGGTATGGGCCGGGTTGCCTAGCCGCGCTGCCACGGCAGACGGCAGTAGTGACAGCAGCAGTGCCGGCATGGTCACCAGTGGCACATCGTGCGGATCGGCGATGTTCAGCGGCTGGCGTATCGATGCCGTCACGCTGCGCGCCGTTGAGGGCGGCGGCCACCACGATATCACTACGCTCGGCCGCGTCTGCGAGAGCACAGTGCGTGCACTCAACAACCTGCTCGAGCACTTCCACCAGAGCTTCTTTTTCTACATCCTGCTTGGGCCGACGCACTTCGTGTCGATCGCGAGCTTCCTGCCTGCGGCGATGTGTGTGGCCGCGAGCTTCTCGGTGATGGCTTTGAGCCGTCTGAGCACTATTGGAAGCTCCGAAAGCACTAAAGGAAGCACTAGCAAAACGTCAGACGCGAATTCAAAGGGCACTGAGCCTGTTACCAATACCGTCAGCGCCGCCAGCACCGCCTCAAGCTCGCAAAAGGGCAGCAGTGGCACAGGCACGGCCGCCGCCGGCCTTCTGGCTCTGCTCCTCGTGGCTGCGTCCGGCCTGCTTGTTTCATCCGGCCGCGCGGCGCTTGTTTTCCTGGGCCTCGCCGGAACCGCCGCGACGCTGCTTGGCGTGCGCCTCGACGCGGCTCAGAAGACGCGGCTGTCGGCCCTGGCGCTGGGCCTCGTCGGACTCGAGCTCACGACGCTCGCGATGGTCAACTTCGGCCTGGCCATGGGTCTCGGCCTTGCGATGGCGCCGCTCGCGTGGGTACGGCCGGGCCGCGCGTCGTGCTGGGTCGGCAACGTGCTGCTGGCGACGCTGGCGAGCCCGCCGGCGCTGCTGGCCGCGCTGGCGCAGCACTCCGGCTCGGGGCTCGTGGCGCTGCTGGACGGGCTCGTGTGGAGCGGGAGCGCGCTGGGCACGTACACGTGGCTCGTGGTGTGTGTGGTATGGACGCCGTGCTGGCTCGCTGCCGTTGCCAGCATCTAAGGTCGTTAGGTAGGTAAGTCGTTATTTAAGTAGATACTCCATTATTCGTTATATAATCTCGATTTCGTCCTCGATGATCGCCTCGGGCGCGCTGGTTTCTGCGCCCTCCGCATTCTCTTCTTCGGGCTCGCGCGCGCGCTTGACGGTCGGCTTCAGCGGCACGTTCACGCTCTCGGCCGCGATCTCGGTGCCGGGCTCGATGTACAGTTCCAGGTTCACGCGGCGGTCGTCTTCGTCGATCACGGTGAGGAACCCGTCCATCAGGTCCAGGTCCGCAAGCGTCCGGGACGCCTGGTCCATGAAGTCGGGGTCGTAGATCAGCTGGTCCGTGACCAGGCTCACTTCGTCGTAGCCCAGTTTCAGGCGCAGTAGCTGGTCCACAAGATCCTCGAGCTTTGTGGACGGCGGCGCCTGCACCGTCGTGCGCGCGGCGTTGCTCACCACGCACTCGGGGTTCGGGGGGTGCAGCCGGTCGCCGATCAGCACCGTCGAGTCGGACCGCAGAATGTTCACGCTGCGCAGGTCTCGCTGGCTGGCCGTGCCGCCCAGCAGCTTGAACGCCTCCAGCACGCCGAGGCCGCCCACAATCGCGTTTGTCGTCGCCACGGCAGGAATGATGTTCCCGGCCATCTGCTTGATCTCGAACTTCGAGCGCTGCGCAATGTGGAACACGGCAGACCGCAGCACCGTCGCCGCAACCACAAAGTCCAGCGTGTCTTCGTCGTCCTTGTCGAACTCGATCGCCGGCTCTCCTGCGTCGAGACGCGCCACAAGCTTCGCGGTCGCCCACCGCAGAACGCCGGCAGCCTCGTCAACCGTCCACACGGCCTGGTCGTCCAGCGACGCCGGATCGACGGGCGCAGCCGCGGCCACGTCGAGGGTGAGCGGCACCGGCGGTGTCTGGCCCTTGTCGCTCCAAAGCTTGCTGGCCAGCAGCAGGCGCCCGACGTCGGCAATATAGACTTTGTTCACGAGGCGCTGCATGAAGTCAGGCGCGCGCAAAGCATGACGGAGGTCGGCAAGCTCGTTCGACTCGCGCTGGAGCTTCGCCAGCTCGTCGGCCACGTCGCTAGCCTCGCCGGCCTCGGCAGGGGCGGGGGCTTCGCTGGGTTCCTCACCAGTTACGGCATCTTCGGCAGCTCCATTCTCCTTTTCTGGGTCGTTACCATTGTCGTTACCTCTGTCGTTGTCCTCATCGCTGCCAAACAGCAGGGCAAACAAGAAGCTCTTCGACCACACCACACAGTGGATCGGCTGGCTCGGCGTGCTGCGGATCGTGCACACCGGATACGTTTTCGGCGTGTCGTGCGTACGGCAATCGAAGCACTCGGACGTCTCCGGCACGATGACCTGCACCTGCCCGAAGAGCCCGGCCGAGCCTCCGTCGATGAGCGGCACGCGCGCGGCAACACACATCTTGTTGACGTGGCGCCGCGCCTCCGCATTGTCGAGAGCGTTGAATGCCACATCGAACGAGCGGAACCACTTGTAGGTGAACTCGGGGCTGGTGATGATGTTCGCGACGTAGGGCACAATATGAACGTCGGGATTGAACTTCGCCGCAACCTCGGCCGCGACAACCGCTTTGCTCTGCTTTACGTGCTGCTTCTCAAACAAAAACTGGCGGTTCAGGTTGCTGAGGTCGATCGTGTCGAGGTCGATGAGGTGGATCTCGCCGAAACCCGCGACCACGAGCTCTTTCAGCAGTTCGCAGCCGATACCACCGGCACCAACTAGCAGGACCTTCGCTCGACGTACTCTGGAGACGGCAGCCTCGCCGAGCAGGCTCGTCATGTCATCGTAGCGCGCCATGGGCGTGTAATTACAGACTTTAGACGGTTTAACCGATGTGGTTTTGGAACGATGGTGGTGGTCGCAGGGGTGGGGCATGTCTTGGCGTCGTCAGGGTTGGTACTTGGACGCTGGGGCTTCATGGCTCAGATACACATGCCAATTAGCCCACTTAATCGATATATCTTCAATAGGCCCTCCTCAATGGGTCTGCTCTAGTTGACATCGCAAGCTTACCGAACAACAATCTAATCTAATCTAATCAAAATCTAATCTAAATCTAAGTTAATCTATCTATCATTCCGGGGAAGAACTACGGCTCCTTGCCGAATCGAGAGTCCGCACTTTTAGGAACTCGTTATAGTTTTGTTCCACAATACGCTCGGCTTCCTCCGCCGTCCACCCAAAACGCTGGGACAGCATATCTAAGGATCGCTGAATCAACACAAGGTGGTGCAAATCAGCGCGGTTAAAATCGCTCTCTGTGAGTACTAGCGAAGCTAGCGCACCCCCGAGCATTGTCCAGAGCCGGTTCGGATCCATCCGCTCAGCGATCAGAGGTGTCATCGATAAGTACACCTTAATAGGAAGCTTGAGCCAGCGTTGGCCATAAAACTCCGCACTGCCGCTATAGGAGTGCAGACAAACCGAGGCAAGGCCGGGAACGCCGTGCTCGGGTGGTTTGTTGGCAGCCAGCGCAATTTCGTCGAAGACGGCTTGTGCGGCCCCAACACCGTGCAGGCTCATTGATCGGCCATGCCGCCGGGCAAGCTCGACTTGCTCACGAAGCACGAGCCGCTGGTGTGACATCTTTACCCGAAACGGGTAGATCTTGCCATCATGCTTCACCTTGAATTGCTTGTCAAGCCCAACCTCACCAACTAGGGCGTTGGGAAAGCTGCAAAGCAGCTTTTCAATGCGGTTCATATGCGCCGACAGGGGTATTGGGTCGGGTAGTAAATCCAGGATCGGATCGCTCTCGTCGGGAGTCGGCTCGAGTATGCTTTGGTAATGAGCGACACGCACTTTTCTTCGGTCCTCAGCCTCGGTAGAGGCGTCAGAAGAAGCCTTGGAGCTCACATGGGCGCTATCCCGGCTGAGTCTGTGACAAAACCACGGGTGTAAACCGAAAGCGGGGGTGATTTTCTCTGGGTAATCGCGGCCGATCTGTGCGACGAGCTCGAGGTCATCGAAGCGGGTGGACATGGCTGCGAAGCGGCAATCAAGCACCGCCAGAGCCCCCAGCGTTTCTGGATGATCGGTTGGGTGACAATGTCCGTCTATCAGCATATTTTTTTTTATTGGCACCGGGTCGAACTGTGTGGTTCGTGCCCATACCACCACCGCCGTTAGGAACGGGCTCCCCGGACTATAACGTCGGAGGCCCTCTGTCCCCCGCATAGGCTGCGAGGCTTGGTTAGGGCCAGCCAGCATGCTTACTGACCCACCCCGGTGGAATCACCCACTGACAATAGGGGACGGTCACTGAATAAGCGTACATATGATGCATGTAGGTAACACATCTGTGCCCTACATGAAAAAATGGGCATCTCACCGCTAACCAGTGACAGGCGGGCAGTCCGGGCCCGGACCAGGAATTCGATCGATCGAGGCGAAAAAGACATAAGATCTTAATAAACAGTTCGCAATTAATGTAGTAAAAAAGATGCATCTTCAGTGATCCGTGGGACAGGGGGCCGGGCCCCTGCCTCCTTCAGTTGCCGCCCGCGACAGGTAATCATTGGAATGTTTGAAGTTCGTTCAGAATGCGCAGGCCGATCTTCCGATTGTTTTGCTTCGATGCGGCCCAGTTCAAAATACGTTCAGCAAGTCGAATATGGCGTTTGTTGAACTCGGAGTACGCAAGACTGGTAAAGACTTTTGCAGCCTGAAGTGAGATAAGGGTGGTGACGATCTCCAGCTCTGACACCGGCATACCTGAACGGGCCTGCCCGATCGAGGCGACTTTCAATGCATGAAGTTGTCTAATGTTGCGGGGAACATGGCAGAACTCGCTGCGCCAGGCATCGAGTAGCGAGTTGACCTTTTTTGCTTGGCCGGCATCGGGGTGGTCAAGGTACTGAGAGAATGGTGCAACAAACTCACCAAATCGCTCATGCTTGGTCGTAGGAATGTGTTTTGTGGTGTTCACTGGTGACCAGGTACGAAACAATGTACGGAGACGATCGAATTCGGGGTTGTAGCCAGACGAAGAGAAACGCACTCCGGGGTGAGGTGTGATGAGGCGACTGAAAGCGCTGAGTCCACGTTGAACAAAAGCGATCATGGAATGAGCAGTTCGATATTTGATTCGGATTAACGAGGTGGCTTACTTCGCGATTAGCAAGCTACTTAAATACGCCGTCTTTGGCGGTAAATACGCATTGACGCGACCGAATACAGAGGTTAGGTTATTACAACAGGAAAAAAGCACATAATCTGTTGTAAAGTGAACGCAACGATATACTATCTTCTTCAAATTTGGGTATCAAGTACCATATCGGTATAAGTATGTTTAGGTATAATGAATATATCACAAATTATCTGTAGCTCGTATTATACAGATGCATGCTGCTTAGCTCATACGCCCTGACATATCCCAATTAGGACACGGAGAAGTGGCGGGAGCCCCCGAGCACGTGACAGAGATTAGGGTAATAGACATGAAATAAGTCGGTCCTCTTTGTGAGAATGGGGTATATATAGATACGGATTCCGTAATATTGGATTCAGAATGTGTTCAAATGTATGTACAGAATAAATAAGGGGGATATGGCGGTTAGATCTGGAACCGTTTGTCCACCAGTGAGTTTAGGTCCTGGCCACCAGTCTTCACGATGGTGCTGCGTAGCATGCGAGCGTCTGCTCTGAGGCCACGAAGAATCTCACGCTGCACAGCCGGGGAAGCGTCAAATTTCATATAGAAATGGGCACCGAGAATATGAGACTCACGGTTCTGGTTCCAGATATTAGGGAGGTAACGGATGCCCCAGTTTTCTACCTTCCGAATCACACCACGGTTGTTGAGGATCTGCTTGCCCACATGACTGGCAACATCCGCAGCCTGTTTACCAACTTCTGTTCTTGGTACGCGGGCGATTCCTACGAGCTCGTACAGCATTTTGGTGTAGATCGTTTGGCCCTGCTAGATGTGTGTTGTCGATCTGGTGAAGAAAAATCGCTTAGTAATATCACGCTAGTGCACAGGATGATTTGCTCGCACGACGCTGCAACTAGCCGTAAGTCGAAGAGGGACATGAAAAGAATGGACAACCCTAAACTCAGCGCATAGCGCGGTTAGCGTATTTTTCATCGGCCCGTTACTCGGGACTATGTGAGAACGGGGTAAGCAGTAAGAACAGGTTAACCCGGGGATGCAAGCACCGGGTAACTGGAACCAAGTATATGCCAAGGGGCAGCCCTGATCTGGGTGCATCGCTTATCAGCGGTGGCCCTATAGATCTGATACTATTCGGGGTAGTTCTTGATCTGTAACCTCTACCGGGATTTTTTTTTCCCGAGATAAAACCAGCCCCCCTGGCCAGACATACTTTGATTCCTAAAACATCATTAGACCATGTTGAGAACCTTTGTGACCCGCCTTGCTGTGCCCCGTGTTTCGCGCTCGGCATTTCAGCTGAGCCTGCGTGCTTACAGCAATGAGGTGACTCCGCAGTCGACGCCGCTGGCATACGGCGCTGAGCCGATCGTGCGCTACACAGAGAACCACGAGTGGATTGCGACTCATAAGGACAACATTGCTTTCATAGGTATCACGAAGTACGCCGCCGATGCGCTTGGCGACACGACCTACGTTGATGTGAACGAAGACGGTGATCTGTCGGCGGGCGATTCTTTGGGATCAGTTGAGAGCGTTAAGTCTGCCTCGGATGTGTACTCTCCTGTGGATGGTAAGCTTGTCGAGCGTAACGAGACTTTGGTGAGCGACCCTTCTTTGCTCAACAAGGACCCCATGGGTGAGGCTTGGCTGGCTAAGATCGAGATCGCCAATGTGGCGGATCTTGAGAACCTGTTGACTCTGGAGCAGTACCAGGACAGTCTCGAGGATCACTAAGCGTGAAAATTTATAGATCTTGGTAATTAATAAGTTATATCATCATCGCTCTAGTCTCATCTCCACAGCTCGTGCAGCTTCTTGTTGCGAGCGAGCGGTGACAACGTAATCACAGAGAATGTGATCGTACTAACAAAAATAATCAGCTTGACTTTCGGGAATTCGGAGCTCAAACGGTCGACCTCGCCGGCCGGCGACACGCGAGTCATAAAAATGTCTCGGGAACCCGGGTTAGTGAGCAGATAGGTAAACTCAGAGTTGGTAACTCCAATCGCGAGGTGGCTCGGCGGGGACACGCCGTAGATGTGCGAGAGGTGACCGTTTGCTGGCACGGCGAGCTCAGCGGCAGGGGCTAGCGCATCTAGATCTGCTTTAGCGAACGAAATGATGCGGCTCTCCATGGCCATCACAATTTCGCGCGCTGCAGCGCCATAAGGCGACTTACTCACTGCCAAGCTATACACGGGCTGCTGCTTCGACGGCAGGACCCAAGTGTGCGACACAACATAGGGAACGGCGGTGTCGTTCCACAGATCGACGATCTCACCGCTCATGCGCTCGTTGGGAACACCGGATTCGTAAAGCTCGACCATGGTGACCTTCATAGTCTGGCTTTCGTCAGGGGTGAAGTAAGTATAGACGTACCAGTGCTCACCAACCACCAGGCTCAACGGCCACTCATCGTTCACCAGAACGGGCTCCGGGTGCGCATGTTGAGCGAGAATTCGGCCCGTAATGACGTCTAACAGCGTCATGGTTAGTAGCTTCTCGTCAGCCTGATAGCTAGCCGCAACGGTAATGTGCGGGTTCAAGTATTTGTATAACACATTGCCGTCTGAAGTGCTCACCACGATCGAGCCACTGGGGCGATCGTCATTTCCTTCGAGTGCAACAAGTTCGCCGGGGACGTCCAGGCTCCAGCCCATCGACGAGTCGACTCGTGCCTCGCCCATCAACAGCGAGGGCATCGTGGCGTTAAAAAACTCGTCATGCACAGTATTTACACTCAAAATATCACCAGCACCGGTCATTTGATATTTTTGGAAGGTGGAAGACAATATCACGCACTGCGACGCGGTTTCACCGGGCCAGACCGAGGCGGCCTCGAGGTCGTGATAAACCCACTCGACCACACCGTAATTCGATACATTGAGTCCATATACTGAGCCCAGTTCGGTAGTTACAACAAGAATTTGGTTGAAGCCAAACTGCGGCTTATCCCGCTCAGGCAGCACGAGCATCGCGGGTCCGCGCTTCAAAATAAACCACACCAGCTGGTACAGTTGCTTCAAATGGGCCAAAACTCGGTCAACCGCAGCCTGAATCGCCGTGCGTCCTTCGGCATTTACTTGTTGCCACTTTAGTCGTGCCTCCAGGTCCTCGTCTTCGTCTTCGTCGCCAGGGATCTGCACAAATGTTGCGGTCGTCACTTTAGCCAGCCCTTCGTCGAGCGTCCAGATCAAATCACCAACACTATCAGTCCACGTGAGTACGTGGAACTCGTCCCACGACACAGTGGCCTGTGGCAGCTCGATGGTGTTGGCCGAGCCGTCGCCTTCATACACAAGGTCGACGACCTCGGCTTCGTTGACGGGATCAGCGACATCATTTCCAGCTACATCGACCAAGTAATCATCATTGAGCAGGAAATACTTTCCTTGGCGCCGAACGCGGCCGAAAGAGCCGCCGTGACGCCACAGAAGGTGACCATTTTCGGACTCGAACGCCATCAAGGAATCGCCGCCCACGACGATCACACCGTTCACACAAGCCAAACCACTACTTATCTGAGCGTCACTCAGGTCATGGCGCCATGCACTCACGCCATTCTTACTGACGAGGCCGAGGCTGCCACCCTCGCTGATCACAGCGAGACCACCGTCACACTCAGCTGCTTTAGCAGGAACGCCGAGTGCCGACCGTTTCCAGTCGTGTACACCGACATCATCACGGTAAACTGCCAGAACGGGTGCCAACAGCAGTAGTGCACCTAACTTCATGGCTGCTATCGGTACTGCTATGGGTAGGTGGTTCTGCTATTGGTACGCATCGAGCATGTCGCGATAAGGCGCACGTGACATCCCAACCCAGATTCCGATCTGAACTCATACATAGTGTTATATGCCCTCTATATGCGACTATTATTACCGAAGTACGGTCTTGATTGATTGCGGGATCGGCAAATAATTGACGTTCTGCGATTGTAATCTATCAGGATCACTTACTCTAACTCCCGGTAAAAATGCTGGCGTTGATCGGGGTAGTACAAGCATGTTGAATCCTCGCGTTTCTTGAAAGAAATCCCACAGATCAGCGTTTTCGATATCAAGATCGTGATACGTTTCGTCCTCATCATCGAAATCAGGAAGCATAGATAGCACCTCCAACTCTTCTACAGGTACCTCTGGCTCAGGGAACTGACCGCGCTGGATCCTGCCCAGAATTGTAGCAGCCCGCATTTGGTTAGCTTCCGCAAGCCCTTTTTGAATGATACTCATATCATCCCATTGTGACTTCGCTTCTTCGGCTCTGTTAAGATAATTTTGTACACGCCGGCGCCACTCGGTGTAAGGCACGGGCTCGTAGTCCTGAGGTCCAAACCATTTAAAGCGCCAAGCTTTTGGGGACCACCAACTATTCAAGTTAACTTTACTGCCCATCATCCTTGCCGTCTCAACAGCCTCTGTACGGGCAAAGCGGGCGTCTTCTACCCATGGATCGTAGCTTAGACCCATACGAGCGAACTCGATGCCACCCGTAAATATGGCGTAGCTGCAGAATATGAACATTACGGGCTTCAGCACTAGTCTGCGAAAAGTTGAAACTTTGTACCAAGACTTCCTCCAGGGCCAAAGTGCAATCCCCGCACCTATTTGCACTGACGCCAACGTGGCAAGACATCCTTTGCAATCACTAGCAGGTACGAGAGGGCCCCATGACTGTAGCCCAAGTGAGGGGTTGTCGGATTTCGATTTGCTATCGATCGGCGACATCCACTTGAACGTTGGATAAATCGCAGTGGTCGATCACCTTACCGCGAGACAGGGTAGGGATCTGAATAATGCAGATAAGTACGCTAGCATCGAGCAACATAATAATTCACGGGCGTTTGGTGTAGGTGGTTATCACGTGCGCTTTGCAAGCGCAAGGTCACTGGTTCGAGTCCGGTATCGTCCACATTATTCTTTTTCCACAATCGCGATTGATATGAAGCGGACCAAGTTTAAAATTGAATGCTCTTTTCTTATTTTATTTTAATTCATCTTCAATACACATATCATTTCTTTGTTGGTTCATCCCAATCATTATCGGGAACAGCGCGGAGTCTTGCGGCGTAGCATCCTGCGGTGTGGAAGCTTTTTCCAATTGCTTGGGTTCATGCATCAGATGACTAAGTGTTCCAAATGCAGGTCCCAAGCCCCTCGCTGGAATTTCTCCACATTCTTAAATACTTGGGTGTGCTGAGACACGTATTCGAACGAAAAGGTAACGAGATCGATTGAATCATCACAGTAGAGCCCAACATGTCCTATCATCGAGATGCAATGCCCCCGCCTTCTGGCATGCAGGAGAGCCATGGTATGCAGTACGCGTACTCAAATAATTCTGGCCGAAGAAAGGCATTGTTCATCGGTATTAACTACATTGGTACAAACAATGAACTCAACGGATGTATCAATGACGCACATGCAATGAAGTCTTTTGCAATGCAGAACTACGGCTATCGCGAAGAGGATATTGTAGTTTTAAGCGATGACTGGCACAACCACGGTAACCCCCGCCAAATGCCTACCAAGCAGAATATGATCGAGGCAATGCACTGGCTTGTGAATGGAGCGCAACCGAATGACAGTTTGATCTTCCACTACTCTGGTCACGGTGCCACGACTAAAGACCTTGATGGAGACGAGGAAAACGGTCTAGACGAGACCATCTGTCCGTTAGACTTCCAACAAGCGGGGATGATTGTTGACGATGATCTCAACATAATCTTGGTCCAGTCGCTGCCTCCTGGATGTCGCCTAACTGCATTCTTTGACTCCTGTCACTCCGGATCCGCGCTCGATCTGCCGTATACTTACTCCACAAAAGGCGCGCTGAAGGAGCCAAATATGTATAAAGACTTGGGAACTGGTGCTATGGGTGCGCTGATGAACTACGAGCGTGGTGATCTGTTCGGGGCATTGTCTTCACTTGGCGGTATGGCGAGCCGTGCGAGAAGTGGTAACAAGGCAAGCCAGCTCACAAAACAAACCAAGGCGAGCCCCGCAGATGTGATCTCATTGAGTGGGTGTAAGGACGACCAAACTAGCGCAGATGCGGCGCAGGGCAACACGAGAGCAGGTGCCATGTCGTACTCCTTCTTGACTGTGATGAGCCAGAACCCGAACCAATCTTACCTGACGCTCTTGCAGAACCTGCGCAGTGTCATGCAAGGTCAGTTCAGCCAGAAGCCTCAGTTGGCGTGCTCGCATCCTTTGGATGTGAATCTGCGATTCTGCCTCTAGAGATGCCTGATTCCTGGCTCCACTGTATTTTACCCTCATTTATCTTTATTTTCATATAGTCACATTATTGAATTGTTTGAATTGTAATAAACAGATGATCCACATTTTTATATATGCCATGCAACTATGCATGGTTTACCCACTATGGAAATGGGCGATCGTATAGTATTTCTCTGAGCGGCGAGTGGGGCTTGCCATGCAACCTAGGGTGGGTAGGCAGCTGTATGTGTGTGTGTGTGCAAAAGAAACAAAGGTGTATGTAGTAGGTGTGCCCAGCGAGGGAATGTTATGGCTACATGCCTTAACAGTACACACAACAAACACGGTTAACAAGGAGGTCGTAGAAAATAATATTGACCATCACTCTGAGTTCACCTAAAATATCACCCTTATTAGCTAGATTTTTGAAGTCAAGCACTCTATTAAGCGTACTCCCCGCCGATCCGCCCCAGCGCTCGCTAATGGAGTAGCAGCGATCGGATAATGTGGTCCCAGATGTGAGGAAAGCCGCTGATGGTTCAAGGGTTTCACTGCCTAAAAATAGCGGTATTGGTCAGAAGCGGAGAGCTGTGTTGGGAGCAGCAGCAGAGCCGACCTCGACCCTTACCTGTAGATCATGTAATTCCCTCGAGTGAATAAACAAAGCTTCTCTTCACACCCAACGTCGCACATCCACCCACACTCGTTATGATTGCCGTTATCGCCCTTGCTTCGCTCGTTTCTTTCGTTTCGGCTACCCCTCCGGCTTGTGTGCTTGCATGCGCCGACCAGGTCGCTCGCAGCAGCAACTGCGGAAGCATCGACGATGTCAAGTGCATCATCGGTTCGAGCGACCTCCAGAGCTGTCTCCAGAGCCGTTGCGGCAACAACCTCGACGCCGCTAATGCTGCCGTGAGTGCTGCCGCCAAGCTGTCCGGCGCTTCGGCCTCCTCTTCGTCCTCGGCCGCTTCGTCTTCGACGACTGCTGCTTCGTCGTCGGCCGCTGCCAGCTCCACTGCCGCTGCTTCTTCTTCTGCTGAGACCACGGAGTCGTCGTCTGCTGCCCCTGCCTCGTCTGCTGCCCCTGTTTCGTCGACCGCCGCTGCCGTCACCACCTCTGAGGCCCCTGTGTCGTCTGCGCCTGCCGTCTCGTCGTCCGCTGCGCCTGCCGTCGCCTCTGTTGCTGCATCCACCTCGGCTGGTCCCGCTCTGGCTAACGGTGCCTCGGCTCCCCACGTTGGTGCTGCTGCCGCTGCCGCTGCCGCTATCGCTGCTGCGCTTCTCTAGCATGTTTCATAAATACCCATAATACATATCTAAGTTTTAAATGATTTGCACCTCAGCTCACAGGTCATGGGATTGAGTGCCTTCGCCTAGTTTCTATTTACCGGCAATATTGTTGTCCTGGTTTTGTTGGTCATCTGGTTAGGCTATTTAGCTTGGCTGTGTGGCTCTGAGGCTCAGGGCGGGCAGATCGGGGGTTGGGGCGGCAAGGGTGAAAAATAATTTCCACCACTGGCCGAATCCAGGATGCCCAGTAGACCCCGTCAGAAGGCCACTATTTCCGCCGTAAAAGCGAAGTCTGCGCCCGAGAAGCCAATTGAGAGCATAGACGTACCGAGTAGTGATGAAAGCGAGGATTATGACGATCTCGAGGAGTTTTCTGGCTTCGCTTCGACCGATGAAGAGGGCGACGAGCCTGTAGAAAGCGAGCAGGCCGACGCCGAGCTGCAAAAAATCAAGGCCTTGGCTGAGAAGTCTACAAAGAAGTCTACCGGCGCCACCCCGTCGAGTGAAACAGGCACCATATATATCGGCCGTATCCCGCACGGTCTGTACGAGGACCAGCTCAAAGCGTACCTTAGCCAGTTTGGCACAGTGACGAAGCTGCGGATCTCGCGAAACCGCGTGAGTGGACAATCGAAGCACTACGGCTTTGCTGAGTTCGCGAGCCGTGATGTTGCTCAAATCGTTTGCGAGACTATGGATAACTACCTGCTGTTCGGCCACCTGCTCAAGGTCAAGATGATGGACGCGAAGCAGGTGCACGAGGATCTGTGGATTGGTGCGAATCGCAAGTTCCACGCTGTGCCGTGGGACACTGTGAAGCGCCAGCAGCTGGAGCGCAAGCACCCTCGCGAGTGGTGGCAGGCGAAGCAGGATGAGTTCGACGCCCAGCGCCAGGCCAAGGCGCGCAAGCTCGCGGAGCTGGGAATCAAGTACTAGAGGCATATGCACATTATTATTTAACTTATACTAAAATAGTTCCGCATGGAGGCTAGTTCCATACGCTTGCAAAGTTATCGTCCTCCTGGGCCGGGCCATCGTCAAGGTTCAGTAGCGATGCCGGCTGCGACGTCGGTTCTGGCGCCTGATGTGGTGTTGATCGAGACGCTGGCTGCGGCTGCGACCGCGCCGCCCGCGAGATCGTCGGCTTCGGCTGCGAGATCGGTTGCACCGGATGCATAGGCGACGCGGTCATCGGCGGCACCGGCGGCACGGCAGCCATGGACGGCAGGCTTGTCGTGCTGGAAGGCTGCGAGTAGAGCGACAGAATGGACTTTTTCACGTCGACACGGCTGCCTTGCGCGAGCGACGTGGTAGAGGACGACGCGCTGGATCCATGTGTGCCACTATGGTTCGACTTGAGCGACGTAATGCTTGCACGGGGTGTCGACCGCGAAAATGAGTCGATGAGGTCGTCTTCAGCGGGCCGTGCGCGACTTGTCTGCGAGAATGGCGGGGTTGCCCGGTTAGCGGCCGGACCGGTGGATAGGTTAGCCAGACTACTGGTAAGGCCGGCCGAACTGCTCGCTTTGGTGACGGGCGGGGCAGTGCGGGGACTGGCGAATGCTTCGTCGAGGTCCAGGAGATCTACGTTGCGGATCTTCGGAGGCACCGCTGGTGGCTTGTCTTCCGCTTTGGGGACTGCTTTAGACGCTGCGGAAGCTGAGGTGCCCTTCTTAGGCACCCAGCGCTTGAGCTCGTACTTCGTCTTGATGAAGTTGTAGATTTTAGAGCTGTCCGGCACGTAGCCGTCCGGCAGTTGGGCTTCCCAGTAGGCATTGGCCTTCGTGTTGCCGATCTCGACGAGCTTCTCGAGCTGCTGATCATTCCACGTGTCAAGGTCGATGGAGCGTGTTTTAGAAATGTGTGTGCCGAGCGAGCGGTGTACACCGGAGCAGCTGATGCAGATCAGCACACCGATATTCCAGGACGCCCATCGGGGGTGCGTTGCGGTCTTGCAGTCAGCGCAGCGGTTGTTGCCTTCTCTGGCGAGGATCTGCTTGAGCACGAGCCGGTTGGCACTGCTCGTTTGCTTCTCCATCACGCGCCTGTCCAGTGTGCTAACGCTGTGGGGGAGGTCTACGCCTGCGGGTGGATGCGAACAGCCTTTGTCAGGGTAGGCTTCGGGTCGCGTCGGAGCACGTCTCCAGGGTTCGCCGCTGCTATTAACCATAAGCACAGGTAGGGCGGCCATAGGCTACGAGCCGTTATAGTACATTATGCAGCTGTAATCAATATTATGCAGCCATCCTCGGTGTTAGATACACTTTCATATTTGTTTTCATTAAAGTTCATGCTTCCACACTCACTTATGTATGGTTTTACTAAATAATGTACACGGATCACGCCTCCAGTTGCGTGTCTCTTTGAATATCTGCTAGCTCGTATTCATCGAAAAATGTCTTGCGCAGCTCGCGCCATTGACTCGCCCATATGCCAGCGTACACCGTGATGCCCGCGCTAACGATCTGCAGCGCCCACCACAGCCAGCTGAACGGGAAGCGGCGGCTGTACGCCGTGACAATCACGATGTTGATGAAGTGGATCGTCAGTGCAAAGTCGAGCGCGAGCTTGCTGCGGCCCACGATCACCACGAGTGCCAGTACACTGAAGACCGCGTCAAATAGCCACAGTAAGCTAAGAAGCCACCCGAGGCTTGTATCGGCTCTCACGTCTTCCCACGAAAACGTGTAGTGGAGTTGCCACGGCAGCCCGAGCACGAACAGTGTGAACGAGATCAGAAGAAGGCCCACCACATAGTAGAAGCATTGGAGTGCTATTATCTGCACAAACAGCCGTTTGGGAGCCAGTATGGGGGACTGGCGTGGCATATAGGAGGGCTGCTCCGAAGGCCGATCGCTGAACGCTTTCAGTAAAGGCAAGGGCTTTTAGGCCCCTTAGTATTTACTAAAATTAAGATATCCAAACGGCGGATAACGTGTCAGCCACCAATATTTTGTGGTTTTGAAATATGAATTCATTAAATAGTCCCTTTTTCAGTCTCAGCCATCCTTGTTGCTGTGTGCAATTGCGTAAGCGGAGTGACACATAGTAGACTAGTTGAATTAGGATTGTCATAACATGCTCATTCATCAAACATGCATCATCATACATTGATCTAATGCGAGGTCCATGACACTTCTCACCAATGGTGATAAATAGAAGTAACGTTTGGTGCTTAACCCCGCGGGCACCACCCCTGCCTAAACCTGTCCTACTCGCACCTAAACCGACTCACCGAGAATATGAGTTCACTTACATGGTTGGACCCCTTTATGAAAACTTGTAGAATATTACTCGCACTGGGGATCCTTTCATTCACGCTAGCTTCTCACTGGGGCGCCCTACCCTAATGGTGGTTTACCGACTCCACGAAACTAGTAAAGAAGCCGGCAGGATTCTCTAGCATTGACATGATTATCGACAAACATGATCCAAAGAAGGTGATCAGTAACTTTAGACAAATTTAATTTACTGTATATCATTGATAAGGTGGCGTAGGGGAAGCTTGAATGAAGTGATATGTCTATGCTTCCTGTCTTCATTGACATGAATCACAAGATACTGAGAAAACGCGATGAAAGATATTCACTGTAAGCTATGAAAGAATGACAGGAAATGGCATGGTCGAGCTATGTGTGAGGATC
The DNA here is from genome assembly GCA_030562965.1 of Starmerella ratchasimensis. Lineage (NCBI taxonomy): Eukaryota > Fungi > Ascomycota > Dipodascomycetes > Dipodascales > Trichomonascaceae > Starmerella > Starmerella ratchasimensis. The sequence goes on from JAKUAQ010000009.1 coordinate 159,357, forward strand.
AGCACAAACCTAAAAATATTAGCACGGAGATCACGAATCAAGATCATTCAGGATACGAATAGTACAAAGTGAAGGCTTTAATACGAGCTGTTTAAAATCTCGTCCACAAGTCTAAGATCTTCTCAACTCTGGTTACACTAATATAATTATAAAATAATGATAAGCACAAACCATGAATGACACATAGATACACCTTGTAGAACTGAGAAACTGGGCCATTATGTTAAAAACCAACTTTCAACCATATATACTTATTTGATACCTCCAGTGTTCATTTGATTCCCGCCTCTTATTCTTTGCCCGGGTTGGCGAAGCAGTGTACTCGGGCCCTAGAGGTACGGGGAAGCGGATGTATAGCTGGTTTACATCGTAAAGCCTCACTTACAAGTCATTTAGAAAGACTCTACATCTATCATACGGAACAAAAACTTCTACTCTAAATGAGCATTCATTATGTTTAGACCAGTTAACAGATCCGGCTATCGATAAGCGTTCCCCTCTACCCGTACCCGTGCAACACATTAACCCGGAACCCTGAAACCACATTAATTTTTCAGGAACCACCCGTCATATCCTCCTTATCCTTTCCTTCTAGACTCTTTAAATAGAAAGTGTACGTTCAAATTGATTCATTTAGAGCGAATTCACGGAGGGTATGCTAAAACTTGAGGCTACAGTTTGAATTAGATGACGACATTAAGATCGTAGACGCTTTAACTGTAACGAATCGCAACCAACGGCGCATCTGGTTAAGAATTCGAAATTATACTATCACTAAAGCTATAGTGTGGTCTACGAATAAAGAAGCGAGGGGGACTATGAGACGGCTGTGATGGTCTGACCCATAATGACCGACTCAAATGCTTTTGATACGTAACCACACTTGTCAATGACGAGAACAATAATTTCTCCATTATTACGAGATCGTGTTAGACCTGTCTACCCAAAGCCGATGCGATATTAAAGCTGCGCGGCTAAGTCCGGACACATATGCCACATGGTGGTAAGGGGATGATGATAGGGCACGTGCCCCCCGCGGTCCTTATCTCTGTCGTGACTTCCCCGCCCGACAGCCCAATTACATGCCCAATGTCGTATGAAGAAGTAGCTGCCCGCAAACGCGCTGAACGCGATGCCAAGTTCATCAAGGAATGGCTGATACCCGAGTCCAAGCTGCCCACCGGCGACCGCGTGATCGATTTCCCTGAGACCAGTGGTTTCCTGGGCGAGCAGGAGATCGCCATTACGCGCTGTTCGGCGCCGGAAATCGTCACCAAAATCGCTGCCAAAGAGTGGACGGCACATGCTGTGACCTCAGCATTCTGCCACCGCTCGCAGATCGCACATCAGCTCACGAACTGTTTGACCGAGGTGCTCTACACGGAGGCGCTCGAAGCTGCCCGTGAGCTCGATCGCTACCAGGAAGAGACCGGAAAACTCCGCGGCCCGCTCCATGGCGTTCCAATTGCAGTGAAGGACAACGTGAACCTGACAGGACAGGCCTCCAGTATCGGATTTGTGGCCCTGGCCTATGATCCGCCTGAAGGAGCGGCGGCCGACGCCGTGCTGGCGACGATCCTGAAGCGCGAGGGTGCGGTGATCCACGTGAAAACGAATATCCCGATGGGAATGATGATGGTTGAGACCGTCAATCACATCTACGGGCGCACCACGAACCCCTGGAACCGGAAGCTCACGGCGGGCGGCTCGTCCGGGGGTGCTGCCGCCCACCAAGCACTACGCGGCGCAGTGATCGATGTGGGATCTGATATCGGCGGCAGTGTGCGCATTCCCGCTGGGTTCCAGGGCCTGCACGGCCTGCGACCCACGTCGGCGCGCTACCCCACGGCGGGCTCGCGGCCCGGCCTTCCTGGCTTCGAGTCCGTCGCGTCAGTGCAAGGGCCGCTTGCTGTCGATCTCAAGAGTCTCAATTACTACCTGAGCATTGTCGCAGACAGCAACCCCGAGCTCCTGGACTCACGGGTCGACCCGCTACCGTGGCGCGAGGTCCAGCTGCGGCCGCGCTTGAAGGTGGGAATCCTTGTGGACGACATGGTAGTGCGGCCGACGCCGCCAGTCGTGCGCGCCGTCGAAACGTTGGGCGCCAAGCTCAGTGCGGCCGGCCACGAGGTCGTCAGGTGGGACCCTAAGCTGCACACCGTGCTCACGCAGACGGCGCTGGGGATGTTCCTGTCGGAGGGCGGCCAATACTTCAAAGACATGGCGGCGAAGGGGGGCGAGCCGCTGTTCCCCGCGCTGGCGCTGTTCAGCGACGCGAAGGATAGCGGCGTGAGCGCGCTGTGGAAGATGCAGGCGCAGCGCCAGCGGCTTGTGCAGGAGTGGCACCAGCAGTTCCGGGCTCTGGACCTCGACTTCCTGGTGATGCCGATCACACCGTACGCCGGAATCCACCACGACGGGTTCCGCCTTTACGCTGCGTACTCGGTAGTGATCAATGCCCTTGACTTCAGCGCTTTGTCGGTGCCGGTGCTGAAGGCGGACGCTGCCGTGGACGTGCCGGATAAGGCGCACGTGCCCCGCAACGAACAGGACAAATATGTCCACGAGTCGTACAACCCCGAGCAGATCGACGGCGTGCCGGTGTCGCTGCAGCTCGTGGGCTTGCGCCACGACGATGAGAAGCTCGTCGCCGCAGCGGAACTCATCGCACAGCTGAATAGTAAGTAACACTACATAAGGAGCACTAAATAACCTAACAGGGTGCAAGAAGTAAAAAGAAAGCAATATATAAGATCAGAGTGAAGGTAGTCTGAGAGTTGAGGGTATTGTGTCTCGGTGGGTAATTGCAGGTGTGGGTGGTTGCAGGTGTGGATGAGATGTGGCGATTCCTCAAGTCTCGTTGAGTGCCATAGCTGGTTACTCTCGTTAGGCGCTAGCCAGAGGCTCGACCTTCTCATTATCGTCGGCCACGCGATCCGCCAACATCTTCGTCAGCTCGGCGCTCCGCAGAGTTAGCTGGTCGAACTCACGCCCCAGCTCCGTGGCCTGAGCGATCAGATGGTCCATGTTGGGGGGCGGTTTGATCTCTGGGACAGTCAGCGCCTGCTGCGCCTCAAGTTCGTCGGCCAGCCGCGCCAGGCTGGCGAAGCGCGATGCCACGATGCCATTCCGGATGGCAGGCGGCAGGCCCGGCGATGTGGGCTCGCGGGCAGCATCTGGCTCAGCGCCCAGCTCGGCGCCGAGCTCTGACTGGCGGCTCACCTCACCGGCGAGCCGACCGGCCTCCTGCTGGTGCACGTCGAGCATAAGGTTGAGCGCGGAGCCGATCGTGTCGACTTGCTCGAGCAGGCTGGCCTCGTCATCCTGCGGCGCGCCAATGTTCTCCAGGTACTCGAGACGCTGCTTGAGCTCGTCCATGCCGCTACGTCGTCGTTGAAAAGGGAGTTCGCGCTGTCAGAGAAGTCTGATCCGGCGGTTGTATCCGCTGAAATCCACCGAGCCCAGGGCAAGCTTTGTGTGTCACATGAGCCGCAACCCCTGGCCCGCCGCAAACACCGACTAGCTTCAGCCGTAAATATAGCAGCGGCGGGTGAAGAAAAAGGTGGGAAAAGCGGGCGACGAATTATAATTGAGTAGATCTCGATAAAATAAAAAGAAAAGCAAGCCAGAAGCGTGAAGAAGGTGGGCGGTAGTAGCGCTAGTAGAAGGACGTGCAAAAGGAGGTGTGACGAAGAGGATGAAAAATAAAATAGCAGCTAAACCTGCTCTGTAGAACATTTGACCCCATTGAACAGTTCGCGAAATGGTTTGTAAGGTTTTCCGCGAATCTAAAGTCAAGCTTATTTGCAAGATTTAGTGGGGGCCAGAATCTGATGGACGCAGGTGTTCTCTGCCCTTATGCAGCGCGATGTCGGCTAGACTCCTTGAACTAGATTCCGAAAGAGGTGTAAAAAGCTCTAGATTCGAACCGTAATGCCGGCGGCTCGTCCGCGTGTGTATAAATACATTCGTTGTGCGGCCCCTGACTCTATCTGCTCTCCTCCATCTAATGGTCTCTCTCGGTTCTACTCTCTTACTCGCTTCTTCCTTCCTCACCGGTGCCCTGGCCATTTCCGCGGAGTGCCTTGTGGCTGAGATCAAGGACGTGGTCAAGGTCGCTAACCGTTTGGACTGCGAGGTCGAGCACTTCCACAGCTGTCCCGGCGGCCCGATTCGCGCGCTCGCCCATGACGTTGGCCCGCTGACGCACATCTGGAAGACGAACGTCGAGCTGGAGTCGGTTCTCGAGAACGTGATTGACGACGTGCTCTGCAGCTGCAACTTCAACGCTCAGAGCTCCGAGATGATCGTTCTGGCACTGGGCGAGGCCAGCATGCCGATCGCCAATCTGCTCACGACCATGGGCAGCCACGTGTGCGAGTTTGAGCGCGCCGTGGGCCACGGGCTGACTCACCACCTGATTGGTGGCAGCCTGAAGCGCACTCGTTTCTTGACCATGGACATGTTGCACGCCATTGAGTGCAAGCTCGAGGACGACTACAAGCAGCTGATCTCGGCGGCCAGCATGCAGATCGATGCCGAGTTTCAGAAGGTCATCTGCAAGTACTGAACGATATCAAGTTCTGCAGTACAAACTGAAGCATAATTGAACGGCAAGCAGAGAACGGAATAGGTCGCGCAAAACACGAACGCGTACTCCATGATCTCACGTAATACCGGAATTTATCATTCAAAGACCATTTTTGCATCTATTTAGCATTCTAATTTAGCATGTAGTATAATTCGACTACCATTGTTACCCCAAAGCAACCAATTCCATTTCAAATAGCCTATACAAGTCAGCCGTTATCTATATCAAACTAAGCCCAGCGGCTCTAGGGTGGATCAGCTAGGGTCCAGCGGCAGTGTACTAGGGTTGATTGCAACTCAACCTTCATGGTCGCTAATTGCAAGGACCTGCGGGACTCGGTCGCGCTGTGTCTGCAGCGGTCCGAGTGCGTGCTGGTACAGCGGCACACGCCTAAGGAGTGTCTGGAGGACCCAGAACTGAACAGAAATCTCCCGCAGCAGTGCTACGTCCATTTCCTGCGCTACCTCGACTGTAAGCGCGGACAGGCAGATCGTTCAAAACGCTTCATTGGAAACGGCCCCAAGTCCACCGGGAAGTTCGAGCGGGACCTCGAGCTGCTGAGGCGCGGCGACTTCAACCCACAGGTAGAGCTCGACAAGCTGGCGGCGGGCAGCGAGCACGTAAGCTCGCGCCAGGAAGCGCAAGATATGCTGGACGTCGCGCAGCGCGACGTACGGCGCCGCGAGGCAAGCACCAAAGACAGCTCAAAGGGCTGGTTCGGCTGGCTGGGCTGGCGCTGAGCACGAATGTACATAGTATTTAGTAATGTTATTGAATTGCTTTGCCTAGTGCGCTTAGACCAGTTCTAAGCGTGGTGGGTATATTTCTTTCCGTAATTGGGGCGCTAGTGACTGAACTCTCGGCCGTGTCGCACGATGGCCGCCACGAGTTCGTCCAGCAGCTCCGGCGTCACGCTCGGCGACACAACGACCACGCGAAAGAACTCACCGCGATCCTCCGGTGTGTAGTCGATAAGGAACTCCGAATTTCGCCGTAACTCTGCCGAGATGTACCGCGTGAGTGCACTGGTCGTCGCTGGCGGCGCGAGTTTGCCGCCCGGCGCGAAGAAGAAGCACGTTTGCAGGCACGGCGGCACCTCTGGGGTCACGAGGAGTAGATCGGGGTGCTCTGCCACGCGCCGTGAAAGGTGAGCGGTCATGGCAAACGCGTGGTCGATGCGCGCACCAAGGCCGGCCGTGCCGTACCACTGCCAGGCGGTGAAGAGCTTGAGTGCGTCGGCCCGGCGGCCGCACGCCATTGTGCCGCTGGCAAGATCGTAGTTCGTGTCCTCAACTACGGCTTTGCCGGCAGAACCTTCCGCGGCTTTGCTCGAGACAGGCTCGCTGTCAAGTGGCTCCTCGTGGAACAGATATCCGGCCTCCATGGCGTTGGCACGTACAAACGATGTGCTCTCCGGCAGCAGCAGGAAGCTGCACGTGCACGGCACGCCCAGCATTTTGTGCGGATTCACCGTGATCGAGTCTGCCTGCTCAGAACCCTTCAGCTTGTACCGGTAATTCTCCGAGAACACGACGTTGCCGCCCCACGAGCCGTCCACGTGCAGCCACAGCCCGTGCTTGCGAGCCACCTTGGCGATCTCGTCGAGCGGATCGAAGGACCCGAGCACCGTCGTACCGGCCGTGGCGGCCACAAAGAACGGCTTGCGCCCGTCAGCACGTGCGGCAGCCACCTTGGTCTCGAGATCCGCAACCTTCATGCATCCTTCGGCATCGACCTCCACCTTGTACACGCTGCGCGATCCCAGGCCCAGCAGCACCGCGGCCTTTTCTATGCTATAGTGCGCATGCTGCGATGTAAACACCGCGTAGCGACCGTTGCCCTCCTCGCGCGACTCGGAGAACCGCAGGCTCCGCGCAATGTGCATCGCCGTTATGTTTGAGTAGCTGCCGCCGGGGAAAGTCAGGCCGCCGCTCTGGGCGCCGAGCCCGAACATCTGCGCGTACTTTCGCGCGACGTACTTCTCGACGACGCTGAGTGCCGGGGCTGCCGTGAACACGTGCGAGTTCGTGTTCAGCACGCTCAGCAGCAAGTCTGTGGCCACTCCCACCGCATTCGTGCCAGCGTACAGCTTCTCCAGGAAGCGAGGGTTCCATGTCGCCACAGAATTCGCCAGCAAAAACTCCGCGAACGGCTGGAACCCGCCGAACCCGAGTCCTTCGGCACCCAGAGGGAACTGCTCTGCCTGTGCGGTGGCCAGCACCTCGGGCTCGAACAATTGCGTCACCTTGGCCTCGTTGGCCTCCGCATCTTTCACGTAACGCACGATCCGCGCCGTGAGATGGTCCAGCACTACTTCGAACTCACTCATTGAGGAAATAGTGAATACTTTGTGTGATGACGAAATCGAATAATATTATACGAAATGACGAAATGTCGGGACGAGGCAAGGGCCGAGCCGCTTCGAGGCAAGGGCCCGATCCAGGGATCCACTTTGAGGCTAGGGCACGCTCCCGCCGTTTCGAGCCGCCCTGTCAAGCCGCCGTTTCGCCCGGCGATGTCAGCAGAGGAAGAAGAAGACCCCTGGACTCAACGCATCGAGAAAACAGGCTGCGCGCGCGAGAATGAGGCGCTGCAGATCTGCCGCTACGACACGGGCGATTGGCGCCGCTGCCTCAAGGAAATGCAGGCGTTCCGCGAGTGCTGGCAGCGCCACAAAAACCCGACCGGCGAGCAGCTCGAGTCTACGCCGGGCGCAGACTACAATCTCACGGGGAAAAAGAAGTGAAATATAATCCTATGGGGAAAATTATGAGGTTTCGCAGCAGAAATTTTCAGCAGCTAACCAAACGCCCTGAGGGTATACCCAAGTGTGCTGCTATACGCCTAGACGAGCACATTGATTGAGCACATTCTTCGAACTCCATAGTGGGAGACACGAACCGAAAAATAACAAGTAGTGCTTCGACTTATCATACGAATGCTCTCATTCATCGAAATACCAGTCAAAGAAACCCATCATATTCTGGGTAGTGGTGACATGGATACCATCGAAATACCAACTAGCGTGGCTGTTCTGCATGTGCTGCGCTACTAGAGTAGAGAATCCCATCATTCTAGATTCTAGCACAGCCAAGACGACCTGGAGCTACATACCTAGATCAGTGATCAATATCAGTAAGAAGGAGTACCGTACTGTAGTCTTATGTACTATCGCAATCCAATATCTAATTGGTATAAGTACTGATACTAAACTACACAAATTATTTCGCTTTATGATTCAACGTTCCGTTCAACGGCGCTTAGAACAAGGCCCTGACCCTTGATCCGAGACCCTCGGTCCAGAGGTTGGTTGCCAACGCCTCACATCTACGAACAATGGAGCACCCCGCATACACTCTCGCTGCACTCTGCACCCTCGGCGGCACTGCCGGCTACGTCCGTCGCGGCAGCCTTCCCAGCCTGATCGCTGGCGTCGGCGTCGGCGGCCTCTACGCCTACTCTGGCAAGTTGCTCCACGAGAACGCTGACGGCGGCATCCAGGCCGCGTCTGCCGCATCTGCGATCCTGCTGGCGGGCACGCTGCCGCGCGCCATCAAGACGCGCAAGCCACTGCCAATTGGTCTGTCGTTGATCGGGCTGTCGGCGCTGGCGTACTACGGCAAGAAGTACTCAGACTTCTATCTCTAGGGCGGGCGTGCAGTGCATCCCGCCAGAACTTGAGCGAAGAAAGTGTAGCCAGTGTAGCAAACCTCTCAGAGCAGCCAGCATTCTTCTAAGCATGCCTCGTCGCAAGCCTCGCAAGCATGCCTTGTAGCATACCTCGTAGCATACAGCAGACCCGCCTCTGCCCAGTCTTTGTAGCATAGCAAACACAAATTTCGTAATTTCATAGCCCCTCCTTCTATCTCGACGCCACGACCGCGCTGCCAGACCCGCCACTGCTTCGTAGCGAGCTCGGGTGGTCTGCAGGGTAGGGCGATAACGCACACAGATAGCAGGGTAGGGCCGCCGATATAATACATAACTATCCCTTTAGCTCATAGCTATCCCCTCAGCTCGGTGAGCAGCTTGTCGACAGGCTCGGCGATCTGCGGGTTCAGGACAACGGCCGACAGCACGTCGGGCGCCAGCGGCTGCAGGAGCTCGCGGCCGCCCTGCAGCCTCGCGATGTTCTGCAGGCAGCGCACAGCCGTCAGCGCGTAGACGGGCGGGCCACGCGCCGTCTCGCGGTTCCACTGCGGAGCCGTACCGGTGCCACTGGCCGTTTCGCTAGGAGTGGCGGGTGCATTACCGGCCGATCCGTCGTGGGCAGCCCCAGCACCGAGACCCTCCTCCAACGGCCGGGCGCTGCTCTCGTCGCTGTTTACGAGTGCCAGCGGCAGCGCGCGCTCGCGCGGAATGAGGCCCTTGATAATGAACTTCTTGGGCCCCTCGGGCGGGTTGATGACCTTCGCCTGTGCGCCGCGAACGGACGTCGTGCATGTCCTGATGAAGTCGATGGCCTTGAGCAGGCGCTCGCCCGTGCCGTCGTGCTCGTGCGGCTCGAACAGTTGCTGGTAGTTCGACCACAGTGAGACCTGCAGCACCTCGCCCTCGGGGTCACTCTGGTACGATGAGCGGATCCACATGACCGCACGGTCCGGCTCGGGCATCGTCAGCAGCTCGCGCAGAATGGCATCCGAGATTTCGGGCGGCCCCAAAGGCACCGTCCGGCGCGCGCGGCGCGGGAGGCGGATATAGTCGAGCGGCTCCTGCTCGATGCGGAAGGAGAGGAGGCGGATGAGGTGCCGCACGATGAGCACGGCCGCCGTGTTTGCCGACGCCGCGTCTCCTTCCACCTTGAGCACCGCCAGCTGCTCGACGCGCTGCAGGCGCGCCGTCACCTGTGCCAGCAGATCGAGCACCGCGGCGACGAGCTCGACGTCGTCCACCAGGAGGTACCGCACGACCTTCTGCAGCACCTTTGGATACGCCAGTAGCGCGCTGGACTCCTTCGCATCCGTGATGAGCAGACGCGTGACGCTGCGCAGCGCCGCCATGAGCAGCGCCTTATCTTGCTCGGCGCTCAGCACGTCGATGAGGGCGCCAAACAGCGGGGCGTCCGACGCCTGGAGCGGCGCCGGGTACAAAAAGCACACATGCTCGCACACCTCAAGACACAGCAGGCGCATCTCGGCGTACAGGGCGGCGCCCGTCTCGCCGGCGCCGGGTAGACGCGCGCCGGCCTCGACGAACTTCGCGGTGCGCGGCGCCAGCTCGACGGCCATGCTCTGATCGATGCACACATTGCGGATGATCAACAGCGCCTCGAGAACCTTCTGCCGCCGCAGAAGCACCGCGTAGCTGTCGTCCCACTCGTGCCGCGAGCGTGTGACCTCGTCCCAGTTCGTGTAGATGTAGTCGACGACAGCGTGCATGATGTCGCCGCGCGCCTTGAGCAGCTCGAAGTTGCGGGCGGTCGTGAATGTCAGCAGCGTCGACAGACACCAGTCCGTCTCGCTGCGCACGCCACTGCGCAGACCCATCTGGATCCGGAACAGGACGTCGGGGCCCTTTGTGCCGGCACCCAGCATCGGCTCCCACTGCTTGGGGAACATCTGCGGCGGCGGATACGCCTGAGGCATCGTGCTGGGCGTCGTCACGGGCACGCCGAGCGGCGGCTGGAGGTTGTACACCGCCTGCGGAGGACCGTTCTCGGCATCGGCCATACTCACGTCTCCGATGCCGCCAGCGCCGCCCCGGTCACCACCGTGGTCGCCGTCCGAATCGTACATGTCCGCGCTACCGGCCATGCCGCTGGCCATCCCGCCCGCCGGGCCACCGAGGCCCAGGGGGGACGCGTCTCCGTCGAATCCGTTCATGGGAGTTGTAGGGTTAGGCCGAGATGGTGATATGCACCGTAAATGTAAATATATAGCCGTTACTATTAAGAAGTTAAGCTGCTGTGCCTCTCTTCGGGCTTGTTGGGGCATTTATCAGGATGCATATGGGGTTACATTTATTGATTCTTTGATCCTGGGGAACTCGCGTCTCAGGACCTCAGGCCGCCTTTACTCATGCGGTTTGAGCGATCAGGTGCTCTGCGTTGATTATTGACACTAGGAACCGAACTTCTCTGTTATCGGCACTAGGTTGTCAACAATGATTTCTCTCTTTTGATGCGGATGTTGGTGAGCAGTCTATTGTAGGGTACTGCTGTTGGGGCACCCGATCTGCTCTTCCCTAGTCTTCTCCATGCTGATCTTCTCTCTGTTTTACTCAACGACTTCTACGCAACAGATTAGCTCCGCTTCACACGCTTCTTCTGCGGACCATCGTCCTGCGCATAGTACGCCTTCAGCTTCTTCGCCACCACCTTCAGCTCGTCCTTCCCCATAGTGACCTGCGTTCCCTGCCGCAGCAGCGCGCGGCACTGCTCGACAATTGCCAGCAGGTCGTCGAGGCTCTTGTTGGGTCCGTCCATCGACGTCGCCATGTACTGCGTCACCACAAACTCGTTCGCCTCCATCAGCGCCGCCAGCGCGATCTGCGACGGCGTGAAGAGAAATACAGCGTCGTTCGCAAGCGCATCGACCACGATCTGCTTGGCGGCGTCGTTCATCTGGCCCAGCAGCGCTGTGTCGAAGTCCTGGGTGGACTGCATGTCGAGGTAGAACCCGTGTAAAGGCTTGAGTGCGGTGTGTACCGTCAGCGTAAACTCAAGGTCGCGAAACAGGCGCATCTCCAGGTCTAGAATTTGCTGCGGATTGGTGTCAGCGAGCGCCTCGGAGAAGTGATGGATCGAAATGAAGAAGTTCTCCGCCTTGGCGGCCAGAAACACGCACGTCGGCAGGATCAGCTTCGGGTCGTGCTCCATCACCGAATTTTGGAGGTAGAACCGCCGGAAATATGCCACGGCCGTCGCACGGACCTGTGTGGGCAGGCGGAAGTACTCTGCGAAGCCGCGGATGCGGTCGCTCGCAAAGAAGAGCACAAGCTGGCGCTCTTCCTCCGCGCTCAGACGGCCGTCGCCGGGAGGCACGTGTCTGTTCGCGCTCAGCTCACGCTCGGCCAGCTGAGACTCTGTGAACGACCACTTGCGGTACTGCGAACTGCGGCGGTACAGATCGGCCATCCAGTAAAGATCGTGTCGGGGCTAGGGATGTCAACAACACTGTTTTCAACAACACCCCACCCTCACGCCTTAGTTTGAATAAACCACATATCCGATTTGGGAATATACAAGCGCAGTGGGCAGGCAGGACGGTTTTGGATGAATTACATAGATCAAAGTAGGATATAGATCACAAAAGGACATAAATCAGAGAAGGACATCGATCGATTAGTCAATAAACTGGTTTCAGGTCATAGACATACTTAGTTACATAAAGATTTGTTTGTTCTAAGAAATATCAGGGAAAAAGTATTACTGGAGCGACTGGTCCCTAATATGAAACCGATAGCGTGGCAGGGACTTGGCAAAACTGGGCAAGCTCAACAGCACCAACCGATGTTACGTAGTGGAGATTGTGGTCCCTGAAGAATTGTTATGTGTTGAAGATCAAGATTCACTAGAACGAAGAATATTGTACATCAGCACGGAGGGAATCGGCGCTAGCCTCATAATCGAGCCTCTGGTGGTAGGTATATGCTTGGCTAATAAATTAATTCACGTGCTGCCGGTCCGGCCTGGAAGGCGGCTCAGCCCTCGGGGGAAGGCGGACATGGCACGAGGTTCGGCGACGACATCGGGCTGATACTCGTGGTTGGCGCGTCATCGAATCCCGGCGCGTCTTGGAACCCTTCTTCGCCGTCGCTGCTGTCGCTGGATGTCGCAAGGCTCGTGCCGCCCGACTGTGGCGCGCTCAGCGGCGGGTTCAAGTAGGTGCGCGGATCCCCGTTCTGGGGCGAGATCACGTTACCGCTGGCCGTCGCACTCTCGGAGGCGCTGGGGATGCCCTGCATGCTGAACTCGCTGACAGGGTTGCTCCCCGGGAACGCACCCGGCGGCGCGAGCGGCTCTTCGCGTGCAAAGTTGTCGGCCACGGGCGTCGGCGTTGCTTGGACGGGCGACGGCGAGGCCGTCGATCCGCTCGATGGGCGCGCGCTCGTCTGCACCGACAGCGGCGGCTTTTTGGAGTACTGCAGGCCGGGCACACTGCTCGACGCCACGGTCGAGTGGGGCCGGTCCTGCGTTGTGACGGCGGTGGCGATCATTCCACCGCTCGAGTGGCCGCTGGAGTGGCCGCCAGACGGGCCGCCGTGGTGGCTCAGGTTGGAGGGCAGCGGCGGCACGCCGTTGAGGTTCACGAGGTTGCCGGTGCGGTCGAGGTACTTGTTCTCGGTGGTTGCGCCGTCGGGCCCGAGCGGCGGCGGGCTGTCGGTGAGCCTGAAGGAGGTTGTAGAGGTATCTGCCTGGTCGTGCGCTAGGCCGGCCAGAATGGCGCCGAACCCGCCACCCTGCTCAAAGGGGTCTGACGTCGTGCTCTGTAGGCTGATGGGGCCGGTGTGCGTAGCGTGCGGGCCGAAGGCGAAGCTGGCCTCGCGCTCACGTTTGCGCGCCAGTCTCTCGTTGGCCATCCTCTCCAGCTCGGCCCACGACCTCTGTCGGCTGGCCACGTCGTTTTTCTCGTTGCGCTTCTTGGCGCGGTACTCGTTGGCGCAGCGCTCGTATAGCATCGGGTTGGCCTCCAGGAACATCTTGGTCGCGGAATGGACCATGGAGTGGATCGTGCGGTTCCAGTGCCCGGAGTTCTCGCACAGCGCAGGGAACAGAATGGGCAAAATCACCTCGCTGTTGTCGACGACCATCGTCGAGAAGTACTCGTGGGTCCAGTTGCACAAGGCCCGCTCAGCAACCTGCCCGTGGGGCGACGAGATGCAGCGTGCCAGCTGCGTGAACACGGGCACCTCGATCTTCGTGAACTCGTGCGGCTCCATCGCCTCAAATATATCCTCTAGCTCGAGCAGGAACAGCACCTCCTTGGGGCTCGAGACCTTCGGCCAGTACCGTAGCAGGCCCATGACGACCTCCTGGGTCAGCGACGGGTCTTTTTCAAGGAACTGCACCACGCAGTACGTCAGGTGCGAGTGGTACAGGCCCAAGCTGCGCGCGGTGTGCAGCGGAATGAGCACGCGGCTCAAGAACACCTTGTGCTCCTCCTTGAGAGGGATCGCGAAGCCGTTGATGATACTGCCGAAAATCTCGAGAAGCTCGGCCACACCGTTGAACCGCCCGGTCTCGTATATGAATTGCAGGAACACGTTGTTGATCGACCGCCGAATGAACGGTCGCGTGCCCAGAAACTTGCCGTACACGCGGTGCAACGTCGTTTTGAGGAAATCGCGCTCGCGCGGGTCCTCGCTGTCGAACAGCTCCAGCAGCGCGAGGATGAAGGGCTGGTCGATGTACTGCCGCGCCACGGCCACGTTCAGGTCCGGCGCGTCGATGAACCGCAGGAAGAATTCGTACACCAGCGACATGTGCGGCCACGCGTCCACATTCACGGGCTCGTCGTCGTCAGGATCATAAATCTCGCCAAACGGGTTTTTGGGCGGGGGAATCGACCGGATGATGTTGCGGCTGAACATGCCAAACACCGCATCGTACACTTTGTCGCCGCCTAGGAAAATGTCAGAGCTCGACGCAAAGTCTATGAGCTCGCACAGCGCCACGCGCTTGATTTCTTTGCCGCGGGCGTCGCTGCCGGGGTCGCTGAAGTTGAACATCACATTGCACTGTTCCAATTTAGCAAAGAACAGATCCATGTGCTCGTGCGCAGGCACCTCATCGAACGACGGAAGCTGCTCGAGTTGGCGCTCAGCACTCACAATCAAACGACTCGAGTTGTGGCGCTGCGGAACGTCTATGCCGTCCATCCTATCGAGGCTGCCACGTCGGCTGCTGCCGCTGCGCAGGTCCGCCGTCTGCATCGCGTCACTCGCGTGAAGCCCATCACCGCTGGAGCCACTAGGACTGATAACGCCGCTGTGGCCACTGCCGCCGAACCCAGAATTCAGGCCGCCGCTGAAGGGCGACGATGCTGTTGAGGGCGAGTGGAGTCCACTGCTGCCACTGGCGCTGCCGCTCTTACTCGAGCTATTTCCCGCAACGTGGGCCAGATTTCCTGAGCTGCCGTGCGACGAAATCGATGCAAAATTACCACCCGATGACTTGTGGTCACTGCCACTTCCGCCGGGACTATGGCTGCCGAAGCCGTGGCTGGCACCCGGTGATGAAGGTGACCTTGTGGAACCTTCCCCGTGGCCACGGCTGCTTCCAAACGTGTTGACTCGAAGATCCGGGTGCCCGGAAGTGGACGACGAAGGCCCCCGGTTCTGTTTACTGGGTACGGATCCAGGTTTAGGGCCGCCGGGGCCGCCGTGCTCCTTGGAGCTGCCGCCGGTGCGACGCTTCTGTGGAATCGCAGCCGCCAACGAATCGCGAGAGCTCATGGAGCTCGAAGACGATCGTCTCGCGCTGACACCGGTGTTATTGATATCGAATGCCTCCGGGCGTATCTGTTGATCGGCCTCACTGCTTTCATCGTTGCCAGTACTGCTCCGGCCGAAGCCGTGGAATCCATCGGAGTTGTTTCGCGATAAGGAAATCGAACTGCCTAAGTTCTTGTCACCCGAGGACTTTGTGGGACTCGCGCTGCTGCTGCCTGTGTTGCTCGCCGGTTCTTCGGGCGCGCCATTCTTCCTATTTTTGTCGGAACTCGTGCTCTTAGAGCGGCCGAGACGGCGCGTCCATCCTTTCATCATCTTTGGAGTGTGAGAACTGGCCGGAGCGCGGTTTCACTAGATGGGGTGTGTAGATGCTCTGCACGACCTGCTTTGGGCCCGTCTTGCTCGTGCCAGCAGTCTACGCAACTCTACTTGTTGGCGTACGGTGCACCCCTAATCTAAAGGGGGGGTGCTGATTAATGCCCAGCTACACGATATCCGCAACCCGGGCGAGGGGATAGGAACGCGGTTACGTTGGGCATACCCACGATCCGAGAACCACATAACAGCTGGGACCCGGGCGGGGGGACCCTCTCCTAGCAGAACCCAAGAACCCAAGAACCCAAGCGGAATGACCCAAGCGAAATAAGAACCACCTAAACAAACACACAATGCAAACATATGTACAATCATGTACGCCGAACAAATGCCGAATCCAAATTAGGAAGAAAAAATAGTCTTAGAATATAATTTTTTTAATCACCACTTAGGTTTGCTTCGCAGCTACCAAAAATCATCAAAACCACTAGAGAGATACAAGTAGAAGATTTTAATATTGGGTATATATAAATATATATATTTTTATGGCTATCTTACTCGCCAATCAACTAAAACCGATTAACAACAGTTGATTGGCTCAACCACACTCAGCAGCATACTATTACTATACGGTAACTCCAGAGCCGGATGGGTTAGCCTCTCGAGTGTATGCCTCTTCACCGTTCTGGGGGTGGTGGTGATCATTCTCCTGCACCGTGTCAGCTTGCTCTTCTTCACGCGGCTCTTCCTGGTCATCATCATCTTCACGGCCCTCCTCAGCCTCAATATAGTTGGCCTCAACCATTTCCTTGAGACGGCTGGACTTGGTAGTCTGCAATGTGAAGTCACGAAGGTTAGGCACCGTGATATTAGCCGGGATGTAGGGCTCAAGAGCCCTGAGCTGGCGCGGCGGTGCGATATCGAACGGTCCAGCATCGGACACGGTCCGCATCTTGAGAGCGAGGTCCGATGGTGAGTCGCCCGCCATGATTTTCGCCGAGATGGTGTCCAGTGCTTGCTGAGAGATCGGAGGCTCGTAGTCGAGGAGCTGGTAGTTCAGCAGCAGACGCTGGATCTGGCTGGGGTTGAGTGCCCAGAATACGTCGAACAGGACCTTGATATCTTCATCCCATGAGCTCTTGAGTTGCAGCAGCTTCGTGGCCTGAAAGATCGGCTCCAGCTCGCCAACGGTGCCTTCCAGATGGTGAGCACGTGCCCACTCGATGAGACGCGTGACATTGTAGTTGATCTGCACCGACCGGCGCCATGACAGGAAGTTGCGACGAACGATCATGTCGTTGAATGACTTGAGTGCAATGAACGTCATGATCTCCTTCAGCGGCTGGTGGATGTAGTGCGGCTCCAGGTGGTATGCCTGCATGGGTCCCAGCAGCTTGTTCAAGAACACGACGAGATCATCGGTGCGGATCGGATCCTTACTGGGGCGGAACAAGGTGTTGAAGAGGCCTTGGCTATTCTCGACCTGGAACCCAGGTATGTTCTGATCCTCGATAACCGCCGGAATGATCATCTTATCCAAGTGCTTCTTCACAAATTTCATGTAAAGGAAATAGATGTTGAAGATCATAGTCTCCAGGTCACCCTTCGCCACCTGGACCAGACCGGCGTACTGCTGCTTCTCCTCGTCAACCATTCCAATGGAGCGGTTGATGTTGGCATCCGCCAGCACCATGAAGCTGTGGATCTCGTGCACGTTGGTGATCCAGAACGGCGCCAGGCTGATGATTTCATCCTTCTGAGCATGCTCAAGAGTGGTCTGGATGGCACCCAACACCGCACCCAGCATGCGTTCGGACTCCTGGATGAGGCCAAAACGCCACAGCTCGCTGATCATCAGGTTGGTGATATTCGCCGGGAACAGCACATCGCGGCGCGCGAGAGTCTCGCCCGGTCGCACGGACGGGACCTCGAGAGTGTGAATGAGCTTCGTGATGAGCTCCTCCTTGATAGTGCCGTTGCGCTGCAGCATCGCCTCGATCTGCTCGTCAACCGCAGTCTGCTGCTCATACAGCTGCGTCATCTCCGCCTCCGTCGACGGATGGAAGCCCGGGTGGGGCCGTCCGCCGCGCGCGGCCATGTCTTCACGGGCCATCATCGCGTTGGACGTGATGCCGCGCGAATCGCCGAAGTTCTGCGACCGTGCCATCATGCTTTCGCCACCGAAGCCGCTGCCGCCGCGCGCAATCTCTGCGCGAGCCATCTCGAGCTGCTCCTCGAGCTCGGCGTTGCGTCGGCGCTGCTCGCTCATCTCGAACGTCAGCGTCTGCACCATGTGTTCCTGCTCCGCCAGCGTGTCCTGGAGCTGGCTCATCTGTTCCGAACGGCTCGCGAGCTCCTGCTTGGCCTCCTCGGATTCGCTGGTTAGACGCTCAGCAGACGCCTCGAGCTCGCGGCGGTGTGAATCTGCTTCGGTCTTGACGCGCTCGTGCTCGGCCATGAGCGCGGCCAGGCTCTTCTCGGCGGCGCTGGCGGCATCGCGAGACGTCGCAAGCTCCACCTCCGTGACTCGGTGCTCCTGACGCTTGGCCGCGAGCGCGTTCTGCAGCTCGACCACCTTGTTCTCGAGGCGGTACTGCGCCTCCTCGAAGTGCTTGACCGAGTGCTGGTCTTCGCGCAGCTTCTGCAGCTGTCGCGCGGCGTCGCGCCGGCGAACCATCGACTGGACAGTCGTCAGCGCCGCGACATGGCGGTTGTGCTGTCGGCGGACGGCCGCACCGCGCAGCATCGACTGCAGCGCCAGCGCGGCGTCTTCACGTGCGGACTTCGCCTGGCGCTCCTGAGACTGCTTCGTGCGCACGAGGCGTTGCAGCGCCGTGATGGACTCCACGGCTGTTTGCAGGCGGCGCTGCACAAGGAAGCGCCGAGCAACGCTCTGCACGTCGACTGTCGCCAGCGCCACGCGCTGGCGTTCGGCGCGCTGGCGCGCGAGGTGGCCACGCAGAGCCGTCTGTAAGCTGCGCACAAACGTGGACGCGGCCACGAGCTGGCCACGCGCGGAGTGCATCTTGACGTGGCACTGGATGGCCACGGCAGCGTCGTTGAGACGCTTGGTGCGGCGGTTCTCCAGACGCGCGAGCATGCCGGCGCGCGAGAACACCTTCGTCTTACCGAGCGCGTACGGTTTCTTGTCACCGTCACTCGGGTCGCTGAACTGCTCGAGAACCGCAACAGTCTGGTCGCGCGGCGTCATCGTCGTGGCGCGCTGTGCCGAGTGCAGGAGAATCTCGTAGCGTGCCAGGAACTCCTGGTAGTAGTGGCGTCCGGGGAAGCCCTTGCTGGAGATGCGGATCGTCTCGAGGACACCGCATGCACGCAGTTGGTTGAGAACCATTGGCCCATCCCACATCCATGACTGCTTCTCCTCGTTCGGCTTGATACAGCGGATGTAGTGGGCGTTTGTCGACGAAATAGTATCCATTAGCTCGATCAAGCTGCGCTTGAAGATGTTGCCGAGCGTGGGCCGCTTAGCAACGCCACCGCGGGGACGAGCTAAGGCGCCGCCCGCTCCGCCAGCAGCGGCCGCAGACGTGTTCGCCTCCTCGGCTTTGCCTTGCGTCTCCAGGATCTCACTGAGGAACTCGTTCTCACTGCTGTTCAGCAGATTGATGATGGTGTCGGGCACCGTATCGCGATTCTTCTCAATGAAGCCGGCAGTCTCGTACTCAACGTCGTGCGCATAGTGTGCAACGATGAACGACGACTCGCCGAGGCGCGGCTTTCGGAAGTGCGGCTTGCCAGTGAGGGTGCCGTACAGCTTCTGAGTAAAGCCGTCGTCAGATCCAGAAGGCACGCGGCTCTCATCGTCGAGCAGACCCAAGATACCAGTCTTGGCCTCGATGAGCGTGATACACGGCTGATTGTCGACGAAGTCGATATACTGCCAGTTGATGTCTTCGGACGCATACTCCTCTTGCTCAAGCTTGAACACGTGTTGGTTGAACTCCTGCTGCAGCTTTTCGTTCGCATAGTTGATGCAGAACTGCTCGAAGGAGTTGTGCTTGAAGTGCTCGAAACCATAGATATCCAGCACGCCGATGAATTGGTCCTCCTCGTTACCGGTGAACAGCTTCGAGTTCACGGCCGAAACAAGCCAGTCGAATAGCGCCGAGTACAGATACTTCGCAATCGAATCACGCACCACCGTGGCGGCCTTGATGTTCAGGCTCGACTCCGACTTCTCGTTGCGCACCATGATCAGCTTCTTCACGAGCCACTTGGCCAGCTGCGCACTCGGAACGCCGAGGAGCTTGGCTGCATAGAGCAATGACGGGTCCTCAGGCGACACTGATACGCTCATCGATGTCGCGCGAAGCTGGATGTTGCCGATGTGCAGAAGTGCAGCCAGGATCTCGAAGACCTTCCACTGCTGTTGGCCGTCCACGCCGACGGTCTGCAACGCGCGACGCGTCTCGGCAAAGTCGGCTCCGTCGTCCACGCCGGTGATGACGGGACTGCCGACATTGACGTACGCGAAAGCCTCGAGACCATCTCCCAAGCCGAGCTGTGCCAGCTCCTCGGATCCGAGACCAGCGAGCAGCTGGTAGAAGATGTGGTAGTTGCGCTCCGTCTCGGGGTGGTACACAATACGACTACGCTCCAGCAGGTAAGTGCGAATTCGGGCACCGCTGATATTCAAGCCCCGGTCGAAGCGGATCTCAAGGTACTTACCGAACCGCGACGAGTTGTCGTTACGCGTTGTCTTGGCGTTACCGAAGGCCTCCATGATCGGATTTGTGGCCAGGATCTCGCGTTCAGTGCGGCTCAGACCGCCATCCTCGGCATCCAGCTCCTCGATGCGGCCGCTGCTGCGCTTCTGAGGGTCTTCGACGGTGGCGAAATAACGCATGATATACTTTGCACTCATAGTCTTTCCAGCACCGGACTCGCCACTCACAATAATGGTCTGGTTTTTGTTGTCGCGCTGCATGCAGCGTAACGCATCCTCAGCAATGCTGAACAAGTGTGGCTCCAGCTCACCACGCTCACGGCCGCTATACATCTGAACCATCTCATTCGTGTAAAGGTTGTCGACGCGGTCAAACGGGTTGGTCGCAATCAGCACAATGCCACTGAACGTATATATGTTCAAATGCGCGTAACGCTGACGGATAGCGTAGAGCACAGAGGGCTCGTTGAGATAGGACAGCGTCACAAGGTCTGATGTCGCCTCAAGCGCAGGCGGATTACGTAGTGGCACGCCTGGCGATGGGTCCTCGGTCAGTTTCTTCGTGACGGGGTCGTTTTCAGAGTCACCATCAACTTCTAGGTCTACCTCGCACTCATTCGCACTAATATCACGCTTGGCTACTACCTGAGCGCCAACCCAGCCGTGTTTCGGCGACGGTAGCCAGCACCGCGCGCCAACTTCGTAGGCCTCAAACATGCTCAAGTCTTCTTCCTTGATTCAGTAAGACTCTCACGGATAAGGAAAATAGTGAGTCTAAAATGAAGAGTTTCTTTTTTTTGAAAGATTAGACAACACAGTTGGCTTTATTCCAGTCGTTGACAGTGCTTGTGCGGCAAGAAAGATTGATGAGGGTGAAGTCGCGTGGAGCTCTGTTTAGGTCGCCTCACCCGAATTTACGCTGATGTGGTTTCCGTACCCTCTTTCTCACTGGCGCGTCTTGTGGGCCGAACTTGTAGAATACTAGGGTTACCCTCACTATGACAGGCGGCCGCTAGGCGTGCACCCAAGCACTGGCTGGGAGTTTACGCGTCAGCACCCTACCCTATATTGGCTTTCAGCTTACCACAGAGCGCCACGGCCTGAAGATAGCTAACGCAGGTAAGTGACTTCTTGGAGAGAAGTTTCACTGGCTATAAGGTGCGTAAAGGTGAGACATACTACTTTCCACGATAAGGATTTCCTAAGATATTGATTTAAAGACAAGCAGTATATCAGTATATATAATGGTCATATTCTATATTTTATTCAAGTGAGAAGATCCAACTGAATCTTGGGAGATCCAGCAGACTAATTATTAATGATGCTCGTGGTTAAACTACTTATCGAGCATTATCTATTTATCGAGGAAGTTGCGTTCTAAGCACTTTTATATGTCACGGACACACAATCACGGGCGCGCAACCTCTAAATTGGTTTCTTACCCATGAGAAATAGCGCAGTAAGTACATTGTGCATGGTAATTCACTATATCATGCAAGGTCACTCTAACTAACCTTGGATCGGGCCGATCCCCTCGGGCTCATAAAAATGAAAAATGTGGCTCAGATGAATAGTTTACGAAACAGGTTACCAAATTAAACAATCAGTGTGAAGTGTACTAATTCAGCTTTATATATCACTGTTAATTGATAAAAGGCCTGGTCAAATGATTATTTCAATTGCCACATATTATGGGTCCCGAGTACGTCCTTATCCGCCCGACGCGCTATGGCGTCAGTGGCCGATGCTCTTGCCATGTCATCCACCCTGCTTTCGAACGGTGGCAGGAGCAGCGGCAACCCAGATCTGCGGGACGTTGTGTAGGCTGTGTTGTGTGATAGGGGAATTTGGCGCAGGCGTGGCAACAACGCCCCGATATTATTAGTTTCAGTTGCACAACCTCAAGCGTCGTTACGATGAGAGGGGCCTGGGTTGGGACCACTCGCTGGGCAAAAACATGCACGCGGTTCTGGTCCAAAAAAGGGTCGACAGGTCAACTCCACTGACTGTCCAATCCAGCGGTCTATTTTGTACCTTTGAACCAGGTTGGAATAAATGCTAACAATGAAAGCAGTAGCATATGCTCAAGATTCAAGGATAGACATAAATTAAATGAAAATCTATAAGAGCATAATGTAATGGAGCAGCCAACGCGCCATTTTCTCTCGGAATCCCGTGTACCTCATGATTCGATGCCCTGCGGGAGAGGGTTTGGAGACACGGCGGCGGGACCCAGCTTTTCAGCCACTC
This sequence comes from Starmerella ratchasimensis, assembly GCA_030562965.1. Taxonomy (NCBI): domain Eukaryota; kingdom Fungi; phylum Ascomycota; class Dipodascomycetes; order Dipodascales; family Trichomonascaceae; genus Starmerella; species Starmerella ratchasimensis. The sequence continues at coordinate 181,592 of JAKUAQ010000009.1, forward strand.
AGCTATCGCCCTCGATCCGAATGCTGGGGTTTATGTAGCGTGCACTACAAGAGGCTGTCCACAAGGGTTGATCGCCTTTGTATGCATCAGGTTGAGGGTTTGCTAACGTGCACGCCGAGTGACCGCTCTCCAATAACCCGCGCCAATGGTGGCCCTTACCCAATAGAACCGTTGGGAACGGTCCTCCAACGGCTATATATATGTGTCGTTAACTTCTTTAAACGTCTTCTCTCAACTAGTTTGTAGCAACTTTTAAGCCTCTACAACTTGCACATCATTTATCAACACCTTAAAATGTCCACTCCTAAGTACGGTAGCTTCGGTGAGAGTACCAGCCTTCCTGCCTGGAAGGAGCTGCAGACTCTCTACGATAACAAAGGTAAGAACATCCAGGTCGCTCAGGAGTTCAAGAACGACCCCAAGCGTTTCGAGAAGTTCTCTTGGGAGTTCACTAACTACGATGGCTCGAAGATCCTCTTTGACTTCTCGAAGAACCGCATCACTGATGAGGTGAAGGAGGGTCTGCTGAAGCTCGCCGATGAGGCTAAGGTCACCACTCTTCGTGACGACATGTTCTCTGGTGACCACATCAACACCACCGAGGACCGCGCTGTCTACCATGTTGCTCTTCGTGCCCACGGTGATGCACCCATGAAGGTTAACGGCAAGGACGTCCTTCCTGAGGTTAAGGCTGTTCGCGAGCACATGCGTGAGTTCAGTGAGGCCGTCCGTAGCGGCGAGTGGAAGGGTTACACTGGCAAGAAGATCACTGATGTTGTCAACATTGGCATTGGTGGCTCCGATCTTGGCCCTGTCATGGTCAGCGAGGCTCTCAAGCACTACGCCGGTGACATCCGCGTTCACTATGTGAGCAACATTGATGGCACTAACTTGGCTGAGACCTTGAAGCCCCTGAACGCCGACACCACGCTCTTCACCATTGCTTCGAAGACCTTCACCACCGCCGAGACCATCACGAACGCCACTAGTGCTAAGGACTGGTTCTTCTCCAAGGGTGCTAAGCACGCCGATGTTGCCAAGCACTTCGTCGCTCTCTCCACCAACACTGCTGAGGTCGAGAAGTTCGGCATTGACCCCAAGAACATGTTCGGCTTCGAGAGCTGGGTTGGTGGCCGTTACTCCGTCTGGTCTTCTATCGGCCTCTCGGTTGCCATCTACGTCGGCTACGACAAGTTTGACGAGTTCCTCCGTGGTGCCGAGGCCATGGACAAGCATTTCCTCAACACACCCCTCGCTGACAACATTCCTGCCATCGGTGGTTTGCTCAGTGTCTGGTACACCAACTTCTTCGGTGCTCAGACTCACTTGGTCGCTCCCTTCGACCAGTACTTGCACCGCTTCCCTGCTTACCTCCAGCAGCTTTCCATGGAGTCTAACGGTAAGAGCGTGAACCGTGCTTCTCAGTTCGTCAACTACCAGACTGGTGCCGTCCTTTTCGGTGAGCCTTGCACCAACGCTCAGCACAGTTTCTTCCAGCTGGTTCACCAGGGTACCAAACTGATCCCTGCTGACTTCATTCTGTCTGCTAAGTCGCACAACCCCATCCGCGACAACCTCCACCAGACTATGTTGGCCTCCAACTTCTTGGCTCAGGCTGAGGCCCTGCTGCAAGGCAAGGACGAGCAGATCGTCAAGAGCGAGGGTGCTCCCGATGCTCTTGTCAACCACAAGATCTTCAGCGGCAACCGCCCCACCACCTCTATCCTCGTCCAGAAGATGACCCCCGCCACCCTTGGTGCCCTCATCGCTTACTACGAGCACTTCACCTTCACTGAAGGCGCCGTCTGGAACATCAACTCCTTCGACCAGTGGGGTGTTGAGCTTGGCAAGGTTCTTGCCAAGAAGATCCAGAAGGATCTTGAGGCTCCTGGCGATGTTACCACTCACGACGAGTCGACTCGTTCCCTCATCAACCAGTACAAGAAGTGGGCTGCTTAACTCGTTCCTTATGGGAAAAACAGAGTCCGCTCCTGCTTGTAGCTTGCCACTAGTTTACTGACTTCAATATAATAATAGGCTTTCTTCATCATTTTCTATGCAATTGGTATCATTGTGGTGTCACATATGTTTACAATATGTTAACATCGTCCGATCTGTGGATCTAACAGACACGGAGTCAAAAAGCACGTAGCGGCAACACAGCAGAATAGTAGGGTCCCGGGGCCCAGCCAGGTCAGGTGTCTTCGGTGTCCTGCCCTAGACCAGATCGGCGCCGCTTACAGCGTCGGCTGATCTATTGTCGGTTAATGGCAAGACTTCAGCCGAGACAATATTACTGAAGACCTTTTACCCGAAAAAAAGTCACATATATCGTATGGCCAAGGAATGAGCCAACGTAAGCTGGCGAATCTAGGAGCTGTTATACGCACACTGGAAGCTAGCACGCCATCGCTTCTCCAGAAGACAATGCCTCGCCATATCGTGCACCCAAATATCACTTTTGAAGTTTTCCCTGAATCATACATGAATGTTAGTGTTAATGGCCAAGCTGCTTACCAAACATTACAGAAAATGATTCAGATAACTGTATGTCCTTGGCTAATACCCACAGGGTCTCAACTTGCTATCCTAAGCATGCGGTTGAGCGAAGACCCCGATATAACCAAACGCCGCCTGCATATGCACTGGCGATCTATAACGCCAGAGCAGCCAGAGCCTAAGCATCCGAATTTATTGAGCCTTGAGCCCGGTAAAATGATCCGCAGCCTTGGACTTCTACCACATGAATATCCTGTGCTTGCCGGCTCCTTCGAGTTTGGATTCGACCTAGAATGCGAAAAAATTATCCTGCATATCCTGAGAAATGTTGAGTATATGTTTAAGCCGGACAGCGAAATCATTTGTACATAATTGAACCACCTCTGTATATAGTTAAACACATTGAATACAATCAATAGTAAACACAAGTCTTTGAAAAAAGGTGGAAATAAAATACAAAGGAATATATGTTAATGATATAATGGCTCTTGACTCATATTTCAAATTGGCTCAACGGTAGAATGATATCTTTCTACGGTGTACTGGATGTTTCTGAGGTATATCCCGCAGGGTGCTGATGTCAGGGGTTCCAGGAGGAAAGCTGTCACTTGAGAGAAGGTCATTCTCATCTCCAATCGCATCAGGAAGCGGCGTAACGTGATGATCATCGTCCATGGAGAACATCACATCAAGGGGATCACCTTTGTAAGACTGAGTATACGACGAGGTTGACGAGGTTGATGATGTAGAGGAGGAGGAAGACAAACGTTCCAGAGAAACGGTCTTGCGATTTCCGAACTGGCTGTCCGTACTGAGTCCTGCTGAGCCACTGTCAGAACTCTGGTTATCCTCTTCCAGCTCGTAGACAACAGCTGCATCAGATGCCTCTAGTTCAGGTTGTTCCAAGTGGCGAGGAAGATGCATGGTATGTTTGTAGCTGCCAGGCTTGAAGCTTCCCCGCATGAAATGCCCTGATGGCGGGGTAAACATCTTCCTACGGTCCCAGTTAGTGGTTGGGCTATGCAGGGACCGTGCAACGGCGGTAGGTACACGGAAAGGTTTGTGCACCACGGGCACCATCTTAGCCGGGGATGTTTCACCCAGCAAGTTCCGTCGTGTTCGCTCATGAGAGGCAAAGTCCGGAGTAGTCGATGTGGGTGACGATTCACGACTAGATGGCGTGCTCTTGTGAGAGGACCCGTTTTGAGTGACGTCGTTCAGTCGGCGCTCAATCTCTTCCAACTCATCATCCGCAGACCAGCTACGGATGGAGTTTATCGCCTCGCGCATCTTGGTAATGCTGCGATGCTCGGGATTGAGAGCTAAGCTGAAACGAAGGGCGTTGAAGACGTCGCGAGTGAGAGACGGGAAGATGTCGTAAAGGCTCTCGCGTGAAGAGGCGTAGTCTTTAAAAAGTGGATCACGTTCAGTGGCCTCTTTGAAGGGCGTGCGACCAAAGAGCATATTCAGAAGAACAATTCCGACGGCCCAGATGTCTGACAATGCCGCGTCGTACGACTCTGAAGTACGGTCAAAGCACTCTGGCGCCATATACTGGTCGCTACCTGTACCAAAGTCAGTACACGTGCGCTCCATGGAAGCAAGACCCCAGTCTCCCAGCTTGATGGCACCGTTACGTTGCAAGAATATGTTTTCCGGTTTTATGTCCCGGTGGCAGACACCAACCTCATGACAATACTCAAGGGTATCAAGTAGCTGCAGGATAACCTTCTTGATTTCTAGAGGACACGGCTTATGTCCACGGGCGATCATGTCGTGAAGGTCACCACCACTGCAATACTCAATAATAAGAACGTGTTCGTTCTTCTCAGCATCATAAAAGTTGTCTGCCAATTGGGCAACTCGGGGATAGTTCGCGACTTTAGAATGTGCCTTAATCTCGTATTCGACTTCGGCTTTCGAGCTCAGTGCAAGTGATACACGCTTCGCAGCGTACATGCGGCTAGTTTTCAATTGGCGGACCAACTGAACTACGCCATAAGACCCTTGATTAAGGGTGCTGATCTCTGCGTATTGATTCATGTGATGGCGACTGTGCACTGGTTCTCAGAGAAATGGCCAGCAGTAGTTGATAACGTAGCTGTTAAAGGTAGTGTAGGCAGAACACGAACTCTGTGATTCGGGTGATCGTGGAGCCTAGAGCGAATGATTGAAGCTAGAAATGACGCGGGGTTGGCTATACCAGATAACAAACCACGGAGACTCGAGCGTCTAGTTGTCCACTTGAGATAACGATCGAACTTTCTCCTGAAGCTTTGCGAGAGAAGAGATGCTATGGAAATTGTTGGGAATCCCCGGTGGGGTGAGTTCACACGAATGTCCCAGCTCAATGAGCCACAATGTGCTATATAGAGCGGGATTGAGCTCAGGCGTGGGTCAAGTTATCTTGTTGATATGTTGTGATCGATGTTTGTGATGTGTTTGTTTAAGTGTGGAACCGGATCGAAGCGACGGTAGGGAAAGCGATCGCGGCGGAGCATGCATGGTCCCACCCCTATTGTGGGGAGTTGGCCCGTGGGGGCAGCGTGTTGGCTTCACTAGGCTGGGGCAAGTAGGAGTCATAATTCCGAGGTTTAGGGGGTTACGAAATGCGGCTACATCTAGGCACGCTGAGCCAGTACGAAACGCGCATGACGGTGGAACCCTAAGGTCATTCTGCATATCGGTGACCTCGGGGACAGTTGTGATCCTATAGTACGGCAGCATGGTATGCGTGGAGAACGCCTGGGAGTTGCGTGTTTCAAAACCTTCATAGAATACTCATTAAAGCGGTAAATAACTCACAATGAATATATCAGTAATTTTACAAAACTAGAGGTCATTTTACTAGGTAGTAAGAGCAATTTACCGAGTCTACGGATAATTGCTCAACATTAAGTTGCTCAGATTGCTGATCAAACGGAGCCGCGAGCGGAGGGATATCGTGGGTACACGTGATTTGGTACTTCTTCCCCTACAACACCGCATTCATCCAGTAAGCGGTGACGGTCCCGCCTCATTGTCTCGGAGACCTAGTTAAGAAAGAAAATATAGCAAAGAGGAGATTATTGAACTCTAATGTACGTAAAAATGTAAACGAGATCTGTCACAGAATGATCGATCACATTAAGCGCAACACCCCCGGTTCCGACCTTGAAGGCCAGTCCTTTAAGTAGGAACTGAGTGACAGCACACATTGCATGCAGACCTAACACAGGGCCCCTATCATTCGGCCCTGCTGACTCCTCTCAACCGCAGCCGGTAATATTATAGCTAAGTTCACTGTGAAACTACTTGGCGATGGGCCTTATTCTCTTTGATTGCAGGACACCTATGACAATAAGTGACACTAGCAAGAAGTGGCTATAGCAATAATGAGTCCAAACGTCTTGCTCATCATGATATCAGTAAAGTCAAATAACTTCTAAAAAGTCTAAGGCAATGATCTATAAGGCAAAAGAATTACAGCTAGATTTATTCGAGAAAAGCTTTTCAAGCTGTCGACGATTCAGAGGAAGACTGAAATAAGCAGACTCACTGGCCTCAGAACGAATGTTCAGAAAGCGTTCTCTTCATCTCAGTCTAGTTCGTTAGTCAGTATATGCTACAGTTACGCTCGTTTTGTTTCCTACTATACTTTAACTTCTTGTTTTCTGATTCGATTTTCGCCAAGTTTTGGCTAACTTATACCTAGATCCACTCGGGGCGGGGGAGGGCACGGATAACTACGTCATAGTGGGGATGCGGCCGGCCGGGGAAGTAGCACTTAATTGATGTTTCGTCTTATTTCCCATATCCATGACGATCACGAGAATGTTCATGCTGAGCAGGCTACAAGTTTAAATTTGAAGACGATCTCATTAAAACTGAAGTTTCCCCGAGGTATAGTTTGCATTCCAATGGCGAGTTACGAGCACGTCATCCCCCCTTGAATTTGACATCACGCAATAGACCTGGGCATGACGAAAATTTCCACTGACCTAAACTAGATATATATGTGTTAGATCTATACTGGTTATCTTGAGTGCCCTGTAATTTGAAATTCATCGCTTCGACGTTTACTGAGGAATTCAACATCTTCAATCTCTTAGCAGAACTGTGGAACATATATCTCTAAGTATTATTCTCACAGGCTCACGAGCGTACTTGTGAGAAACGTACACTTACAGCCACAGATCGTGGAATAGCGACGTGCGTAAGACCCCGCTCCTTGTCTTAGAAACCGACTCACTCACATACAGTGGGACTATATCCAACGCCCACTCAAGGTACAACCCTAATCCGGATTATCGTAATCTGGCACTCTGCGAAATGTTCAGTCTAATCAATTATTCAGAAAAGGGTTTTAGTGCCTTCTGGGGTTTACAGGTTTCACAGAGACATTCGCGACCTGTGGGGAAAAGATCCTCCAGCGAATCCTCAAATATGCACAAGAGGGAGTCTATTTTAAGTCAGTTCTATCCTCGTGGTCGAAAAGATGCGTCATCTAACCGCGACCACGGATCCGCGAACGAATTGAGCCCCCAAGTCTCCTCATCTTCTACGCGATCGAATGCCTCGAGTCGTTCCATTCAAAGCTCCTCTCGATCCAATGCGACTTCTAAGACAAGTTCAAAGCAGACCACGCCTGCGCCGAAGCCGAAGCAAGAAGATGCGGTCAGTTTCCGCATCAGATTAGAGACACCACCAGCCATAATGTACGGTACCACCCAAGAGTCTGCTGGCGCTCTCATTAGCGGAATCTGCGATGTTGACCTCACAAATTTGAGAAAGGGGCCAGAAGGGCAAAATAGTGTAGAACTTGTCGAAGTCTCTATGTCTATTGTGCAGGTCATCAAGTCCTCTGTACCCCCTCAAGTTGCCAAAAAGCTTCCCAAGGGAACTGAACAGCATAACATTTTAGCTACTTGGGACATCTTAAAGCACCCTCACTTTTTGGAGTACGCCAATTTTGCGTATCCGTTCTCTCATTTGCTGCCGGGGACCCTGCCTCCCACCAGCAGCACCCCACTTTTCTCAATTGAGTACTTCATCAACGCTTCAGCTACCACTCGAGACAATCGACGATCTCAGGCTAGTCTCCCGCTGAAGATTGGGCGTAGCGTGGTTGGTGTAACGGAGAAGACCTCTGTGAGAATCTTCCCACCGACGTCTCTTAGTCTCAGTATGGTGCTGCCGACAGCTCTGTTCCCTAACTCCCATGTTCATGCTGAGATGCGTATGGAAGGACTAGTGACTCCGAATCCTCCAGGATCTACAGTTAAATTTAAACGCTGGCAACTCAAGCGCATCAACTGGAGAGTCGATGAGTTCATAAAGGTAAAATATGGAGAAGGGACAGACGAAGAATATGAACACAAACATACACTTGGATTTGGAGTCCATAAGTCAGGTTGGAAACATGACTACAACTTGCAGAATGGTGTAGTTGAGCTCGACTGCAGCGAATTTTGCCCTGGTGTCTTGAGCAAGGCCAATAAAGATCTTCAAGACCCGGTGGCTGGTCTAAGTGTCAGCCACCAGTTAATCTGCGAACTGCTGATTGCGGAGGAAGTTGTATCGAGTCCTTCGTCTAAACAAGGAGTGTTGAGTGGGGGAGCGCGAGTTCTGCGCATGCAGTTTGGGTTTCCCGTTGTGGATCGGCCCGGCCTTGGCATATCGTGGGAGGACGAAGTACCACCTATGTACGCCGATATTCCGCTGAGCCCCCCTCAGTACAACGAAGTTGCTGACCTCCCCTCTCTAGAGGAGTTTAGAACGAACTCGCTCGTCTTCAGTCCTATGCTGATATCCAAGATGTCACCGACTCTACGCCATCTTTCTCCAAGTATGAGGGGTTTCGAGCATATGAACTCTCCGCTACTCTCATCTAACATCGGTGGCTCTCACCAATCACCCACAATTCAACCCATTGCGCCGCTGTCGTCGATCCCGCCAGGATCTAATTTAAACGGATCCACTAGTAATTCGTCTAATCTGAGACCTACACTCTCGCGCGGCAGCACTTCAACATCGCCTTTCTTCGGTCAGGCCGATTCGTTACAACCAACGCGCTCGGCACCACCGCTCGCCTCACTGACTTCGCTTTCGCTTAGTGGTAATGCCTCTGGCTCAAATTCTCGTCCGACTGTGCCTACCACGACTGGTTCAGATCAAACTGAGTCAGCGGCGCAAATCCGACCGCCTTCGCCGGTTCATCCACGTTGATCACCCAGACCGTGCTAGACGTAATCTTATTTATCTTATATATATTATGCTTACATTCCTATTGGGACACGGTTGATTCCTCATTAAGTTGACGTTGTTGCCTGCTGTCATAGCTCTTCAGCAGAGCCTCAGTACTGGGCAGTGACGAGGTGTACTCTGCTTCGTCACTCAGCAAAAACTGCTGGCCACTGTTGTAGAGCGTGTTCCAAACACGGACTTCCGCATCTGGTCTCAGTGACTGATCTCGGTGCAGCTCCCTGTATATACCGTACAGAACTAAGTGCCCCTTAGGATACTCTACTTCGGGTGTGATTTTGTAGAGCTCGGTGGCAAGTCCTGCAACATTATGGTGACAACTGAACTCGACCTTGTCCATATCAGGCACCTCATTAAGGTGTTCACGCACTTTAGTTAAGAATTCATCCTGGGAACCCAGATATAAGATATGAAGGGGTGAAATGCGAAGAGCCTCCGGAAACGTGATGGCCTGCATCATGCAAATTGCATATCGTCGTCAAATTGCGGATTTATCCCGCAATACAGAAACAAGTGGGAATTATCGTGGTCGCAGTGGATTCACCTATATGGTTCGGTGAAGTTATGTGGTTTAATTGACGTGCATATGTGTGGGGCCATAACCCTGACTCAAGCATGCGAGTTTGTCCATTTCCAGAACAACGTATTTTTCTCAGTCGTTCCAGTAGATATAATTCTGCTGGATATGTGAACCATATATCAAGACAAACATATATATATATAACGTTGATTGATTGATTGATTGATTAGCTCTACGGTTGGTACTATTCTTTGCTTTTTTTTGCTTGGATTTTTTTCGCTTGAATTTCGAGGTTTTCGACGTCGGTCACGATGCTATCCAGCGTTTCAGACAGCGAGAAATTATTCTTGAGTCTGAGCATGTCGTGCTGTCTCTTGACGTTCAACTCATTCGGAACTTGGCCAGTCTGAAGTGTGTAGAAGAGAGAAAACGTCATTTTCTTAAGCGACATTTGTAAAGGGCTGTCGTTCGAACTCTTTTGTGCCACAGGACGGCCCATAAAGATAAAAGACATGATAGTGGTGATGAGGAAGATCAAGCCGGAAGGAATGTACCACACGCGGAAGTTAGAACGGCGTTGGCGAACATAACGGGCGATCTGGTGTAGGTTTGTTACTTCCGTGGAGCCCACGGTAAACTTCTGGCCCTTATATTTCGCACGAGTATGAGGGTCAGCAAGATGATGTTCTAAGCTCAGACAGCCACGAACGACATCTTCTACGTGAACGACAGTTAAGGGACTGTTAGGGGAATGGACGAACATGGAACCAGCCTGGATCGCCGGACTGAAGAAGCCGTCATCTGTGTGACCAGAACAAATACCCTCCACACGCAAGACTGCTGTGGCACTAACAGATTGGAGGAGTGTTGGGAGCTTGAGGGTCATTGCTTCCACATGTAGCTGATGCCAGCTGTAGCTGCTGAAAGTTCGGTCTCGCTTGTTTTCTTCTGAGTCATCTCGGGAAACCAACTCAGTCGGTTTTGTATCAGCATCTGCGGTTTGACACCACATCGGTGCACTGGGCCAGAAACGATCCCAATTGCGAATCGGCGTACGATGCGCCATAGAGTCACCCACGTGGATTACGATCACTTGTTTGTGCTCGAAAGCTTGTAAGGAAACATAAAGGAACTCGGCAGAAGCCACACCGAGGTCAGCCTGGAAGTTCTGGAGGTCATATCGCTTCACCAGGCTACAGTTGTAAACGATAACCTGGACTCTATCCATAGTCTGAGCTCGAATCTTGCTCATTTCACGATCAACGCTGCCTCCTCTGGTCAGATCTATTTCCACATAGTGGACTTGGGGCCTCATGATATCCGGTGGAGGCCGCTGACGGTCGAGGATAATGATCTTTTCTTCTCGGCGCAATAGCAAATATCGCACAATCCAAGAACCGATGAAACCACTTCCACCTGCAATGATATAAAGGCGATTAGGCTTATGCTTGGATTTATATGCTCCAGATGTCGGTGATTTTTCGCGCTTTTGCGGAGTGATAGCGCCGATCTTGAGCCAGCAGGTGTTGGCTCTATAGCCAAACCAGGTCAGCCATCCGATGATGAGCAATAAGAGAAGTTGATAGGTAGGCACCATTTGAAATTCTAGACAACCTTATGACCAAAGTTTTGGGGAAAGTCGTCTTATGAATTATACCTCAGTGCGGAGCAATATTAACTGTCTCGGGATAGCCGTAACAATGAGGGCAGGGTCGGCCTGCCAGGGTTGTTTGACCGGTAGCGATCCACCCGGTGGTAGCAGTTGCCGGTAAACGTTGAGATTGAACCCTATTACAGGCGAAGCTGATAGGGCCTTACGGCCTGGTCAGGTGTGCTTGCCATGTTTTTCAACCCCGTGAGGGGGAAGTGCCAAGAATTGATGAAAGGTTAACTCCCCAATTTTTAGATAGTTAACTGGGCATGGAAATAAGTACTGATCACTTGCGAATAGACGACGACTCACGCACGATCCTGTGTATGTAGCGGTTCTCACATCAGGTTCCCAACTTTGGTTCCTCGCAGTAGCCAATTTCTGCTCAAAGACATTATATAAGGCTTTCATGACTCAACTTTGGACCTATAGTGCCTACAAATAGCGATTTCCCATAATTTTTGATAGTGATATCGAGATTAATGGATTGAATCTACTACCGCCTCAGATCGCTCCACATTTGGAGATAGTATGGGAGTGGATCACAACAATGCCGGAAAAAATCTGAAAAAGTGGCTCCTTACGAACAACGACGAACTTTTCATCCTCGAAGATTGCCCTTCTCTGTTCCGACATTCACTTTCTTCGCGCCGGAGGTGAAATGCTTCCTCTAAAGCAATCCCAGATCGGATTAACTACAGTTCGGGAATTTGTTATTACTCGAACATTCACCAAGAGCTGATCTGATACAATACCGAATCGGCTGGTATGATAACTATAGTATGACCGATCATTCACGCGACATTAAATCTTACTTGCTGGAGACATCTATTGCAATAAATTAAGTATATATCGGCCTGGGATAGACTGCTAATTATGAGCGGAACATGCACACAATTTTTCCAAAATTTCCGCTTTTGTGTACTTTGGCACAATTGTACCAAGGTGGAAGGGCTACGGAATGGTAAACCCATTTACCAGCCCCTTTCACTCGAGTTCGGCTCTGTCCCGCGTATACTCTTTTCTACCAGCCCTTCGAGGGTTGGATGCAGATGAGTGGGAAATTCGGTGTATCTCTCCCTGACAAATCCTCTCCAGAGAGGGCTGCGTGCAATACGCAGGCTGCGTCATCAGAAATATAGGTATGCTGCCAGCGCAGTCATATCATGGGAAAGGCGCGGCAAGGGATTGAAACAGATTGATTGATCTAACTGTTTCTTTAGTGCAATGCGCGGGCCCCTACTCGAAAGGGCAGGCACACACGATACCGATTACAGACGTCGAACTTCCATTCTTTTGTTCCAACTTTCTTTTGCTAATTAAAAAATCGAGTATTTTTCTTACTAATACCGCACCGTTGGACTCATGAGTTTACGTGCGGCTTGTATTGCTGACCTCCATGGGGGTTGATTTAATCACCCGAACGGTATCGGCGCTAGTACCGTTACTATGAGGTTGGAACCCTCGTGCTGATGATGTGTGCGGGGTGAAGGGGAACGCATGGAGCATCATTTCATCATCGGTGATCGACGGCTAAAATGTAAACAAGATCAACGTGGGCTAGGGCTATGCGGATCTATGCGATGCACGGTTGCTTCCAAATGAGCAAAGACGTTCGCCCATGCACAATTGATGCACTTCTCATGCACGCCATGAACGGTCGAACATTCTTAGTCAAGACGTATGCACGTCAACCTGGGGTACAGACGGTGGCGGCCTTGCTATTTTCAATCTGGTGTTGATCACCGAGCTATCGGTAGATGAGACAATAAACCGTTTTAGGGTGTAGGAAATTCGCGGACTTCGAAATTCGCGCATATGCAAGTTGGATGCGGTATATAATAATACAAACCTGTAATCTATGACAATAATGAAAACTATATTTCTGATATGCATCAGGAATCTCATGGACTGAGCACGCCCATATGATTTCTTGGTAACACACACTGCCCACTAAACGAGGCCATGAAAGCTCCTTAGGTGATCCCAGCGTGTGTGTATTCGTTGGTAAATTGCACTTGGCCAGCAATGTGTACCGAAGTTTCACGTTATGAATGACAATCATTTCATAATTGGTAAATATAATGCAACTTATGCATTCAATTGATTGGATGATCAACTGTAACGTATTATTGATCATTTGAACCATGGGCCACCAAACCCGCCAACACTTGGGGAGCTTCCGGTTCAGGGCTCAGCCGACCCTGCACGGTGGCTGTCATTAAGGAAAAATGGCGCAGATCTAAAAATGGCGCAACGTTGTTTACAAGTACCAAGTTGGGCATCGCGCTTTATCAATGAGTAGTGTCATGCATATTTACTTCATTGTGCAGCATTAATTTTGGCTCGGCTCTCACACGCCAGTCTGCATTGGGTCAATGCGCCCGTACCTAGGCACGACGATATTGGATATGCTGCGTTTAAGACCTGAGAACTGGGTTCTAAATAAATCTTACTAGATACCGATTACTAGTATATACGTGGGAAACAAACCGAAATATTCTGTTGTCGTATACACACCACTATTGACACTTATTTCTAATTTGGTGTACGCACGCGTTGATCGGATCGCCGCGTCTCGTCGGACCCTATGTCCAAGAGGCGAGGAGGCGGTCCGTGAACGCGCCGGTGCGGGATGACGCCTTGCCCTAATTGGGACATCAAGCGCGACAGGGGTGATTGAGGTGGGTTCTATGAAACGTCAGCATGCATGGGTCTGCATAACTCCCAGCCTTTAGTTCATAACAAAAACATCGACCATGCCCTAAGGGGGTGGTGCGGCCACAACACTAAGGTGCAGCCCCCGCCCACTGAGTCTTGTCAAAACCTGTGAGTGCATATAGAACGCACAAAGTGACGCATTTTGAAACTTGCTTGACGCTTCTTGTTAATCAACGTCTCTGAGCACAGGCTCAGATTTTCACTGGAGTTCAATGGCTCTGCTGGAGACTAAAGCAGACGTTGTCCCTGAATGTTACAATGTGCCGTCCTCATCACCGCTTGTCGAGCGTAGCGTGCGCTCGGTGACTTCTACGGCCTCGCTTCGATCCATTAGGTCGTTGCGTGAGATTCCTCTTGTAGATGCGTCGTATGATGGGGACTACGACACTGGACCACCTGAGAAAGGCACCGCGCTTACGAGCCCCTATTTCACATCACCCATCCAGCGACGGCACCACCGTCACTCTTCCTCTCATACTCGCCGGGGGACTATTCCAAACAGCGAGCTTAGCCTAATTGGAGCACTCAGCCCGAGACCAATTGTGGGCCCAATTGACTCGCCATGGAATTCAGGAGCGGCGGGGAGGTCTTTCCGGCCAGACGAAGCTGCCATTGCGGAGCTCGACTTTGCACGTACCGTTGAGAAAAATTCGATTGAGGATGATGCTGCTCTCTTTGGCGGCTATCTCCGCGAGCCCAGCCGAGGGATGGCTACCGAGCAGGAAACTGTTCATGATGAATTTAACCGAGATCCTCAGAGTGATCGCGCAAAGAATGACATTAGTCCTGCGAGAGAAGCAGATGAAAGCATCCCATTCACGCGCAAAGAGGAATTGAGCTACTTAGATCTAGCCGAACGCAGTCACTCGCAAACCACATCAGCCCCTAAGCCTCGACCTAGTCGACAATCTGCTCTGAATGAAATCTACAGCGATGCCAATGAAACGATGGAGTCTGTAGACGACTCAATCTCACCTCATATTCCGTATGGCCAGAAAGTAGAGCATTCAAGTCCGCGGATTATGCCCGTGGATAGTGCAAGCGCGGAGCTGCGACTCATGGACGACATTGCGACTTCTGCCGGTGCACTGGCATCAATGAAAGATTTTATAGAGACGTGGGCTCCTGCCGCATACTATGTGGTGACAGCGGCAGCCGCTCTCCAGCGCGATGCTGCCGCATTAGCGGCGGCACTAACCTCTCTGGTCACGCCAGAAGGCCACAAAGATCCTGCACTCTTCACGAACCAATTTTACCAACTGCGTGAAGCGTACTCATCGCTTCTCACCATGGGTGATTTTACTCCCGTACCATACGGGCAACAAGGGTGGACGCCCGCGTCCACCCGAGAGAGCTCGCACGGCATGTTGGGAGGTATTCACGACAACGAGCAGCGTGGCGGTGATGGTGATGGTGGTGTGAACAATTGGGATGACCGCCAGCTTGTGGACTCCCTGATGACGCTACTGCGGACTTCTCCCGGTTTCATTGCTAGCGCGGTCTCGCAAATGAGCTTAGCTGAGCTAGAGCGATTCTGTGCTGGTAGCGACGAAAGTCCTCTCAATGTTCTCTTCCATGGTATACTTGGATCATCGAAAACATATCGACCACGTGTATTCTTGGAAGTATTACGCACGCTGGATCCCGAAGAAGAACGCACGAAACTACTGGCCCGCTCTGTGCTGAAGCGCTTGAGCGATCTGGCCGTGGGAAACCTCTCGATTGCTGCCAAAACGAAACTAGAGCGGTTTCTACGTCGCTCGCTAATCCCCGGTCAGGCTGCTCAGGACTTCGGCTCGATCTTGGCAAGCTGCGTGCCTGAAGAGCTATTTGTGTACATACAAGGTGTATTTCGACTCGAGTACGATCTAGTACATCACCAACTCGTGCGGGACACTTTACAGCTATTCGTGAAGCAGCTGCTCACGACACCGCATCGCTACGGCGTTATCGAAGACGTCTATCTCAACGACAAGTTGCGTTTACTACTGCCGGCGCTTGCTAAGCGGCTGATGCCTGCGGTCGAGCAGTATATGGAGCATTGCAAGTCGCAGCTGCCTGACGAGGCGGAATTCAAGGAGTTCTACAAAGCTAACGAGCTGATTGCTGTGAAAGGTGGCGATATTGTGTTGCTATACAACTCACTGCTGCCTGCGCGCACTGGTCGGCCGGTCTCAACTGTCACTCTCCAGTCAAGTGATGAGGACGAGTGGTGCCTCGAAAGCATTCGTGAGGACCTGGTTCCTGTAATGCAGGGCCTGGCGCATACAACACGAGTGAGACACGACGGATGGCAGATATTCAAAGTGGGTGAGGACGCCCTGGTCACCGATCTCGGCAGCGACATGGGACTTAACACCTTAGACCTACGGGGCTCGCTTGGCCCACGTGTACAAGCCCTGTGCGACGCCGTGGCGCGCCACGACGGCCCGACGTTGCGCCAGCGACTCGAGAGCGCACGATTCGACGCTGAACTGCGTGGCGACCACCTCGGGCTGCTGGACCTGCAAGACGCCGAGCAGCTGCTTACTAAAGAACACGTCCGCGCAATGGACCAGATGGTCACTGGCGTCAAGCTAAAGTGTAAAATGCTGCGCCGTATGCTCGAGCGGGCTGCTCAGGATCAGCGTCACGAGAAGGAGCGTTTGTCGGCTCTGCTGAGTATCCTGGATGCCGCGCGTGCCCACATGTGGTACGAGACCGAGGTCCGTAACGGCTCGGCGTTCTTCCGCGCGCGCGAGTTTCTGCAGGTGCTGTATCCTCGTGCGAAAGAAGATGAGGCCAGTCTGTATGGCGACCTTTTGCAAGGATGCGCATCGAACGCCCCTGCGAACGCTGGCGGCGCCCTACGGTCGTCACCATCAGGATTGCGGTCCATGACGAACGGCTCGACCACGAGCCTTGGTGCGTTCGGCCTCGGTTTCGGCTTTGGAATTGGTGGTTCTGCCAGTGCGAATGGAGGTGGAAGCGGCCACGACGGCGCTGCGTCGCATAAATCGCGGCGACTGTCCATTCTCAGCTCACACAGTGTACCAGATTCGCCGTTCCTCGGCAAGTCGGTGCTGGGATCTGAGAAAATGGCCGACAAGGAGGTAGAGACGGTGTTGCTGTACCTGCGACGATACAAGGTACGGAACATGCTGCAGGCGGAAGAGAAGTTCACCCGGGCACTCGTGGAGGTCGCGAACCTCGCGCGCAAGCTCGTGGACCGCGACCACCTGGTGTCGTACACGAGCTTCAAGCGAGACCGCCACTACCAGTCGCAACACGCGCAGGCGCAGGCGCAGGCACAGGCTGGCGCGCAGCGGCAGAGCAAGCGCAGCAGCCACCACCACCGCCGCTCATCGCTCGGCCTCTTCGACTTCTTCGACAACAGCAACAACCACAACCAGCCGTCGCTGCCGCTCACACTGCACACAACGACTTCCACGCAGTTTCTGTGCCTCACATCAAGCCACGAGTCGCTTCGCGACGCGCGAGGCGCGAATGGCCACGGAAACAACGCCAATGCCGGTGGGAATGGCCCCGGCGGCGCCGGGATTCCCAACGGCTTGGGCGGTGCCAACACCCACAGCTTCAACGAGAGCATTGGTGGTGTCAGTGGCACTGGTGGTCCAGGAAGCAATAGTTACCTGAACAGCAGTGCCAGCAAGAAGCCACTCGAAAAAGGCGTGCTGCCACCTCGCGCTCCCAGCATCGCCGAGGTTCAGGCCCTCATTCTATCTGATTTGGGCCGCGACTTCATGCTCAAGGGCTCCGAGACTGATGCGTACATGCAGCAGACGGGCCGTATGCTTCTCGAAGGCGACTCCAACGCACTCCAACCATTGCTTGACGATATATCGGTGGCCAGCAGCCCTCAACAGAAGCTGAAGGCGATCGAGGCTCTTGTTGGTTACGCGCATGCACTGAAACAGCGGCATCAAACGAGCCGCGTGTGTCGCTCCGACGTGATCCACGAGCTTAGCCGTGCGATCGGGCGTGAGCCAGGGACCTTGTATCGTGATCTGCAGGTCGTGTCGCTGCTGACGAACCAGGCTCTGTTGTCATACAACGAGGCCTTCGAGGACTGCGCTGAAGCGGCCCGCATTGTAATCGATACGGTCGTGGTTCGCAGCATGGATTATGCCACGCGGTTCCTGCGGTACTACATGGAGTCTACGTCGACGACAGCGCCAAAAATGGCGATGATGGGCATCAACGACTCTGTGGCGATCTGGGCGTTCTGCGCTTGCCAGGGAAATAACTCGGCCCAGGAAAAGCTTGCCGAGCTATACGCCAAGTTCACTCACCTCACCCTCAAGCTGAAGCCACTGACAAAGCCATCAACCGTGCTCGACGGCGTTGACCAAGAGCACGTGCGTGAGGCGGTGTCGCTGCACTGGATGACACTGGCCTCCCGCATTTAGTCTTACACCACCACATAGCATTTCGCATATCTAACTAACTACCTACCCATCTATCGATCAATCATCATATCTTTCATTACGTCATTAACATCATCGGGTGTCTCTAAAAGAACCGGAAGCCCGGTAGGGTATCATAACTCGTGCACATCTTGGCTCAGGGTCCTGCCGGCATACACGAGAGAGAGCAGTATCTTGTTTCGTAGGGAACAGTTTGACCGCTTCGATCGGCGGGATGGCGCGTCCAGTGCCAATATGTTGCATGGCATGAGGTCACAATGGGGCCCCGACACACGGAGCATATATCGCCAGACTGGACGGAGACCAGAACGGGATGGATGACTTCGGGGATCATATTGTACTGCAAGATCTGGCGTTTAAATTCATTGTATGGAAACGTTCCGCCATATGCCGTTGATACCCGCCCTGCCATTTCCTTAAGTGAGAGTGGTCTAGTAGAGTCTTCATACACCTTTAGAGAGCTAGTGCTACCGTCTGTAGGGAGCTCTTTGAAGTCATTGGGATACGTCGTAAGAGTCGCGAGTGCTGGAAGCGTGAGAAGTTCTGCTGGCAGCGCTTGCAGCCTGTTATGGCCTAAATGCAGCTCGACC
This sequence comes from Starmerella ratchasimensis, assembly GCA_030562965.1. Classification (NCBI taxonomy): domain Eukaryota; kingdom Fungi; phylum Ascomycota; class Dipodascomycetes; order Dipodascales; family Trichomonascaceae; genus Starmerella; species Starmerella ratchasimensis. The sequence continues at coordinate 200,243 of JAKUAQ010000009.1, forward strand.
AGGTTGATAAGTTTCCCAATAGAGGGACTCAGCTTTCGTATCTGGTTTGACCGCAGATTGAGGTATTTCAGGCTCTCAATATCGTATAGGAAGCTGTCAACGATCTTGATCTTGTTGCTGGTCAAATTTAGATCAAATAGCCGGTGACCCAAATCCACATGATCAATGAGTGAACGACATTCATCAGGGACCGATTCGAAGCCTTGACCATCAAGATTGATCACTGTATCTTCACCATCAAATATCGGTTCGATTGCGTGTTTCACTACATTGTGCATACTGGATTCACTCCGTGCCGCCATTAAGGACTTTGGAAGTTTTGTAGAGCTTTTGAAGGATGAGTGGTTGCCAAAAGTAGAGTTGGATGACGCCGCTCGCATGGTGCTTTGTGTTTCCGCAAAGTATCGGGAGGACCCAACTACCGGATCAGAATTCATATCTTCGTCAGTAACATCATCATCTTCGGTGGGATCATCCTCGTCTACTACCATTTCGTCGTCATGATCACTGCGGAGAGTTCGACGCGTATACTTCGGCACGTGGGGAGGAGGAGAAGACGGGATCGGCCCATCAGGGGCCATCAGCATCTCCGAAGACATCATGAAAGGATCACTTGAGTTGATGTAGTCTGGATCATGATGTCTGCTTAGGCTGAGTGCGGGATCCGTTGAGTACGGTGGCATCCCTTGGCCAGTGAAGCTGCCATATTGGGCGTTCATTGGGCTACAGTACCCCCGCCTAATGGTATTCTCAGCTTTAAATTAGAGCTTTTGAGAGCAACTAGATATTGGAATCCGGTCAACTCACAACTGGTTAGAGCGTACTACGTTAGTGTGAAGTTGACGGCTGATCGCGTCGCGTAAGAGCCGTCAACAACGAACCGCACTCGAGATATGAGAGCTGGGACTTGACCTTGCCTTGATTTCCACCACCAACCGCGATCCCGAACATGGGTCTAATTATTACGCAAGCTTTTATCGCAGTAGCATTCAGGGCGGGCCATGAGAGGCGTGGGTAAGGCAGAAGAAGGGGTACCATCCTCACAAGCGACAACCGAGTCTACGGGGACTGTGCTCGTTGAAATTAATCAACCTGAGTGAACTCTGACTTCGAGCAGCTATAGTACCTGACGATTCAATTCATTGGAGTCACGTAATGGGGATTCCAGTAAGAACAAGGACACGGTTGAAAAGACCCGACAAAGAAGATGTATTTTTACCTATTGTTGCCGGCTTGCGTCAGGTACGCAGGGATTTGGAAGAAACCGCTGAGTTACTGTCCCATGTCACGGAAACTCTCGACGGGCTTTCCTCAAGGGCGAACAACATTCGGGAGCCTCGGAGGCGCAGGCGCGTTCGCCAAAGAACCTATTCGGCTGCTTTGCTAGAATATAGAACTGTGCAAGCACTAAGCGTGAATTCGCAGTATTCAAGACCAACAATGCAGCATGATATCGCAGAAAACTCCGATTTCGATTCCGTGCCATCATTGCGTAGGACTAATGCTTTCAGACGTCGTCGTCGTCGTCGCCGTAGACCGTGAACCCACACCACTTTTGTATTCATTAACATTCAACTTACATGACGCTATAAGTTGTTTATGTACTCAATTGCAAGCCCCGAGGATATTCATCCTATAAGTTTCGTGTTAGGAACTGATAATCGGTTAAGCTTCACTAGCGCCCCTCGATGCCAGGGTCGGGGGCTAGCTGAGCCCCGGCGGTAAATTTTCTAGGGGTGGTTGTGGCACTCGCTGGTGGTGAAGTAAGTGCATCACAGATTCACACTAAAATTTGGTCATCATACTATGCTAATCCTCAACTTATGGGCACCTCGTTTTGGGCCGATCGGACTCATTTCCTGCCACTTAAAGCCCCCATAACCATGACTCTTCGTAATATGTAAGCCCGAAGATCCAGGCCTCGCCGACAGCGCGGGCCGAACACCTAGCCCTTACATCCGGCACAGTATAGAACGGTGAGCCCAGCGTCTAGGTCTCTTCATTAGAGTAATAGCGTACCCTACTGTGCCCTAGAGTCCCAGCTCTTTATCTTCTCCCTTCTTCCCTCCCCACACCCACATACATTTGTGAAATTTCTCAAATAGATCGGATCAAGCAGCTTTGCTGTCCAACTTGAGACTCATTTAATCACCTTGATAATAGTGAAGTATCTTCAAACCTACTGATTCACTTCCAAGCTAGATATTTGAGACGAAATTTCCCTGAGGTTAACCAGAAGTCAGCATTATTAGGGAAGCTTTTCTCCGAAGCAATCGTTTTGATCAATCCGGACGTCCTAAGATAAGCGTGACCGAAACGCAGTCACTAATCTATAAACGTCAATCTAACCACAGAGAATAAGTCCATAGAGACTTATTCAAGGGCTACAAAAGAAGAAAAGATATGTCGGATTGTGATTATGAGGAGTTGCCAAGCAACACTCCGATTGGCTTGAGCATGGCTGCAGGTGCCATCGCAGGCATCATGGAGCACACTGTGATGTTCCCTGTAGATGCCATTAAGACCAGAATGCAAGTGGCGGGTGCTTCCGAGCTATATCGGGGTGTTATGTCGTCGATCTTTACCGTCAATGCCACAGAAGGCTTCACTGCTTTGTGGCGCGGTGTAGGCTCAGTTGTACTTGGCGCTGGCCCCGCACACGCAGTCCACTTTGCGGTTTACGAGGCGGTGACGAACCTCGGCCAGGCCAATGGCCACGCATCTGAACCTACTGCGGCTGTTAGTGCTATGGCCGGTGCCGCCGCCACAATCTCCAGCGATGCCCTTATGACGCCTTTCGATGTGATCAAACAGCGAATGCAGCTGCGCTGCTCCGCTGGTATCACTATGCCCCAGATGGCTGCACAGATCTGGGCCAAAGAGGGCCTCTCAGCTTTTTACGTGTCTTACCCGATCACTCTTCTAATGAACGTGCCGTTCACGGCGATCAACTTTACAGTCTATGACAAAGTTTCTCATGCATTGAATGCGCAACGTAAACACGATCCCCTAGTTCACTGCGTCGCTGGAGGAATCGCTGGTGCCACTGCAGCTGCAGTCAGCACCCCGTTCGATGTGATCAAGACGCTCTTACAGACACGCGGTATCACCACCGACAAGAAAGCACGCATGCTAAACTCAGTTAGCGATGCCGCGGCCTATATCTATCGCACACACGGCCTCTCTGGCTTTTTACGTGGTGTTAAGCCTCGAATCCTGGCCAACATGCCTTCGACAGCGATCTGTTGGACTGTCTACGAAATGGCGAAGCACTACATCGTCTCAGCGTCTGCAGACCGCTAAATCTTTCATGACCTCTAATGACAACTTTCTATGACAAAGATTTGTCGGACCTCTACTTTAGATCTGTGACAACACGGCTGGCCATCGTTGAGTACACCTCAGACTCCACAATTTTGGGCTAGAGGCTGTTTGCCGACACATGTCTTATTTGCAGATCACAGACAAACTTGTAATTATGACCAATAGACAATAGAATGCAGTAAATGAAAAACTATATTGGCTAGAGAGTGCAACGTCGTCGTGTGTTAAATAATTTCAGGTTGTCATTCTTCTTTTCCACCAGCATCGCGAATAATCTCCGTATAGCTCTGCTCATACGGCCCTCTGTTACCAGTAAAAAGATCCGTTCGGCTTTGTAGAATCCCGTCTGTAATTTCATCGTCGGCAACCATTTTGTGCACCGTTTTTTCTATTGTTTTGGGGATCAAAGCTTGATTCACTCGTAATATTTCGACGTCCACATACGGCGCCATTCCTATATCAACCAGATTGCGCATGGTTTCTGTGTAGATATTTTCATATCTCAGAACGTGGGTCCGAACCAGGGTATCCGTAACGCCAAAGAGGTCTAGAAGCTTGGTGATAGACTTTACACCGATATCTAGGGTCGTTTTGATGAGGTAACGATAGACTAGAGCCTGGTGATAGGCTAGCAAGAGCTGAGCCGTACCATACTGTGACTTGCGAGTGGTTTTAGTCTCTATCACGACGATGCCATCGTTGTCTACCCTTACACCATCTGCTATGCCTCGAAGCAGCCAATGGGGATTTGTTAGAGAGCTCAGTCCATGTATGGGAATTTCGCGGACACCCAAAGAGCAATAATTAGCCGGATCCGACATCTTCTCCTCATCTACGAAGGGCCGATCAGATCCGTCCACACCTTGAGAAAGCATAGTTAACTTCTGAAAAAACTCAAAGAATCTGGCCAATTCTAAGGTGGGTTCTGGCATATCCTCTTCTATACCATAAGCCTCCTTGAGAAAAACAGAGATTGCCCCAGGGCTGAGCATATTTACAGTACTGGTATCCAATTCTGCATGAATAGATGTACCAATAGACATATATTGTGTCTGCATTTTCGTTTTGCCTCGTGCGGCCAGTGAAAGCTGGTCCATTTCATTGTACTGGGTGATGAATTCCGTAACCCGCATACTCGGTCGTCCGTATCTCTGACTAGACGCTAGAGCTTTTATACCGGCCTTAGCAGTGGCGATTCGACTGTCAATCTGTTGAACACTATAGTACTGTTTTCCAAGAGCGATATTGTTCCATAAAGGGAGCCGTTCAACTGATTTACGTATCATTGGCTTTTTGGGCTACGATACTGAATAATGCTGATGTCGTCAAGAAACCAACTAGATTGAAGAAAGCTGTTCGTGAAATGTCTCGCTCTTCCTCTTCAGTGCGAAAGGAGGCGAACAAGCGTCTCAGATTCGGCAAAGTCATGCACGACTCCTGCTGAGGCTAGATGCTGCTGACTCACAACAACGGATCAACCCACCAATAATCACTCCACACAACTGGCAGATGACCACCAGGTGCGCTATATAGTTATTAATTCGCAAATGATATATAGAGATTTATTTGCTTGAAATTGTTTCAATGAGAGTTATTAATTTTGGAGGCAGCTTTTGGATTCCGAGCTTGCATAGAGAGAGACACTGTTTGACAACACTGTAAAACTCGTATTGACCTAAGGAAAGTTGGAACAATAGACTAAGTCAATTTGAAGGTATTCTATTTTTCCATATTTAAATATACCGGTCGTGATCAACCGGAAGGATGATATCATGTGAGGAGACCGAGGATTACCATCCACGCGAAGTTGATCAGCGTGTTGAAAAGCACGATATATCTTTCAGGAATAATGATGAACTGAAGAATAGATGCGATGGGCCAAATAAGAAGAGAAACCTTCAAGGCAGAGACGTAGTTCTTTTGGAGATATAGATCAACGTCATAACCTTCCCAGAATGCAGACAAAGAGGTGAATGCAAATACAGCGAGGGGATTTCCCATGGTTTGATCAAGAAGGACCTTGACTGGCCAAGCATGGAAGCGCGACGTCAATTGTTCTGTCCAGAATCGAGTCCACACGCCATTGATTACGCCCCACACTTGAAACTTCGTAATAGCCGCGAAATCATATTTTTTAGTTAAAAGCTGTAGCAAGCTTTGGCTAAGCCCACTCATAACTGCACCCACAAGGCCAGCAGTTCCCTCACTCGAGCGAGCATATAGGATGTCATATTTCGCAAAGAAGACGCAGCAGAGGATCAACTGAACAAGAGTTATTCCAAGCACCAATACCTGCGGTTTGCGAGGTTTTCTGATTCTTTTTTCTAGGGCTCCCATCTCGATATCCATCGTAACTTTTGTGGTTTATCTCAAACTCAGCTCTGAGAAATGCCACCACCACTGCACTGAAGCACTTAACCCCAGGACCCGAACGCAGACTCTCCGAACCCTGACCCCGTCGCGTAAATCCGGGAATTTCTTGGGATCGACGCTACGCGGTAACGTCGCGTCGACGCAGGTGTCAATCTCAATTATTCGAATATAATATTCATTTTACGTTGCCAAATATTCAAAAAACTCCTTACGGGTAAACAGAAAAAAATATGTTATTCTTGTTGGGAGAAAAAAGAAAAAGTATGTTCCGGCCGGGACTCGAACCCGGGTCTGCTGCTTGGAAGGCAGCAATGATACCCTTACACTACCGAAACATTTCAATTGAGCCATAGGCTCTTATCTGTTAGAACTTCGATAATATGACATCATAGCTGTATTAGATGTATTGTCACGAGAATACCTTTCAAAGCCTGAATAGGATCAGAAATGGAGCTCCATGGCCAAACCTTTTAAAAAAAGCCATAATTGGAAGATTATTAAAATTGGCTGTTGATCTGATGCCTCTGGGCGAATTTGTACGGCCATGCATGGGTGTCAAACCGTGGGAACCCGAGGCCACAGACCTTGGAGGCACTGATTGGCAGTATTGAGCTATTCAGTCAGTGGAGCTGCCAAAAGTTATGGAAAATTGTGATCGTGTACTAATTTAGATGAGGATAAAAATAAAATTGCGCTGGACTCTCAAAATATCTTAAATGGGGTGATATTGAACCAGGCCCATCTACACAAGGGTCTTACTTATTCACTCCGCGGTGTGCGGGGGCGGGGACCGGAAGACCCGTCTGATAAGAGTCACATGATGCACACGTTATCTATCTTGCCCTATAAATTGAGCCAATGTCAGCAGCTTGATATCAGATATATTATTCAGTCTGGATTTGAAAGATCGCACTGCCAAGTTGAGATTGAAACATCAAGCGTGAGACTCATTTTGGTAATACCGTCCTCAAAATTTGATCATAAATTGAATAGGTGAGAGGTTGTGCATTCGATGAAGTCGTCGCTTGAGTTTTACCTGAACGGTAAAAAGCAGACTTTGCGGAACCCGGATCCAACACAGACTGTTCTCGAGTATGTGCGTAGTACTGGGTTAACAGGTACGAAACTTGGCTGTCAAGAAGGTGGTTGTGGCGCTTGTACCGTAACTCTCGCTGAATGGGACTCTAAGTTACAGAAACCTCATTATTTCGCTGTGAACGGATGTATTCTTCCAGTTATAGCCCTTGATGGTAAGCACATCACGACTGTGGAGGGTATTGGTACAAGCGCTGCGCCGCATGCCGCTCAGGAGCGTCTGGCAAAAATGCACGGATCTCAATGTGGTTTTTGTACTCCCGGTATTGTGATGAGTTTATACTCTTTACTTCGCGATACCGAAGGCAGTCCAACCCGAGAGCAACTAACTGAAGCCTTTGATGGTAACCTGTGCCGCTGTACTGGTTACAAGCCCATCATTGACGCCGCGCAGACATTTGTCAAAGGCGAACCAGTGGCAAATGCTAGCGGTGGACAAGGAGGCTGCTGTGGGGGTGGTGCTAATGGCGTGTGCTGCAAAGTAGCAAAGGCAGCGCAAGAGCCTAGCTACACTGACGCCAATACCTCTAGAGATGGTAATGTGACGAAGGAGGATGACGATACCAAGTTCGAAGGCCAGGCGTCGGAAGGCGGTCATGAATCATTCAACGGCAAAGTGACCAATGGAGGTTCCAAAGCAGATGCTGACGGTCACACACAGTCGAAGGTGCTAAAAACGGTTGGCGAAAGCGGAATTGGAATCAACGGAACGGAAACTGACTTCACGACCGACATAAACACATTTCGCAAATATCCGCACGCGGAGCTCATCTTCCCACCCTCGCTCAAGAAATATCAGCCTCAGTTGGTGAAACTTGAGGATCAATTCGGCCGCTTGTGGTTCCGCCCAACATCTTTGCCAGAACTTGTCGACTTGCTGAAGAAGTATCCTGGTGCGAAAATGGTTGGAGGCGCTTCAGAGTTTCAGATTGAAGCTAAAATCAAGGGCGACGAGCATGCGGTGTGCATCTTTGTGCTTGACGTCCCGGAGCTGAAGACTTTCGAGCACATACCTGGCAAAGGTGTACGTATTGGCGGTGATATCCCACTTTCGGCGCTCGAGCACCACCTTGAAACCTTGGTTGAGACACTTCCTGCTGAAAAAACCCAGTTTTACAATGCCGTTCTCGTTCAGCTTAAGTACTTTGCCGGTCGTCAGATTCGCAATGTAGCTACGCCCGCCGGAAACATCGCGACTGCCTCCCCAATCTCTGATCTGAACCCCGTGTTCGTAAGTGGAAACGTAGAGCTTGAGGTGCTTGACCCCGAGACCGGTGAGAAGAATACGTTGCGCATGGGCGAATTCGAGTCGCCGTTCTTCGTGGGCTATCGTAAGACGCAGCTTGGTAATAAACTGCTGCTGACGCACCTTACCATTCCCGAGTCGGTGAAAGGCGACGTTGTGCAGTCCTACAAACAGGCTAAACGCAAGGATGATGACATTTCGATCGTTACCAGCTGTATGTATGCGCACCACGAGGGCGGGCGGATTACCGAGGCTCGCATCGCTTACGGAGGAGTAGCCCCGTTCACAGTACTGGCTAAGTCCTCACTTGAGCTCGTTAATCAGCGTCTCGAGTCGTTGGGCACTGGACTAGCGTCCCATCTCGAAGTTCTGGATAAGGAGTTCGCTCTGCCGTACAACGTTCCTGGAGGTATGGCGGTGTTCCGACGTTCACTCGTGCTGTCGTTCTTCTACAAGTTCGTGCAGTCGATTCTTCGCAGTGCCGATATTGCTGCCGACGATGCGGCGCTGCTTGAAGTCACGCGCACCAACCAGCCTGTTGGCGTGCGCGATCTCAACAACCAGTACGAGCAGGAAATTGTTGGTAAAGGCATGATGCACGTGAATGCCTTAAGGCAGGTGACTGGCGAGGCAATCTACGTGGACGATATCCCGGAATTGGCCCGCGAGCTTCACGGCGTTCAAGTTATGTCGACCAAGGCACGTGCAAAGATTTTGAGTGTAGACTTCACGGAGGCACTAGAGATCGAAGGTGTAGTGGGCAAAGTCGATATCGATGATGTTCCGGGTGACAACCGCTACGGCGCCTTCAAGGCAATTGGTCCTGACCGGCTGTTTGTCGAAGAGGAGACTGGTGCTGAATACGTAGGCGACACAATCGCGATCATCGTTGCAACCAGCCGCCAGATTGCGGAGATTGCTGTGCGCAAAGTGAAGGTCCAGTATGAGGAGGATCCCGCTGGCCCGATTGTAACGATCGAGGATGCTATTGCTTGCAACAGCTTTTTCAAGATCGAGAACAAGGTCCTTCACGGCGACTTCGATCACGAGTGGGAGACAGCGGCCCACAAATTCTCGGGAGAGTGTCGCATGGGTGCCCAAGAACACTTTTATCTTGAGCCTCAGGGCTGCATAGTGGTACCTGAAGACGGTGGCCACGAGTTCAAGATTTATGCGAGCTCGCAGAACCCGAACGAGACACAGCTCATCGCGGCTTCGGCCCTGGGAATTCCTGCGTCACGCATTGTCGCACGCGTCAAGCGCCTTGGTGGTGGCTTCGGTGGCAAGGAAACCGCGTGTCTACATGTTTCGTCCCTGGCTGCTGTGGCAGCGAACAAGTTCAAGCTACCGGTACGTATGATCATGAGTCGTGCGGAGGATATGGTACAGAGTGGACAGCGTCACCCGTTCTTGACGAAATGGCAGGTGACCATGGATAAGAACTATCGTTTCACCGGTATCCGCGCGCAGCTTTATGCGAATGCAGGCTATTCGATGGATCTCACCAAGGGCGTTATCGACCGTGCGACACTGCATGTGGACAATTGCTACGACTTTGGACCGAACGTCGATATCGGCAGCAAGGCGTGCCGTACAAACATTGCCTCAAACACTGCGTTCCGCGGTTTTGGTGGACCTCAAGGCATGTTTGTCGCAGAGTCAATCATTTACGAGGTCAGTGAAAAGCTAGGATTGAGCGACCCCGAGGAGCTACGTCGTATCAACTACTACAAGATGGACGGTACAGCGCGTACACCGTATCTGCAGCGGCTGGGCCCCGATTTCACGGTCCCGCTCATGGCAGAGCAACTGTGGCGGAAGGCTGAGTATACCAAACTGCGAAAAGAGGTCGATGAATTCAACAAATCCTCTAAGTGGATCAAGCGTGGCTTGGCTAGCGTCCCTACGAAGTTCGGTGTGGCGTTTGGCGTGCAGTTCCTAAACCAGGGAGGCGCGCTGGTGCACATCTACGAGGACGGCAGTGTACTGCTCACGCACGGTGGCACTGAGATGGGCCAGGGACTGCACACCAAGATGGTGATGGTGTGCGCGCAAGAGCTCGGCGTTAAAGCGGAGAACGTGTTCATCAGCGAGACAGCCACAAATACTGTGGCAAATGCATCACCTACTGCTGCCTCGGCATCTAGTGATATCAACGGTATGGCCATTAAAGATGCATGTGACACCTTGAACGCACGGTTGAAGCCATACCGTGAGAAGCTGGGAGCTGATGCCACCATGCATGACATTGCAAATGCTGCCTATCATGATCGTGTGAACCTCACAGCTAACGGGTTCTATAAGATGCCTGACGTCGGCTATCTGTTCAATAACGACGATCCTGATCCACGCCCGGCATTCCAGTATTACACACAGGGAGTAGCCATTTCGCTGGTGGAGGTTGACACGCTTACAGGTGATTGGGCTAACTTGCGCACAGATATTGTCATGGATATTGGCCGACCGCTGAACCAGGCTATCGATTACGGCCAGATCGAAGGTGGGTTTGTCCAGGGACAGGGTCTTTTTACACTTGAGGAATCTCTGTGGACGACGCAAGGGTCGATCTTGACGCGGGGACCGGGTGCATACAAGATCCCTGGCTTCCGAGATCTCCCTCAGCATTTCAACGTTGAGCACTTGCAGGACCGAGACTTCAAGCACCTCAAAACCATTCACCAGTCCAAGGGTGTGGGCGAGCCTCCCTTATTTCTGGGCGTTGCACCTATGTTTGCTCTGAGAGATGCGATCAAGGGTGCTCGCGAAAGTCACGGCCAAGAAATGACAAAAGGCATTGATGCACCGTACACTACCGAGCGCATTCGGGTGGCTATCGGTGACGCTATCTCTTTACGATCCATGGTTCCTATTGTTGGGAAGCCATTCAGCATTCGTTCTTAGATTTTTCTTTCTAAATAGACACACACTAAATACATACAATAGACTTACATTACTTCTCACTATGGTTAATGGAGGTAGATCATTGACAGTCTTAGTTGGATTTGCTGCTCTCTCTATTTTTAGCATGGCCACTTGCTCGTTCCGTGCCACGCACGGAATATTATATACCACTGGGATCTCATAATGCGTATCAAATCTCATGCACCGATTCTGTTTCAAGGCGTGCCTGTCTGAGTACTCCGATGACATATATTTCTAATCAGCGGGGGTCTGATGCCGCCGAACACCGAGCAGACTAGTAATATTCCCAGTTCTATAGTGGGGCGCCTTGGTCACCGCTGACGCAGCCCCAAACCTAGTCCGATGCGTTTTAATTCGGGGTCGAGCAGATTACAAGATAGCTGTGATTGCTGGGGCGCGGGTTAATTATTTGTGGAGGTAAACACCTGCGCACTGACTCACGTGTTCGACTGTGCCTCGAAATGAGGTAAATAGCGACGCGTACCTCGGTATCGTGTAAAACACTATATACACCATATTTATTCAAAGATCCCGAGACCAGACGGTAAATCTGACGATCATTTTCGCCGTCACCTCTCACTGTCACCCTGTGCTTGCTACGCTGCAAGTTGTTCTTTCATTTAATACAAGGGGCCGGGTCACGGGCAAGGGTACTATTTTTAGTACCTGCCCTAACAAAAGTCGCAGCCGCCTCTTTGGCGCAGGGTCTTTCTACACCCACTGGTTTGAAAGATACCGCCTAGTTTCAAAGTTCATTGCTGCAGATTCAGGCTGGTGGATATTTCGGTCCTAGGACAGTTACTAAAATTCTGAGAACTGGTAATCCATAGAATGAGGAATCTTTTGGGACTCCTCCTTTTTCTGCCAGTGGTTTTAGCGGAACGCTTGATTAGAACCGACGCCTTGTTGCAATGTCAGTCCTCGACAGAATTCTCGGCGCAAAAATTTGAGGTAAAGTTTTTTCCAAATACCAGTGAGGCACAAGTCGACGTTGAAATCACTTCCGCAATCAATGGAAACTTCACAGTTGATGTGTCTTTATATGTTTACGGCATCCACGCTTTCCACACTACGGTTTCTGGTTGCGACATCTCAAACACCATCTGCCCAATCGAGCCTGGCCGTTTTGATGTTTCCACAAACCTCACAGTGCCGAAAGAATACATAAAGGATATTCCTGGAGTAGCGTACACTGTGCCAAACATCGACGCTTATGTGGAGGCTAAGGTCTATTATGTCAACGCTGATGGAGAGAAGATCAGTAACCGTTCAGTTGCTTGCGTTGTGGCTGAACTCTCGAATGATAAAACAGTGCAGCATCCTTACGTCTCTTGGATTCTCTTCGGCATCATTATGGGTGGCGTGGTTATTTCACTGTGCATCGCCGTTTTTGGAAACAATACCCGAACGGCAAATCAGATCATCACAAACACCATTGCATTATTCACCTACTTCCAAGCTATTGCTATTGTGGCATCTATGGCTGTTTACCGGTTGCCTCCTATTGCTGCGGCATGGGCTCAGAATTTCGTTTGGACTCTGGGTATTTTCAGCGTCACATTTATGCAAAAAGCCTGCTACTGGTACGTGAAAAGCACTGGAGGTAGCGCAACGAACATTTTGGCCAACAAAGATGATCTTAGTATAGCCGTGTTCAAGAAACGCGCCGTAACGGATGAGGCGATCGATATTGCTTCTCATCTGGCCAAGCGAATCAGCATTCAGATGTCTGGAAATCTGACTACCACAAATGAGAAGGACCCAAATGTTCTTGGCAAGACGCTAGTTTTGCGCGGTATTGATCGAGTTGCCTACCTAGCTAACGTGGAGTTATCAAACTTTTTCGTAACCGGGGCTGCCAGTTTCATTTTCATTGGTATTTTCCTTGTGATAGCACTAGTACTGGTGAAGTTCGTACTCGAGTTTTGTGCCCGTATGAACTGGATGGCCTCGGAACGTGCACTAGACTTCCGCACGAATTACCGAGGCTACACGAAGGGCAGCTTGTTCCGCTATTTCTCAATGGGATTTACGCAATTAAGCATGCTATGTCTTTGGGAGTTCACAGACCGTGAGTCTGCGGGAACGACGGTGGTTGCTGTGGTCATGTTTGCCATCCTCATGATTTCGCTCCTTGTCGCCTCGACGCGTGTACTTATACTGGGCGGTCGATCGCGAGCAATGTTCAAAAACCCTGCCTCTATTCTGTTTGGAAACCACGATGTTCTTCGCAAATGGGGCTTCTTGTACATTCAGTACAAATCATCTGCATACTGGTTTTTATTCCCAGCATTGCTGTACAATTTTGCGCGTTCGGCAACCATCGGCTTGGGTCAATCGAGCGGTAAGGCACAGTCGGTTGTTCTGGTTGTGATCGAAGTGCTCTATTTCTTGCTGCTGTGTATTGTGAGACCTTACATGAGCAAGAGTATGAACGGTTACAATATTGCTATTTCTGTGTTCTCCATCGTCAATGCGATCTTCTTTATGTTCTTCAGCCGACTCTTTGGTGACTCAATTGACGTGGGAGCAGCAATTATCGGCATTGTTTACTTCGTCATGAATGCCGTAGTGTGTTTTGCATATCTGGTTGCTCTTGTCGTTGAGTGTCTCATCGCTATCATTCATCCCCATCCTGATGACCGTTATGAACCGGTATCGGATGATCGAAACCTCTTCATGCATGACGTCGCTGATAAACAAGGAAATGCAGAGCTCAACGACCTAGGATCCAGCGCAAGAGACGGGTACCGTCTTTCGTATCTTAACTACGATCCTCAGTTCAGCAACCAGGCGTATGGGGTCACTGCCACAGGCAGCCACGAAGGCTTCCCTGCGCCGGAAGCTGCTCAGTCATCTTCTTTCCATGCGGGACACGAGTACAGTGACAGCTTCAACTATCGTGAGCAGCAGTCACGCGGAGTTTTGAGAGGATACAGTCCCGAGAAGCCTCATGCACCTGAGGACCGTCTTATTTAACATGCATACTACTACATAACGAAGCAGAGCTTCCAACCATATCATTACAATGAATTTACTATTTGAAACGAGCTGAATTGTTTATACATAACTGGCACAGAACAAGTAGGTGTTGCCGAGAACTTGCTTACCACATTCTTGCAGTGACCTGGTATTTCAATTGTGCTATTAAAGAATGGTCTAGAGCCGGTCTATTGCGATTAGCTCTCAAAGCAAGTTGTAACTTTGAGACTACGAATCCAAGAAACCGAACACCTACATAATTAACTATTTAGAACATTTCTTCGTACTTTAACCGAGGTGAAAGAGATAAAATGTAGCTCGTACAATAATGGGGCCCACATTCTGGTGTATACACCTCACTTATTTGAAAACGCACGTCGGTTTAAGATGCTTGCCTTTGCATATCTGACAGGGTTCGCTGCAGCTAAGTTTAGGGGGCTTTGATAGCTTAGGTGCCTGAACATAATATTGGAAGCTCAACTTTATCTTAATTAATAAGAAGTCGTGCGGAGGTCGGTGAGAATAGGGCAGACCTTATTGATGAAGAGCATGAGCCATTTGTGACCAAAGTTAGGCTTACGCGGCTAAGGACCTGCATATTTGGGTGCATCACCCTGCGTCCACAACGCAATGTGCGGAGTGTAGAAGAAATAACGTATCTAAAGGCTGTATTATGTGACGTGCGTCATACGTTCCGAAATTGTATATGATGCAATTGAGTCTGGAAGATCGTCCCTGGGGCAAGGCTTATCGTTCAATCCTTTCGTTCCTGCTTACGCTGGCAGACTTCACATTTCTCCATTGCCTGAAGTTCGTGGTGAAATATCAACATTGATACTTCTCACGCAATTTGAAGTTCGTGCGCTCATTCGATCAAACACTTATTTATTCGTGGAAGTGGATTCACTAGTAACCGCCGTCGAGAAGGTGCGCTTGCCAAGAGAGCAGTCAGGCGCGCCATGAGTCGGGCTCAGGAACAGAGCGAGTACCGACAGTCTTCGGCATCGACCATGGAGAGTATGCTATCATACATCAAATTAGGATCCCCGGAATCTCCAATTGACTTCACAACTGCTGACGAACTTATGCCTGCCGGCCAGCACAGTGTTGAGGCAACACCACCCAGAAAAAAGCTCCTTCAACCTCCAATTTCTTTCGAGAAGTTGGAAGGTCTACGAAGTACCAATTCGCTTCAAAGAAGAGAGCGGCCGGCACCAGTGCGCATCTCTGAAGGATCAAGTGTTTCGGCAGCATCACAAAATTCATGGGATGCAGACATGCGGCACTCTGTGCATTCAGAGAGCTCTGATGGCGCAATTTCAGTAGATTCCACCATATCACAGCGCAAAAGTAGTCTAGCTGTGATCAAGGTGGCCCCTTTAAAAGTGAAGAGGTCACCAGCTGGAAAGTCATTACCAACCTCACCTGAATCGCAGCGATCCCCTTCCACGTTAACTCACCAGTCCACACCGCCAAGCTCAAGTAGCGCCAAGACACCAGTAACACCTCAAAGTGAGTTCTCTCCTTTGAACCTGGTCATTGAGAAGACAGAGAGCGAGAACTTCTATCGTTACCTGGCACCGTCGACACCATCCTCCGATAATAGTTTAAGTCACGGTCGCGGCTCAGGTGTGCGCCACGATTACCGTAAGAATTCGGACGATCATGTTGGTACTACGTACAATGAACGGAGTCGCCGAGCATATCGAGATCACCGCCACGACAATAGTGTTGACAGCACCGATCAAAGCCTCAGCAGCTTTCAGTCAGCAAGCTCTATGCAGAGTACTGCAGCATCGCTACGGCTTAGTGGATTCGCTTGTGACAAGGATATGGAACGGATGCGCAGGCGCCATAACTGTGTTCGTGAGCTGTACAATACCGAATGGTTGTTCGCTCAGGACATGGCAGTGATTGTCCGCATTTATATGTGTGGAAGCGCTGATCTAGGTCTGTCTATGCGTCAAATTGACAATCTTTTCTCTAATGTCACCCATATGATGGATCTGAGCCTAGGTATTGTCGCCATTTTAGAGTCACAAATACCAGCACAGATCCTTCATGGGGATGGATCGATTGGGCCGTTGGATATCTTAGCCGATAGAGAGCTCCACGTTGGTCGCGGTATGTGCCTAGCACTGACTGGTCAGTTCTACGAAGTCTATGAAACGTACATCCACCGCAATAAGCAACAAATGGAGCTTTGTTATCAGCTTACACAGAGCGGAAAGTGCGGTTGCGCAAGCAAGGGCAGTCCTCGCAATTCCCCAACCAAGACGACCTTTTCGGATAGCCGTAACTCAAGAGCTTCTGCAGCCAACCTCGGGGCTGGAACCCCAAAGAAACTGGCTCATAACCCCATTGACCCAAAAAGGCTAGAACAATGGCTCCAACGGAGCCGCCGGAGAGCCGAGAAATTTACCACTGCATGGTCTTTGGATAGCCTTTTAATTAAGCCTATTCAGCGCTTGGGGAAATACCCTCTGTTCCTTAACACTCTTTTGGAGAGCTCGAATCCGGAACATGATGACTACGTGGACCTCCATAAAGCCCTGAAGCGTTCGGTCCACTACATGGATTGCATCAATGCAAGGTATGATCCCACCAATCCCTAACGTTAACCGCTGCTCTCCTTTGAAATATAATTGATCTCACGGATCATTGGTTACTCGAACGTGACACACTCCCACTTACTCACTCTTTAATGATCCTGCGAAAGTCAAGTATATAATTTGCTCACCTAATATAATAACCAGATCAAGTCGCAAGTTGCCTCACTACGTTCTGTGTCAATGATACTTCTAGATATGACGAAAACTGTCCTCAAAACATTTCCGACAGTATTTGGTAATTTGTGATTCTCTGCAGAGCGATACCAAATACTTCCGTGATAGTGTTGAATTAATCGTTGCAATCAGGATTTTGCATATAACACCTTCAACTCCCACACCCACACTCTTGAGGCTTTGATGCTGAAGAAGTGTGCTTAGAGAATTTCGCACTTCTTCTTCTTGCTCTTAGTAGGCGCGGCCTGCTTCGGGGGATAGAGAGAAGCAACGATAGCACTATCGAAGACAGCCTTCAAACCTAACTGCGTTAGAGCGGAGCACTCAAGGTATTTCACAGCATCCATTTCCTTGGCTAGCGCCTCGCCCTGGGCGGTGGTGATCGGAGCCAAGTTACTCTTCGCCAAGCGCTTCAGGGTGGCCTGATCGTTGCGGAGATCCATTTGAGTGCCAACGATGACATACGGCACACCCGGGCAGTAGTATCTGACTTCGGGAATCCACTTCTCACGAGCATTTTCGAACGAAGCAGGAGTAGTTATACTGAAGCAGATAAGGAAAATATCGGTCTGCGGGTACGAAAGGGGGCGCAGACGGTCGAAATCTTCCTGACCGGCAGTATCAAAGAGGAGAAGCATGTGGGGTTCGTCAGCGACCATAACAGTGACGGCGTAGTTGTCGAACACAGTCTGCACGTAGTCACTCGGGAATTTGTTGTTACTGTAGCTCATGAGCAAGCACGTCTTACCGACAGCACCATCACCCACGACCACACATTTGATCGAAGGGGGCTGTCCGTCCTGGTGGCCATGACCCTGTACAGCACCTGCCATTTCACTTATGAAAGATATTCTTGGGAACAGTAAAGATCCTTTTTCTAGAAACGATAGTCAGAAAACTCGATTTCTAGTCTTCGATCTGATTTGCTATCAGAAAACAAGGATCCGGTATCTCTGGATCGTTTGTTCGGGTGATTTCTCTAGTGAACTGTCAAACGATACAGTTAACAGTGAGTCTGAATCCAGTAAAGGTGCGAAACTACCAAGTTTGTGGCGATGTTGCGCGATTAGGGGTGACGCGTTTAATTCGTGGCAGATACAGCCCGTGAGTCGCCGTTCAATGGCAACTTCAACTTCTGCGCGTCCAAAAAAGCTCTGCAAGTATGTACCTGCGGTAGAGTTCAGAGTGATCCAACTGGGGATGTCTATGGGTTCGAAAACACCAGTTTGCGAAGGACAAGTCTGAAGGGAGGGGTCACTTCTAAGGATTCGGCCTGGGCTCACACCTAATCACACCTCTGCTATTGATTTAACAACCTTCTGGTGACTAATCGAAACTGATCAGGCCTAACTTACCACCCAAGCCTGCCCAAGCCCAGCCTTCTGACCCTACCACGCCTCCCAGGACGCCTTCCGACGCGATTAAGCTGGCCCTACCCTGAAAAGTCACGTGCGAGTCGCTCAGTTAAAGAGCTATTCATAAAAAGCCTCGCCAAATAGGTGATACGCGGCATAAAGACTTCTGAACACTCTTTTCCTACCTGACACCTTTGCCATACTATTCTCTCAGCAACTTTGTAATCTTATTGAATCGGGTATCTGACTCCTCGCCCCAGGGCTTCCGGACGACTCCGCTCAAGCGTATAGATTAGATAATTATGTGCCCTTAGGATAGCGGGTAAGGCGGAGAAGGGGCAGGGTAACCGGCACCCCTAATGCATAACGAGTCTTGAGAAGAAGGTTCTCAGCACCTTTTGTGGGCATCTATGCTGGTGTGGAATCAATTAAACAATGAAATAAATAGTAATTTATATATTTGTTCACCTACCTCAAATGTAAGTGTTCTTTTCCAGAGTTAAGGTCGCTGGGTGAGTTGTCTTGGCGCCTTATCGTGCAGATTGCTAGCGGGTATTGGATCCGTGCACAGCATGCTCGGTAACCCGAGAATGACAGAGCAGCAGGCATAACCAGGGCAAACACCACCACCCCTACATTTCAGTGCCTGCATTGGCAAAAAGGCTAGAATTGCGTCAGATCGAAATCAGCTGCTATTCTTCTGAGAGTTTTAAGACCACGGGACTCGCACTACCCTCAACTGAAGTTTTCGGTGATGGGTGCACGCGCTGTTGTAATTACCCGCGATGGTCCATAGAACCTCAAGGAGAGCTTCAGAGTACGTGAATTTGAATGCACGTACGGAGAATGACGAGCTACGGCTTGTAGGAAGGTTCCGAACATATGCAGATTTGAACATGGCATTGGCCCACGCGGTCGTATTTAAGGGTGTGGCCATATAGGGTCAACTCTTGATAGTTGCAACAAGTGGACCCCTCGCGACGACGACTCGCAATGTTGCTTCTAATTTGGAAACTATCATAGGTACAGAGACCCTGGAGTTACCCTACAAAGTATTGCGAGTTTTCTAACATTCATAAGTATTCCTGCATATATATATATGGATATATACGCGATCTAGTCGCTTTCTTCCTCAGCGTTCTCGAGCCATTCGACCCATTGTTTTGCTAGTGTTCTCACCTTAGCGTCCTGGTCGGCTGTTTTCCACCACTTATACACGGCGTCTTCGGAAATTACGTCAGTGTCATAAAGGGTCATGAGCGCGTAAGCCAGCACGCGTTCTCCCTGTAACATTGGCGAGCAGCTATTCTCGATATAAGTGGCTAGATTGACCTGTCCAACCTGGTCGAAGGTGATTCGCTTAAGCAGCGGGGACCACGTGCGGAACACGTTGCTAGTGACGGTCTTGATATCAGCCTGCGTGATCAGGTGGCCAATGTGGGTGACCAGAGCTGCGATAGCCGCTTCCTGCACCTTTTCATGGGGTGCATTCATGGTCATACGCAGCGTGTTAAGCTCCAGTATGGCCACATCTTGCGAGTGCTTATCAACAATGGAGCGGTTGATGGACGCAACCGCCTCCTTCATGAACTCGTCGCCGTCGTCATCGTCATCAACGCTATATGTACTAGTGAATGACGACGTGCGCTGTTTCTTGCTACCGCGACGACCCTTGCTGCGACTGCCACTAGTAAGCTCGATGCTGGACATGCTCGAATCCGATAGGTACATGTCCTCGACCAGTGCCGCCAGATCTTCCGTCTCCGAGTAAGCCTCTGAGTCAGACGCCGAACCTGATTCTGAGTCACTGCCCGATTCGTCTGAATCTGAGACACCTCCCGCACCAGACACAGAGGAAGTTCCGTATTTCTGGTCGCGGTGTGCGTGACGGCTCAAGCGGGACTTAGGAGGCACATTCGTATTGGCCTCGACCACATAGTCAAAACCAACGACGGTACCCGGCTCGAGGCGTGCATGGGCACCAATCTTCACACCGTTACCTACAATGGCACCTCGTACCACCGCGCCGTCTTTTATCACGACATCGTCCCAGATATATGAATCTTCCACAATCACGTTGTCGCCGATCCGGCAGCGACGGCCCAGCGACGAGCCACGTACGGTACTGTTCTCACCCACAGCCGTCTTTCCACCCACGACCGTCTCTAGCCCAAGCGTACACGATTGGCTGAGCACTACGTCGCGCTCCTTATAGATGTGACCACGCTGGTATCGATACGATTGGCCTTGAAGCTCATTGCTGTCAACAACCAAGGGATACGCGTAGCGCGATACAATGTCTTTGGTGACACCTTTGTACGTCTGCAGGCTCTCGACGCGTGCAGCATAGCCATCCTCAATTACGTGGGTATAAATGGTCTTGCCGAGTAGATCGCTGTTTAGAACACCGGTCACAAAGTCGTCTCTCAGATACTCCCAATCGAAATTCTCTGTGAAAAGAGCCGGAACATCCATGGCGCAGATATCGATGCGGCAGTCGATGAGGTCGTTACGAAATGCGAGAGAGGAGTGCTTGAGCAGCTCGGCGGCGTCAACGGGAACTTCCTTCTGCAATACTGATTTCTGGTACGCCACAAGTCGGTTGCTCGATTGGTCTACCACGAAAAGACCTGTTTTACTGGAGCGCGTACGGTGTAGAGCCGAGGCCTGACGCACAACCATGCTCATGATACAGTTTTTGTCCTCGGCTTTGCGCGCTACGTGAGCGTCCCACACGCGATCGAAATCGATGTTGCACACCACATCGCCTGAGATCAGTAGGAAGTCGGATGTAATAATGCCACGGGCGTCGATATCCCGCATGGCATCACCCACGCTCATCGAGTTCGGCAGCTCGATCGAGTGAACACGGAACGGGACACCAGAGTTCCATTTTGAAGCCTTGATATACTCCGTTACCTGTGTGGAGTGTGCTCGGCTCATGAGGTAGACCTCACTGACGCCGCAGTTCACCAGGAACTCCAGCGTGTACTCGATGAGCGGAACATTGGCGAGCGGCAAGAGACACCGCGGTCGGTCCTCTGTTAGCGGGAGAAATCGCGGCAGGTATGTGTCGCACAGCACCACGGCCTGGAGGTTGCGCTCAGCATGCATTTTTTTTGCGGCAGCTGGTGTATGTGGATGGGTTGGGCTGAACCTCAAGCCCACTGCCCAGATCGCGGCGGGAGTCCAGTGTACGGAAGTGACCGCAGTGCAGTGCTGCAGTGCATCAGCGAAAGTATTATTCAAATGTAGTATCTGTATATCTTTACATTTTCTTGGTTATAAACAGGCCTATAAGACGTTTAGGTTACTCACCACCTACGTAGTACAATGGCTCTCAATCTGTGCACCGGACTGGTGGGGGTGTGGTTTTGTTTTTGAGAGCGCACCCTTCGCCTGCATAACCGCCATCCATCGTTCTCCGGAAACCACACAAACCACATACCACACCCTCCCCAGCATCACACCAACGCTGACATTGATTGGTTCAGCGGCTTAATCAATCACTAATTCGATGACACGCACAACTCCCCTCGTTGTTCATAGCGCCCCAGGAAAGGCCCTGCTGGCCGGTGGCTACCTGGTACTGTTCCCCGAGTATAGTGCTGTTAGCATCGGTCTTTCGAGCCGTATGTATGCCGCCATATTCCCCTCGACAGACCCACTAACTATCAGAAGCCCACAGTTTGAATCCGAGTGGAAGTACCCCGGTGGTACAGGAACTCACCATAATCCGTTTTTGGATGCGTGCTACGAAATTGTCAGAGTCTATACTGGCCGTGACCTCCACGGCCGCATTGTCATTTACTCAGATTCTCCTTTCCACTCACAGGACCAAGTTAAGCCGAAATACCATCTTGACCGGTTCAGTGCCTACGGTCGGCCAATCACTGATGTTGCTAAAACCGGACTCGGATCTTCGGCCGCACTAGTGGTGGCGGTGGTGGCGGCACTCGCCCGCTTAGCTTCGTTCGAGGCACCTGAGTGGAAGCATCTCACGAAGTCCCAGCTCCACAACCTCGCGCAGATCGCGCACTCTGTGGCCCAAGGTAAGATCGGCTCTGGATTCGATGTGGCTACAGCAGTGAACGGTACGATCGTGTACTCCACGTTCCCTCCCGGGACCATCCCCGCGAACGTCAAAGACCGTGAGGAGCTGACTGCCGCCGTGAACCAAGATTGGGACCTCACCATTTCCCCGCTGCAGTTGCCGGACTTTATTCAGATCCTGATGGGTGACGTCAACCAGGGCTCCGAAACACCGGGAATGGTTCGCAGCGTGCTCAAATGGCGCGAAAACAACCCTCCGGATGCAGACGCACTGTTTGCGCAGCTTAATGCTGCGAACCGTAATCTGGCTCTGCTGCTCGCCCAGAGTAACCCCGGAGCTGAGGAGCTTACGTGTGCTATTCACGACATTCGCCAGAACCTGCGTCAGCTAACTAAAGAGAGTGGTGTGCCTATTGAGCCGCCGGCGCAGACCGAGCTTCTTGACACCGCCTCTAAGGTACCTGGAGTTCTAGGAGGCGTTGTGCCTGGGGCCGGCGGGAATGACGCAGTGTGTCTAGTGATTGACACGCGCATTGCCCCGCTGGATTCGGTGGTCGCGCAACTGCAGAACATGAAAGGTGTCACCTGGATGACTGACCTTAAGATCGAGCCTTATGGCCTTCAGGAAGAGGAGCCGGAGCTTTTTGCAGAGGAATATTAAGTAAATATCGATTAATTAATATATAATACCTCTCTATGAAATATTTTTATTTTTCACCACGCCATTAGAATGGCTGGTGTTTGAGGAATGATGGGCTAGTCGGAGTAGGGCAAACGAAGGTGGAGAAGGGCCGGAGGGTAATGTAATGTAGACAGGTACGAGGAGTCAACCCCACTGCTCGCAGGGCGGGTTTCCTGTGATCACCACCGGCCGGGCGGAGGTACCCAGATGCTCACCCAATCGATCCGGGGTTGCTCACAAATTCAATACCGCTCGCACCGCATTCTCAGCCAATCACCCCTTTTAATACGCCAGTTTACGCAAACACACGCACTGATGACGGGATCTTTTTACGATCTCGTCCCCAAAGACAGCAAGAACGAGGACTTTCCCTTCTCCCAGCTCAAAGGTCGGGTTGTGCTCATAGTAAATGTTGCCTCCCAGTGTGGCTTCACAAAACAATACACCGCCCTTCAGAACCTTTATGAAAAATATCAGGACAAAGGCTTGACGATCCTGGCATTCCCGTGCAACCAGTTCGGTGGCCAAGAGCCCGGTTCCGACGAGGAAATCTCTGAGTTCTGCACTGTGAACTTCGGCGTCACGTTCCCCATCATGAAGAAGATCGACGTCAATGGGGTGAGAGCTGATCCGGTCTATGTGTTTCTGAAGTCTCAGAAGAGCGGAGCCCTCGGCTTCTCTGGCATCAAGTGGAACTTTGAAAAGTTTTTGGTCGATCGTAGTGGCAAAGTGCTGAACCGTTGGTCCTCGGTGACCTCGCCAACCGGACTCGAAAATGTGGTTGTCCGCACCCTGGAAGAATCCAAATAACCCACGAATTAGTACATAGCATAACATTTAATGAAAATAGTCACAATCTACAATTACATTACCTTGTCTAGGCCTTTCTACGTTTACGCTTGCGCTCATCCTCCTTCATGATGATGGCGACGAGCGACTGGCATCGGCGCCCGATCTCGGCCGGACTACGGCTCAAGAAAAACCAGTCGAAGCGGAACACCGCAGACTCTCGCACCGCCTCGCGGATCTGTTCGTACAGCATAGGGGCGTCCAGCCCGAAGCGGTGGAGCTGCAGCACCAAAAACCGGTCTTCCTCCTCGGAGAACAAGCGTTTTCCCGTTCCTTGCGGGATGTCGAACTTCAGCTGTTGCATCGGCGCTGGGGTCGACTCAATGAGCTCCCGGATCACGTCCATCTGGCGGATCATCTTCTCCTGCTTTTCTTCACCCGCCTTGATCTGCGTAAGGTAGCGCTCGTACAGTTCGATCTCGGTGTACCGCCTCCAGAACACCTCGAAGTAGGTGCGAATCTCCAGCTCACTCTTACCCGGACCGAAGTTCGCCACGACCTCGTCGATCGCATCGCGGCCGAACGTCGCCAGCAAACCGATGAAGTGCAGAAACTCACGTCGGTTCCAGTTACTAAAGCCGTGTTTGCTAAGCTGACGCTTCTCGGCCTGCTCTTCCTCGGTGAGCGGCTCCGCATGGTCGATCTCCCACTGCTCCAGTCCGGCCTCGAAAGTCGCCTCTTCACCACCATCAGCCTCGGCTGTCGCACGGTAGCCTATCGCGCGCCGATGCGCCGCCAGCTCCTGTGCTTGCAGGTCATAGAGGCGCTGTGGCCAGAACTGGAAGTCCTGAAGGTTCTGCTGCTTCGGGCCACGGACCTTCGGTTTGTCGGGCACATCACTGTCGGCAGGCCCGTCGCCGCTGCGCTGCGGGCGGAAAAACTTCAGCAGCTCCTCGCTGCGCTGTTCGCCGCCACGCTTCTCACGTGTGGACACGGTGGGGATGATTTTCTGCCGTTGCGTAGGCTTGCGCTTGTAGTCCTGACCGTTCCACTCATACGTTTCGGATCCGCCGTCGAACTTCTGCAGCTCGTCAAGTCCGAGCGAGTCGTATTTCGAGTGCAGCTCCTGCGTTCGTGTCTGGCCGCGCGCCAGAATCGAGTCGAAATCGATCTCTGTCGCGACGTTGTCGTCGCTACCGGCATCGCCCGCAGCGTCTCCATTCTTCGCCTTTAGCTTGTTCTCGGCGTTCTTATCCATCACTGACTGCGCACCGTGCTGGATCATGTCGAGCAGCTCGTCCTTCGACGTCGCATTCGCCTTCTTCTGCTGGTCGCCCTGGTCCTTGCGGTTGCCCTGCTGGATTACGACCTGATCTAGACGCAGCTTTTTCGCGGCACGCTGCACAACTTTTTCCTCGATCGACGAGTCCGTCACCATGCGGTAGACGTGGACTTGCTTGGTTTGGCCGATACGATGAGCACGGTCCATCGCCTGCAGATCGGCCTGCGGGTTCCAGTCCGAGTCGAACAGCACCACTGTATCGGCAGTCACCAAGTTGATACCAAGACCACCGGCACGCGTCGTTAACAGGAAGATAAACTTATCGCTGCCGGGGCGGTTGTACTCGTCAATCATGTTAATACGGACCTCGTGGTCCGTGGATCCATCAATGCGACAGTACTTATATCCACGCAAGAAGCAGTAGTCCTCGAGAATGTCGAGCATGCGACTCATCTGTGAGAAAATCAGAACACGGGAGCCAGAGCTGAACAACCGCTTGAGCAGGACGTCAAGCACATGCAACTTGCCACTGTTGTTCACCAGGTGCTCGTCAGTCGTAAACGGGGGGCCAGGCTCCGCTCCGTCGAACAGATAAGGGTGATTACAGCATTTACGCAGCTGCATGACAATGTTCAGCAACCGGGTTTTTTCGCGACTTCCGACGGCACCATTTACAGCACTGATGTCGTGTTCCAGAATTTTCTGGTACCACGCCGTCTGCATGTTGCTCATCGGGACGTAGAGGTTTGCCTCGATTTTGGGGAGCAGCGTGTGTTCAACCTCAGCTTTCACACGACGCAGCAGGAATGGCCGGAGTACACGATGGAGCTGCTTGACGACCTTGTCGCGCTCTTCGTCCGCGTCACCTTCACTATTCTCGCCGCCGCCAGCTGAGAACCAGTCGTCGAAAACCGTGGAGTCGCTGAACACATCTGGCAACAGGAAGTTAAGCAGTGCCCACAGCTCGTGTAGGTTATTCTGGAGTGGCGTACCAGTAATCAGCAGACGGTTTCGGCTACTGAGCACGCGGATAATCTGAGCAAGCTGGCTCTCTTCGTTTTTAATGCGATGAGCCTCGTCAATCACGATATACTGCCACGCAAACTTTTTGAAGTGGATTTTCTCGCGCAGCACCATTTCGTACGATGTGATTACCACGTCGAAGTCGCAAGTCAGTAATCTGTCGCGGATTAACGCACCACGGTACTCCTTATCGCCCTGGATCACGAGCGTGTTCACATCAGGCGTCCACTTCGCGAACTCACGGCGCCAGTTATCTAGTGTCGATTTCGGCACAAGTACGAGGTGAGGACCATTTATGCCGCGGATATAGCGCAAATAACCTAGAAACGAGATCGTCTGCAATGTTTTACCAAGACCCATCTCGTCGGCCAGAATGCCGCTGATGTTGTTTTCATAAAGACTAACCATCCAGTTCAAGCCATCGACCTGGTACTCTCGCAGTTTGCCGTGGATATAGGCGGGCGACTCCGTGAAAACGAAGTTTTCATCACCGTCTTTTTCTTCGTCTTTCAGCAATTCTTGATCTTCCTGCTTCTCAGACTTACGTGTACTGCGCTGACTGCCGCCAGCACGCGTACTGTTCGCCGCAGGACGACCCTTGGTTTTAGTGGGGACAAGTGTGTCTACAAAGGCCTTGAACTCAAGGTCCTTTGCTGCACGGGCATCGATGAAGTGCCTGAACAGATCTGTGAGACCGAGAAGATACTTAAAGCGCTTCGTGGCCTCATCGCGGTCCCGTGCAGCAATCTCATCCGACTGATACTCGAGCATATACGCCTTCTGGCGCTCATCCGGCTCGGTACTGCTCATGGGGAACAATGATGGGTTCAGGTCGCGTCTAAGGCGAGGGATGGTAGGGCATGCAGTCTTTCTGAAGGCCGGCTGTCTCCACCAAAACGGGGATGATCTAAGTAAGATCTGATAGAGATTTAATTGATAGCTGAAAGGTGACGCGCCGTAGAGACCAGCTAGATGGAGCCGGCTAGCTCAGCTGGCTGATTGATCTGACTGAAGACGCGATGAGCTGAAGAACTGTACCTTCAGAGTAAATTTAGAATTTGTTCAGTGAGTATGCTTATTATATATAACGGTATTTGTCAAGGATTCCATGTTGACCTGATTTCTCAATTGCTATGGATGATCGGCACTTACGCGTCGGTCATTTAGGATGAAAAATACAGGCCTGCTAATGCATATATCTCTGGTGACTAAAGCGTGGACTCAATTTCCCAGCCAAAAGATTGCAGTCGGGTGCCCGAGGCCAACCCTTGCCTGCACAGCGGCCATGCATTTATTGATCTACCCTGCCTTTTCTAAACTGATCTACACCTTTCGACTATATGGAGCTTGAGCCACCACCGCAGCATTGCCCCGGCACGGAGAGCGAACAAGCTGGTAAAGATGATGCCTGTGTTGGCTGCCCCAATCAGGAAATCTGCGCCTCGAAACCCAAAGGTCCCGACCCCGATATCCCCCTGATCACCGAGGCCATGAGCAACGTACGGCACAAGCTGCTTGTGCTGAGCGGCAAAGGTGGTGTTGGCAAATCCACATTTACAGCAATGCTGGGCTGGGGGCTTGCGGCTGACGAGGACGTTGAATTGGGGATGTTGGACCTCGACTTTTGCGGCCCAAGCCTGGCCCGCATTGTTGGTGGCGAAGGCGAACAGGTGCATTCCAGTGCCGCTGGATGGTCACCTGTATACGTGGATGACAACATGGGCATTATGAGCATTAGCTTCATGCTTCCCGCTACGGACGAGCCTGTGATCTGGCGCGGTGACAAGAAGAACGGCCTGATCAAGCAGTTCCTGCGCCAGGTCGACTGGGGCCAGAACGGCCTCGACTACCTGCTCATTGACACGCCTCCGGGAACGAGTGATGAGCATATTAGTCTGTCGCAGTACCTCGGACCCTCCGGTCTCGACGGTGCGGTGATCGTCACAACTCCTCAGGAAGTAGCTCTGCTTGATGTACGCAAAGAGATCGACTTCTGCCGCAAGGCAGGCATTCCGATTGTCGGTCTCGTTGAAAACATGGCTGGCTTCGTGTGCCCGAACTGCC
The DNA here is from genome assembly GCA_030562965.1 of Starmerella ratchasimensis. Lineage (NCBI taxonomy): Eukaryota > Fungi > Ascomycota > Dipodascomycetes > Dipodascales > Trichomonascaceae > Starmerella > Starmerella ratchasimensis. The sequence goes on from JAKUAQ010000009.1 coordinate 228,219, forward strand.
AAGGCAAGTCCGATATTTTTATCCCCACTACGGGCGGAGGCCAGGGCCTGGCGAAAGAGCTTGGCGTCCCATTCCTCGGCAGCGTGCCTTTAGATCCCCGCATCGGCAAATGCAGTGACTTGGGTCAGAACTTTGTCATGGAGTTTCCCGATAGTCCTGCCACTGCAGCGATCAAGACGGTGCTAGCGAACGTCGAAGTTCAATTGTCGCGGCCCATGACACCGCTGAGCGATTAAGTGCCATCATGCAAGACACGACGAAACGATTATTTATAACATAGCCGCATTCACGGATAAAATACGTGTACATTAACCACCTATTTATTATATTACCTACCAATAATGCCACTCAAGCTTCTCCTGTGCCTCCGAGCTCTCCGCAGTGCTGTCAGACCAGCCGACACCACTGCCACCAAGCTTCGTCACGAAGACGCGGAAATCCGGCAGCTCAGCGCGGAACGTTGCCAGCTGCTCGGAAAAGTCGCCTTCCGTACGTCGCGCAATCGTGATGGCGCAGCCACCGCCGCCCGCACCAGTGAGCTTGGTGTAGCCGATCCCGAGGTCCTGGCTAGTTTTACGCACGAGTTCAAGCGAGGGGTGACTCACGCCGACAGTGACCAGTAAGCCGTGGTTGATGTCCGCGAGTTCGCCGAACTTGGTCGCGATGTCTTCCTCGCTCTCAGTGCTTTCGGCAGTCAAGAGCTTGTCAGCCTCAGCGACCACGTCATCAAACGCCGCCATCAGCGACGCGAACGGCGCGGGCCAGCGCTCCTTCAGCGTAGTGACGCGTCCGACAAGCTCGCTCGTGTGCCGGCTGACCCGGGTGTCGGTTAGAATCAGCTGCAGCTCGGGGAAGCGGGTGTACGGCCGGATCAGCGGCCCACGGCCGTCGAAGTGGCGCTGGAAGAACACCGCACCACCACGTGTCGCCACGACGTTGTCGATTCCCGACGGCTTGCCGTGGATGCAGCTCTCGCCCAGAAAGCTCCAGCCAGTAACGAGCTGCATCGCATCTTCATGCGGCGTACTGGCGTTCAGAGCGCCGGCAGCCTTGAGCAGTGCCGCAGCAACGCACACTGAAAAGCTCGCTGAGCTGCCGAGTCCGGCGCCGATTGGAAGTGTTCCGGTCGTGCGAAACCTGAGTCTACGCGGCACATGGCCGGGAGTGTGGCTGGCTGCTGCCTCAGCAGGCACGTAGATTGACATGTAAAGGTACAAGAAGGCAGTTGCGGCCACGCGGGAAAAGGCATTGTCGGCAGGAATCGTAAGCTCAGCAATCCGCACCGCCTCGTCGTAAATAAACATGTCGAGGTGGGCCGGCGCAGTGGGGTCCCGGGGCAAGCTACCAGATTCAGGGGCTGGAACGCCTGAAATGCCACTCACATGTGCCACAATGTTCGCGAAATCGCTCTCGGACCAGCCGACAGCGAGGTTCACGTCCGGGAAGTCCAGCTCCACGTACTGAGGCAGGTCACCATCATCAACCGTGATAAACGTGTGAAGAGCTACACTGGCCGCAATAGCAGGTACGCCATGCACTACAGCGTGCTCGCCGAACAGGATGGTTTTCCCGGGTGCGCTGACCGTGAAACCCATGTGTTTTTGGTGACAAAACAAATGTCGCGCTGGGTGGTTTTGGCAGCGGTAAGGGCTCGAGCCCATCGCGGTGTACTCCCGGACTCTTGATGATGGAGAGAGATGATGATCCAGCGAGCCAGTGCCTTTTGAAGCAGCAAATAAACGTGAAGATCGGTTGATTTGCACTAAAATTATTCAGCTAAAAATTAAATTACCGAGTTACAGCTCCAGGGTGGGGTCTCCGCATAATTCGCGCATAAAAGGCGCAGCTGCGATGCGCGCCTACTTCGCCGTACAGCGTGGACACTATTTCACTGAATCTTGAAGCCGGTTTGCCGTGCGTCCAGCTTGGCTTTGGCCTCATCTAGTCACTAACCCAACCGCTATCCCAGCCGAGACTCGATATGATAAGACCCAGATCAGCGGCACCCTAGCGTTGTGTGACCCGTGTGACCCAACCGGTGTGACTTGACGAAACCAAGTACAGGGTAGATGCGCGGGTAGGTGTCGGAGGGTAGCTAGGCGGGGTGTTGCCATGTTGTACATAATAACCGTAACCTAACACAAACGGTTACAGCGGCCCACAGCCACACACGGCTGCAGCACACACACCCACATCCCCGTATCCACCTACCAACTTCGACCGCAACCACCTATCCGACCAGTCCACGGCAGAACCGGCTCGATCATCTTTTTACCTTACTTAAGTATAAGTGTGGTTCTCTGTGTGATCGGCCATGGGATTCATTGGAGTGTACAAGGCGGTGTACAGCTACACGCCCACCAGCTCCCAGGAGCTGGCACTGGCTGAGAACGATCTGCTGTATCTGCTCGAAAAGGCAGACGACGGCTGGTGGACTGTGAAAAAGCGGGTTCCCGGAGCAGCCAGCGAGGAACCGCAAGGCATCGTGCCCCATAACTACATCGAGCCCGCCCCGAAGGAGAGCACCGCAAGTGGCCTGTATGCGTACGATCAGCAAACTGACGAAGAGTTGACTTTTGCCGAGGGCGCTACGTTCGACGTATATGCGACGGATGGCGACTGGGTACTCGTTGGCCTGCAAAACGGCAGCGGATTTGGCTTTGTTCCCAGCAATTACATTCAAGTGGGTGCCGCGGCACAACCCGCCCCAGCAGCCCCAGCAGCCCCTGTGGCCGCTGCGCCACCCGCGGCGGCAGCGCCTGTCATGCCTGGTGTGCTTCCTCCCCCGGCGAGTGCTGCGCCGCCGTCCAGCGTCCTGCCGCCCCCGCCTGCCCCCATGGAGGAGCAGGCACCCCCGCGGCCGCAGCGCCCTCAAAAGACCGGCGATGCCGACTATGATGCGCCCCCGCGTCCTGGTCGTCCCGCACGTGATCCACGCGACCGCGATCTGCCCGATGAGCCGTCGCGGCGCAGTTCTGCTGCCGGGAGTACCGGAGCAGGCAGCACGAGCGAGAACTCCTCTAAGCAGCTCACGTGGCCCGTCACAGACATTAGCGGCCGCAGACGCATTCCCAAAACCATCGTTGTGGCTCCGGAGTACGTGTCGCTGATCAACGACGATGGCGGTGGCCAGACCCAGAAGTGGGACGTTCACGACATTCGTACCTACAGCAGCGAGAAGAAGCACGTGTTCCTCGATCTCGAGCATCCGACCGCATCGCTCGAGCTCAAGGCTTCGTCGCAGACGGAGGCTGACCGCCTCGTGGCGTCGCTCGGCCAGATTGTGGGTGCCGGCCGCGGCGGTGGCCTGCAGGAGGTTTTGGCGGCTGCAAAAGCCACCGGCCACAAACAGGGCCAGATTGTGCTCGATTTCAAGGCGGCGAACTCGCACGAGCTCTCAGTTTCCGAGTCTGAAACAGTGTTTTTGCTCGAGGACCGCGACAAGGAGTGGTGGCTTGTGCGCAACATGAGCGGCCGCGAGGGTCTGGTTCCGCGCAAATTCGTGCATGTTGACAAGGACGGACGCAATTTTTCGAGCCTTCTCAAGACGAAGAAGCAGAAGGAGCGCCAGCGCGAGCGCGAGCTCGAGAAGGAGTCGGCGTCTGCGCGCCGCTCCGCGAACTCGCTGAACCGCGACAAGTCGGTGCGCCACGCGCGCTCGCGCTCGCAGTCGCAGTCTGGCTCGGGTTCCGGCTCAGGTTCAGGCAGCGGTTCGGGCTCGGGCAGCGGTTCGCGTCGGTCGATGCCCGATCAGCGCAAGATGCGCATGTGGGTCGACCGCACTGGCGCGTTCCGCGTCGACGCGCAGCTGCTCGGCTGCAGCGATGGCAAGGTGCATCTCCACAAGGCGAACGGCGTCAAGATCGCCGTGCCTGTGTCGAAGCTGTCGCCCAGCGACATTGACTACGTCGAGAGTGTGATCGGGGTGAACCTCAGCGACGACAAGCCGCTCGTCGACCGCATCGGCAAGTCCGGCTCTGTGTCGTCCGCGTCGCGTACGCCGGCGTCCGTGCCGGTGGCGTCGGACCCGAGCAACGCTCGCCACGAGGACTGGCTGACGTTCTTCCTTGAGGCCGGCGTCGATCCCCAGAACGCCAACCGCTACTCGCGCAACTTCACGCGCGACAACCTCGACATGGACTCGTTGGGCGACCTCAACGCATCGCTTCTGCGCACGCTCGGCCTCAAAGAGGGCGATATTCTTCGTGTCACGAAGAAGGCCAACGAGAAGCTCGGCCGCGTGCAGAAGCCGGAGGGGGGACTGTACGGCACTGAGGGCGGAGCGCTCGTCAACAACTCGGGTGCTGAGGAACAGGTGTGGGGCCAGCAGCAGCAGCAGCAGCCTCAGGCCACTGGTGTTGCACCCCAGGCCACTGGTGTTCCCCAGCAGGCCGCGCTGCAGCCGCAGCAAACCCAGGCCGCACTGCAGCCCGCTCCGCCGCAGCCGCCTACGGGTGCGCTGGCGGACCTGCTGAGTCTCGGCCCCATGAGCGCGTCGGTGTCGCCCGCGACGTCGGCGGCCCCGACCGGCCAGGCAGGCATGTTTGGCCAGCCTACCGGCCAGGCGGGCATGCAGCCCGCTCTCACCGGCATGGCAACTGTCATGGCGCCGCTGCAGGCGCAGAAGACGGCGGAGGCCACGCTTGCGGCGCAGCAGCGCCAGACGCAGCACCAGATCCTCCGGCAGCAGGCCGAGCTGCAGAAGGAGCAGATCAAGCTGCTCAAGGACCAGCAGGAGCAGCTGCGCCGCCAGCAGAGCGAGCTAGTGCAGATCCAGCGCACCGGCACACAGATGCAGGCGCTCGGACCGTTCGCGACGGGCGTGGCGCAGGCGTCGTCGTTTGCGCCCAGCGCTGCCACGATGCTCGCCGCTCCACAGCCGCCGCAGTCGCGGCAGTTCGCGCCGGCTCCTGCTCCTATGGCCGCGGCGCTCACTGGCACTGGCCTCACCGGCCAGCAGACCGGTCCGTTTGCTGCGAATCCGCTCGGCGGTCAGGCGACCGGCCCGTTCCAACAGCAGTCCACAGGCTTCGCTGCCCAGGTCACCGGTCCGTTCCAGCCTCAGCCCGCGCAAACAACTGGCTTCCAGTCCCAGGCCACTGGCCCCTTCCAGGCACCGACGACCTTCCAGGCGCAGGCCACGGGTCCGTTCCAGGCGCAGCGCACTGGTCCGTTCCAGACTCAGGCGACGGGCCAGCTGCCCACTAGCTTCCCCACGGGCCAGGAAACGGGTCAGAGCTTCCCTCAGGCCAGTTTCCCCACCGGTAAAGCAAGCTTCCCTACTGGTCAAGCAAGCTTCCCTCAGCAAGGCATCCCCACCGGCCAGCAGACGACGTTCCAGCAACCGTTCCAGCAGTCTGTGCAGCAGCAGCCCATGCAGCCGTCCATCACCGGCCCGTTCGCGGCACGCCCGATGGGCATGCAGACGACGGGTCCCTTCGCGGCGTCTCAGCCGCAGCAGCAGCCGTTCCAGATGCCCGCGCAGCAGCAGCAGCCCACTGGCCCTTTCGCGGGTCTGAGCGGCATGCCGTCGCAGGCCACTGGCCCGTTCGGCACGTCCTTTGGCCAGACCCCGCAACCGCAGCAGCAGCAGGCCACTGGCCCGTTCGGCTCGACGGGTTTCACCCCGCGCGGCTCGTTTAGCGGCCAGTCCACTGCGCTCGGCGGCCAGGCCACTGGACCGTTCCAGACGCCGTTCCAGACGCAGCAGTCTACGCAGTCGTTCCAGCAGCCTCAGCCCACGTCGTTCCAACCTTCGACGTTCCAGCCCACGACGTTCCAGTCCCAGCAGACCTCGTTCCAACAGCCGTTCCAGCAGCAGCAGCAGCAGCAGCAGCCATTCCAGGCCTCGCAGCCGTTCGGTCAGCCGTTCCAGCAGCCGCAACAAACGTCTTTCCAGCAGCCCACGTCTTTCCAAGCGCAGCCTACGTCGTTCCAGACGTCGTTTCAGCCGCAACAGACTTCGTTTCAGCAGACATTTAATCAGCCGCAGCAGCAGCAGCAGCAGCAGCAGGCGGCACAGTCGCTGCAGAACCAGGCCACCGGCTTCGGGTTCGGCAACCAACCGCGCGCCAACGTCAACATGGCTTCTGCCAGCAACCCTTTTGGTTTGTAGATCTCTTATGTATAAATAGCTACCAACTTAATAAATAAAAGTTACACAGAGATGGCGTCGGCTTCCTCCGCCTCTGCAGTCTCGGCGGCCTCAGTCTCGATGGGCTCAGCCTCCATAGCATCGGTCTCAGCTCGTCTTCTGCTCGACTTGCGGTGCTTCTCCTTGCGGGCGGGGTTGAGCTGCGCAGACGTGGCCAATTGACCCTGGATGAGGTCCTGCTCGCGCCTTTTAGCCAGGAACTTCTCAACGTCGCGGCCGGCGCCAGCGTTAGCCTCCTCGGGTGTGTACGGACCGAACTTGAGCTCGCGCAGACGACGCTTATGGACCTTCTGACGCACGTGTGATTTGAGTGCCACGTCGCTCTCGAAATGCTTGGCGCATGGCACGCAGTAGTGCTGGCCCAGGCCAGGGAGGTACTCGTCGAACTTCTGGTTCTCAAGGGCCTGGATCGAGGCCTGCGACTTAAGATCCTCGTGAAGGATCTCGTCGAGATCGCGCGACTTGCGCTTGGTTTTGTAGATTTTGCTAGCTTGTTGGCGACCCATCAATTGTTCGCGGTTGCACTTCTCCGCTACGGATCTTTTCACCTAGGATCTTTTCAAGGGTTGGGACCAACCTCCTGCACATAACCACAAAACCACTGCAGGACGGCAGTATAATAAATAAATAGGACGGTAAAAAGAGAAACGTTTTTGATTTATGGTTGTTTATGATGTTGTATTTGTTTCTTTGTTTCCTAGTTAAATCGTTATGTACTTCGTTAATCGCTGTCCTCCTCATCGCGGTTCTCCAGCAGACGCGGGTCGGTGCGCTCCACAATCTTCGCCTTGACGAGCAAACCGTCGATATCCTTGAGGTTCGTCGAGTTTCCGCCTACGGTGTTCAATGTGACCATCTGGAAAGCCACCTCGCCGTCTTTGTATATGATGAGTGTCGGTGTCTGGCTGTCAGGGAATCGCTCGTTGATCTGCGAGCTAGGGATCTCAACGAACTTGACATCGCGGAAGCGCGGTGCTACACGCAGCAGCAGTGCATGAAGCAAGCGCGACTGGGTGGTCTGGCCTGTGATGTGCACGAGCACGGGGGCAGATTGGCTGCCCTCGGTGATCTCTTGCTTGTATTCGCGCTTTGTGACGTGAACCACCTCGCCGAACCGCTCGCGCGACGCCTGCTGCCGGATTTCGGCCATACGCTTGGCACGGTAGGAGTTCAGGAAGTCCTCGTCCTCTAGTCCATCCTCGTCGAGCTCATCGAGTTCCTCGAGCGAGCGGCCCTCCAGGCGATTGGCGTGGGCGCGCGCCACAGCCTCCTCCATCGCCTCCTCAAGCTGCGCGGTCGGCGACTCGGGGCGCGGAGGAAGCACGCCTTGCTGGCGAAGCACGTCGTTCCACTCGGTGTCCTCGTTGGGGTCCTGCATGTATGAAGCTGGGCTGGGCAGACGTTAGTCAGTCCTTCCTACCTGGTCCTAGTGGGTTCCAGCCGGGGAGCTAGCTACAGAGCGAAGTTGGTAACAGTGCGGATTACGTCGAAGTTTCCGACTGGGCATCAATAAGGACGCAGTATATTTTGGAATTGGGGTATCTCTTGCTAGCGACAGGTCTATCTACTGCTACCGTTGGGTCAGCCGTGGAAAACTAGGAACGCCTTTCTAGCACTTCCTGGGCCCGCGAATACTAAATTCAGAGAGTTCTCGGCATGTTTCCATCACCCGATCCGCAGGCGGTGTCGACGGTGCTCACCAGTGATGTCGAAGCCGAGATTGTACAGAAAAGTAACGTGAGCCGATCTTTGCAGGAACAGCTCGATGTGCTGGTCGGCCGCCGCGATATAGTGGGGCAGACAGAGGAGGTCGAAGACGAGCCGGAGCACAAGGGGCGCGATGAGTTCAAGTACACGCTGCGGGATGCCGCAGGGTTGCACCTGTTCGCGCTGGCCGAGCACAACTGGACGGTGGGCTCCAAGCTGGTAGTACACCGGAACACAGAGATGTGGCGTGGTGTGCTGATAATAGGGCCGTCGGATGCACACTGCGTAAAGGCCGCGCCGGCTCCTTCGCGTGCTGATGCTATAGCAGAACTCGAACAGCTGCAACGCCAAGCATCTACGGTTGTGTAATAGCAAGACACGGCGTCACGACTACGTTCTGTAGTTTCATGGTAGCTACTTTACGAGCTACTGGAATAGCTGGAATATAACAATAGCTCCAATATAATAGCGGATCTATCATAACTGTACTAGAATTATAACTGCATGGGAAGCTTAGTATATACGTAGATATTCTACGGCTGTGTTGGCTGGCGCTGCAAGTTCATGGTGTTTCGCCGACTGAGCGAGATCTGCTGAGCCATGTCCGCGAGGTTGACGGCGGAAGCGTGGCGGCTGGCCTCGACAGAGCGGCCCGGGCCAGAGTGCGAGTCGGCGAGCTGCTTGGCGACGCCGGTAGAGCGCTCGACGGCGTGACCGACGGCACCGCGCACAGCAGCATCCTCGAGCACGGCGAGGCCGTGGATCGTCGTGCCACCGGGCGTGGTCACAGCGTTACGCAGCACGGCGGGGTGGCCGCCATCAAGGATCATCTGGCCAGATCCGAGCAGAACCTGTGCAGCACACTGCTTCGCGATGTCATAGGGGAGACCCATCTTCACAGCGCCATCGATCAGGGACTCGGCGAACAGGTACGAGAACGCGGGGCCAGAGCCGCACAGCGCCACACAGACGTCCTGCTTCGACTCGTCGACGACGATGTACTTACCAGTCTGGGTGAACAGCCACTCAACAGCCAGCATGATCGGCGAGTCGGGGTTGTACTCACCCTGGAAGCTCAGCGCGGTCATGCCCATGCCGATGCGGGCGGCGGTGTTCGTCGTGGCACGCACGATGAAAGCGTTTACGGACGTATACTGGCGGATCGTGTCGATCGATGTGCCGGCCAGAAGACTCACCATCACCGTAAAGTGAGGGTAGTGCAGGCGGCCGAGCACCTCCTTGACCATCATCGGCTTGATCGCAAGCACTACGACGTGCGACTCGTCGATCACGGTCTGGTTGTCGTCAACGACGCGGACTTTACTGCCCTCGCCGCCGAACAGCGTACGCAGGCGCTCGCGACTCTTCTCGGACTTCACAGACACGATAAAGTTCGTGGGAACGCCTTCGACCTTCGCCTGCTCGGCTCCGCGGATGGCCGCCGCCAGAACGGCGGTGCCCATGTTGCCGGCACCAATGAAGCCCAGTGTGTAGCCAGATTCCAAAACCATCGTCAATTCGCTAGCCGGTTCGTTTGATGGGGAAGGGGGTGGGGGGATATATGTGTGTGTGTGTGTTGGACAGTGTGGAGATGGGCCGGTTGGTCGATAATGTGTGTAGGGCGAGCAGGTGAGCGAGGGTCTCCTCCAGTTGAGCAGGCGAGGGTCAGTAGGGCGAGCAGGGCGGAGGGCGTAGGGCGAAAGGCGCGGTTGGCAGGGCTAGGGCCTATAGGGCCAGGAGAAGCACCGGAGTTCTATTCAGATACCATCGGTAGACTGTGTTTCACACCCTGAAAAACCAGAGAATTTTTGCTAGCATCATCATTAAGTCTGTCGTCTTCTCAAACTTTGTCATTTACCGTTTAATGCCTCCATTGAAAGCCCGTGGCGATGCTTGCTGCCTTGGCGGGGAACCCTGGCCGCGGCGTGCTGCATCTGGCCACGATTGGGTCGTCAGGCACTGCTTACATGGCTGCCGAGCGGGGCGGTCGTATCGGCCCTAACATCTAAATAGGACCAGCTACCTCTGCCCTTAGGGCCAGCGAACCACATAACAGAATTATACAGTCGATGTAAGCACGGAGGAGAACTACACTACTGGATCCCACGCAGGTTTCAATTGCGACTAAAAAGCATTTAAATCGGTATTTTAAACAATTAATGTCTTGATGCCAGGACTCTGTGAGTCGTCTATGAATTATATGATTAGAGATCGATGTTGATGTCGGAGCCTTCGCTGTCCTCGACATCCTCCAGAGTGACATGGCGCATCGACGGGGAAGGAGGCGAGGGAGAGGGAGCAGGCGATACCGGCGACTCAGGACGCGAGACACGCGCAGAGCCACCGTCGCCATCAATCTCCGTCCACGACTCCTTATCACTGTCGTCACCGTTGTCGCTCACCTCGTCGCGGATCTTGTCGGTGATCAAACCAGCTTCGACCTTCTCTGAGGCGTTTTCGGCGGCATCCAACTCAATCTCGACGGGCTCAACGGGCTCAACGGGCTCAGAGACTTCGGAAACCTCCTCGGCCTCGGATGCTTCCTCAACCTTGGCGGCTTCCTCAGTCTTGGTGACTTCCTCAGCCTTGGGAGTATCCTCAGCCTTGGCGGCGACCTCGTTCTCGGTCGTCGTCTTCACCTCCGTCGGCTCTGTAGCATTCTTCGTAGCGTCGCTGGAGAAAGGAATGCAAAACTTACGGGTACGTGTGCCATCGTTAACCATAATGTTGATGTCATCTTGGCTGAACGACGGGTTCTGCTCGAGCACGCTACGTCGAACCCGCTCGCTGAATTCATCCCAGAATTCCTCAGGGACTTCTTTGCAGCATTTGATGGAAAACGCCGTAGAGTCGGGCCGACCCGTCTCGATCTCAACGATTTCGGGTTCAGAGGCTTCCGGCTCAGAGACTTCCGGCCCAGAGGCTTCCGGTTCGCGAGAAGTAAGCTTGGGCTCCACCTTTTGGGCTTCAGCCTGCTTCTTCTCGGCTTCCATCTTCTCGGCACGCTCCTTCTCCTCACTGCGGCGGATGGCGCTGAACAGGCGCTGACGTGCAGCCTGCTCGCGCTTGGCCTCAAGACGAGCACGGTGGCGCTCGTTATCGGCCGGCGACGGCAGCGAAGAAGTGGTGTTGGTGGCACCATGGCTGGTGGTTGCCTTGCTCGTCGCAGCAGTGGGGTAGGTCGAGGTGTTCTTGAGAGCATCGTTACTCTGAACAACGGGGGAGTTAGACTTGCTGCGCTTCTCAGCAGCCCGACGGCGCTCGGCAGCGTGGTGCTCCTCCTTTTGTTGCAATCCGAAGTGGACGCGGGCGGCACGCCTGGCGTGTTCACGGACCTGCTCCTCGATTGCGGCACGCAACGCAGCCGGATCCTGGTCTGCGTCGATAGTGGTGATATGCACATCGGCCTTAGGCGAAGCTTCGTTGTTGGCACTGGGCTCGGTACTGGGCTTAGCCACATTGTGCGCTTCAGCGGCCGCCTGCGTGCGCGCCATGGCAGCTAGTGCCATGGCCTGACTCTGCTGGGCGCGGACATGCGCCTGGACATGCTGCTTGTTGATTTCCTCAGCACGTTCCTTCTCGTTCTGGGCCGTCCAGAATTGCTGAGAGGCGAACTGGGAGACAAGAGAGTCAAGAGATTGTCTCTGCTCTTGCTCGCGCTGGCGCTGCTGCTCAATGAGTGCCTTGCGTTCGAGATACGCACGGCGCTCGCGCTCCTGCTTTTGGCGACGCGCCACATCGGCACGCATCTTCGCCTCGGCCTGAGCTTTCACCTCCTGCTCGCGGCGCTTCTCCTCAAGAGCTTGACTCTCCGCGAACTCACGCTTAAGACCCTGCAGCTGAGCAGTCAGTCGCTTGGAAGACTCACGTTCAGCCTGGAGAGCCTCCACCGCGAGCTTCGCTTGGTGAGACAGAGTGGCCATGCGGCGAGCCATTTCGGCTGCCTCCTGACACTTGCGCTCCTTGGCGCGAAGTTCCTCCGCACGACGGTGTTGCTCACGCTTCTCATACTGCTCATACTTCTCACGCTCCTCGCGCTCAATTTTAACCCGAATGAACTGGCGATACTCGTCATCATAGTTTGATCCGCGGTGGTCATCCCACTCCTCGTAGCGTACACCGTGGTAGTGGCCGTGCTGTCCATGACCACGGGAACCACGGGGGCCATGAGCCCCACGAGGACCATGACGGCCGTGAGAACCATGAGAACCATGAGGGCCATGGTGTCCATGAGACTCGTTGGTGGCACGAGGGCGATAGCTGTGGTAGCCAGGTTGACCTTGATCATAAGCATAGTCAGACACACATCCAGGCTCGTAACCAATGCTGCGACCATTGTCATGGTGGAGGCCATGGGGGTGGCCATGAGCATAAGCTACAGGAGAATTGTACATTCGTGCGGTATTGAACTCCTCATACTCCGGGTGAGTGGTAAAGGATTGCGGATATCGAATCGGAGGGGCATTGTAAGTCCGACGCGGTTCATGAGGCATATACTCCTCGGGGTAGTCGGGTTCGTAGTAGTAAGGCATATTTGGTTTAACCTTCGTGTTTTGAATTGACAAAGGTGGTGATCAAGATCGGGGACGAGAGGGGTGCTTATATAGGACTCCACCTGCCCTGTGGCGCTCCATGATTGATAATGCGCCGCCCTTACCCTGTATATGCAATCATCTATTCCTTTCTAGAGGCATCCATGTCGGACTGAATACTCACCTTACCCCGCCAGGTCGCTGTGTGAGCGCATTGGTCGCATCCACCCAGGTCACCCAGGTCAAAAGAGCCGAGTCCCAACGCACCTCGCAACATGCACGACGCAGCTATTATCTCATACGTCTGCCTACCCTCTTGGTAGAACCTGAAATAATAATAATAATAACAGGAGTAAGCCGCGCGGTACCGCGATCGGCCCGCTGTCCAGATAGTGCCCATGTACAGGGGCTCGTCGATAAATAAACTCCATAATGGCTAGAAAATAATTTGTTTTCTTGGCTTTTGACCTGATGTGCATTATAGAGTCATACTCGAATCTTGCGCACATCTCCCGTCACGATATGACCACGCCTGTATATATTCTATTTAGCTATATTCTGATCTAGATCACATTGCATCTTATTATGCATAACCTGCAGTATTAGCTTTTATCTGTCTCAGGACTGTAAGAAAACTAGAACGAGTGCTTATGGACTTTATAATATGCTTATGTACATTAAAGACCCCTCTTCTGGGCCTGGAGTGCAAGATGAAACAACACCTTCATGCCAGCACGGAACTCGCGGCGTTTGCGGGTCATCTCGATCCGCAGTCTCGCTTTGCCGGGTCTCTCGTGGTATCGTTGTAGATTCTTGACCTCTCGAACCTTGTTAACTTTGTTGATCTGACCGAGCTGACGCACGCTAAGTGGAAGCTGAGTGGGAGCCTGCACGGCCACTGAGCGGCCCGCGTACACGCCGGTCCGGGGCGGAGGACTGATCACTAGGCGATGATCAGAGTGGTTTTTCGCGCTGGGACTCTCATTTATGAGGCTGCGTAAAATATCGGTGCTGTTCGCTCTAGGAGCGCGGCCCGGTGCCGAGCTGTATGGCCTGATCCACCCCAATGTCCCTCTCAAGAAGTTCATCGTAGTAATGAAAATCTCACCCTACCCTCTTTTCACGATCCGCGATGTATGGCTGGATCGGCGACATGATCGAGTACACTGTGACCACATAACTTAAGAATTATAGAGAAAAGAAAATCAACATATAGGAAAAGAATGATGTAAGTGCCGATTTCTAGCATTGAATAATCGGCACTTTGTTTGTAAGTGTATCTAGAATTCCCCCACCTATACGACGTAATCATCATACCCCGCCAGAAGTCTCTCAATTAATCCGAAAACCACGGAGGGCTCCCGCTTCAACTTGCATTGCATGTAGCCAAGAAACGCAGGACCAAATTCCTGGGCTCAAAACAAAAAAAAAAGGAATGCAGTCTAAGGTTGATTAGATCTTGTGTCGCTTATACTCGGACGCTAGCGTTCCATTGGCCTCCAGCTTCTCCAGAATCTTCATGTTACCCACGGTCGGTACCTTCTCGCCCGTCTCATCGGCGGTCCAGCGACCAAGATCGAAGTCAGGAGGACGGTTGAACACTACCTGAGCACAATCGACGAGGATGTTGGCTGTCAGACCCCACACGCGATCGTACTTGGGGTCGCCCACACGCTTCTCGGCCGCCAGCACGTCGAAGTAGTCGAGCTTGATTCGGGCGGATGATGATAGTACGCCCTCCTGGGTCGAGTGGCCCTCCGTACTGAGAAAGCGCGACAATGGCATACGGAAGATCTTGTGCACCTCATCTTTGCTGAAAACACTGACGTCTACCGGCTTCGGTGCCCACACGATGGACGGCACCACCATCAGCAGCTTTGAACTGACGTAGCCCGGCATCGTGTTGAGGTACTCCACGGAATTGGAATCAAGCGCAACTTCCTCACGCGCCTCCCGTAACGCTGTGTCAAGTGGCGACTCCTCGGGTGTGTCGGCTTTACCGCCCGGCAGTGCGGCGTCGCCCGCGTACGAAAGCTGCTGCGTGCGCACTTCCAGCAGAACCTCGAGATCGTCGGGGCCTGACGGCGTGAGAACAATCAGGACGCCGGCTCGTCGCGTCGGATGTGCGGCGTCCCACATTTTCTGGGGATTGGTGAATTTGTGTGCCCGCAAACGAGCAAGAAGCGGTGGCAGTCTGTTCATTGGCCGGGTGGTTCCGGGGTAGTGACAGGCAGTATTGGTGTGTAGGGTAAATGGCCAGCCGCGATTGGGGCATACGATATGTGATCATGGCGCACAGGTAAGATCGAACTGTAGATTCCAAGTGAACCTGGCGCTATGTTTAAGAACACACAAAGAGGTGGCCGACTAATGAATGTATTAAGGATGATGATGTGAGCAAGTGGATGTGAAAGAGACACGACAGTGATAGTCCACATGACACAGGAAAACAATTGAGAATGTAATATTTATGTAGATCTATAGGTAAACAGTTCAATCAGTAAATAAACAGACTGGCAAACAATCTAGTACAGCTCAAAGCTAACTAATATTTTTACATGACACCAAATTAAGTGGTAGGGAATTCGCCGAGGGGCGCTCTCCATGTATTACTCCACAATTGCGCCCAGTGATGGGATCAATCTTCGAAAGCGTTCCACATCAGCCCGATACCGTCGTGACTTTGGCTTTTAGCGAAACTGTGCGAACAGATAAACATAAGTATACCTGATCATCGGATTTCATATTTCACGCTTTCACGCTAAAATATAATAAAAGGGTCAGAACCACCCTTAACCGAAAAGGGACAACTCATGCGTTATTTAAATGTGTATAATTCAAAACGAGTTACTAGATATCGGCATTTCTGCCTAATCTTGCTATGTACATCACGAGAAGCCCTCGCGCGCGCCCTTGACGCTCGGATCGTTCACCTCCAAGGCTTTGAGCTGCGCAAGCAGAGGACTCACAGTCGTGTTTTGTTTCTGGTACGCCGGCTTGACGGTCGGCGCGCCCGGGGCGTCGACGAGGTATCCCCGTCGGGCCGGGTCACGGTAGAACTCGATATTGCGGCGATCCGTCGGTCGTGCACGCAAAGGTAGTCGTGCATACTTACGCAACGTAGCCTCCGGGCGCGTCAACGCGCGCATACCCGAAGCTGTATAGTATTCGGCGCGGAACTTTCCACCAAGTTCCTCGATGCGGGAGATGGCATAGGAGGTGGCCTGAGACGCGCTAATCGTGATCGGCTGCTTCAGCAGCTCAGCTCCACGCGCCAGAATCTTGATGCCTGCGCCGACGTCGGAGCCAAAAGCACGACTCTGGTACAGCTCCTTCATGGTGATGGGCTGCGACGCATCAAGGCGTTGTGTGTCGATGAGATGCTGGATCGTGCCGAGATTGATCTCCTCTAAAGGAGGTGTTTGCGAACGGAAGCCGACCTTCGGGAACAGCTTTGTGATCGGCGTCTGACCTCCCTCGAACCAGGGATGGACGCCGTGGCGTGCTTTCTGACCTTTCGTACCACGGCCGGCCGTTTTACCACGGCCGCTACCGGGACCGCGACCAACACGCGTCTGCTGCCGCGTAGCACCGGGCGCGGGCGAAAGCTCGCCAAGCGTGGAGAAGAGCCTTCGGCCCCATGAACGCAAGCTCATTTCCGACTAGACTCACTGAAAGAAATAAAGGCCGGGGAATATTTGTGGATCGGGGTTCGGGCCCGCGGACACTACATGATATCGTTGCGGCTGCCGCCAACGGCTGAGGAAAGTCTTGGCTAGCCACGCATTACACACTACACACATTCTATCTTTGTATGATTTCAGCATCTCCCATAAAAAAAATTTATTTAAGCAAATATAACTGGTGCCTCCGAGCACATATACGCACACCAACCTGCGCTCACCTAAGATCTATGCTTATGTTCATGCGTGGTGTGATGTTTTACCACCTTTTACCACCTTACGGTGAGGGCTGGGTTTGGCGCGACAATAGATCATCGCACGCACCTGTTTTGTCAACCAGCATGTCGGAAATCGATTTCAAGGGCATCCGACAGGACCCGAAGCTGGCGGAGCTGTACGGCCTGCGTCCCAGCCGGCGGAGACCCGCATTCACCGCCGACAGCGACGAGGATGAGGCGAGCGCCAGTGATCAGGTCAGCGACGCGGAGATCGACGTCGCGAGCCCTTCGGACGACGCGGACTCTGACGCGGGCGCTTGGGAGTCGTCGCGTACGCGGAAACGCGCCTCCGTGCGCAACGCACCTCCGCGGCGACGCCCGGCTCCGCGGTCTGCCGCGAAGGCCGCGAAGGCGCGTCGTGGCAGCTTCTACGACGACGAGACGGAGGAGTCCGATCCCAGTAGCGAGTCCGACGCGAGCAGTGACGGGGAGGTTGAGAGTGACATGGATCCGGAGGAGCTCGAGATGCTTCAGGCTCACGCCCAGGAGCTGCAGGCCATTGAGGACTCGCGTCCGAGTGTCGAGGCCGTGCTCGACTACCGCCCGTTCCTGAGCGTTGGCGACCCTTTTGAGAACCCCAAGGAGTCGTTCGAGTTTCTGATCAAGTGGGCGAACAAGTCGCACCTCCACAACTCGTGGGAGCGGTGGGTCGATCTGCGCGGGTGGAAAGGCGCGAAGCGCGTCGATAACTATATCAGGACGCTGATGGCCGACTACGAGGTGCGCACAAGCCCGTACACCACGATCGAGGATATCGAGGTGATGGACATCGAGCGCACGCGGCAGCGCGACGCGCTCGAGGAGTTCAAGAAGCCGGAGCGCATCATCCTCAGCGAGCGCCACGAAACGCTTGAGTACCTTGTGAAGTGGCACCGTTTGGGCTACGACCAGTCTACGTGGGAGGCTGCTGATGAGATCCTGGAGATTGCGCCGGATCTCGTCGACAAGTTCAGCCACCGCCAGAACTCGCGCATCTCGCCGCAGCACTCCGCGAACTACGGTTCGGGAAGCCGCCCGAAGTTCACGAAGCTCAGCTCACAGCCAGAGTTTATCGGAGATGGCACGGAGACGTACGCATTGCGTGATTTCCAGCTCACGGGTATCAATTGGATGGCGTTTCTGTGGTCGCGCCATGAGAGTGGAATTCTTGCCGACGAGATGGGACTCGGCAAGACCGTGCAGACCGTGGCGTTCCTGTCGTGGCTAATTTATTCGCGCAAGCAGAACGGCCCACACCTAGTGGTCGTGCCTTTGTCGACTATTGCTGCGTGGCAAGATACATTTGATAACTGGGCCCCGGACGTGAACTACATCGTGTACATGGGCAACCAGGCGTCGCGTGAGAAGATCCGGCAATACGAGTTTTGGGTGAACCCGGAAGCGGTGACGAAGAAGCCCAAGTTCAACGTCTTGATCACGACATACGAGTTCATTCTCAAGGACCGCCAGGTCCTCGAGTCCATCAAGTGGCAGTTCATGGCCGTGGACGAGGCGCACCGTCTCAAAAACTCTGAGTCTGCGTTGTATCAGGCCCTGTTTGACCTGCGCGTGGCTGATAAGCTGCTGATCACCGGTACGCCGCTGCAGAACAACCTGAAGGAGCTCGCGGCGCTTGTGGACTTTTTGATGCCGCGCGCGCATATCATCGACCACGAAAAGATCGAGGACTTCGATTCGCACTCCGGAGAGGACCAGGAGGCGTACATCCGCGAGCTGCATAACCAACTCAAGCCGTACATTCTCCGGCGCCTGAAGAAGGACGTCGAGAAGAGCCTGCCATCGAAGACGGAGCGCATTCTGCGCGTCGAGCTGAGTGACTTGCAAACGAGCTACTACACGAACATTATTTCGCGCAACTATGCGGCGCTCAACGTGGGCGCGTCCACCGGCAATCAGATGAATCTGCTGAACGTCATGGCGGAGCTCAAAAAAGCGTCGAACCACCCGTACCTGTTCCCTGTTGCCGAGCAGCAGTTTTTCCGCGGCATTGGTCGCGAAGAAGGCATGGCCACGCGTGAAGAGACACTGAAGGGCCTAATTATGAACTCCGGCAAGATGGTGCTGCTCGACAAGCTGCTGACACGGCTGCGCCGGGACGGCCACCGCGTGCTTATTTTCTCGCAGATGGTCAAGATGCTGGATATCCTGGCCGATTACCTGCAGATGCGCGGGCTGAACTTCCAGCGCCTTGACGGCACGATCAGCAGCGACAAGCGTAAAGTGGCGATTGATCACTTCAACGCGCCGGACTCGCCCGACTTTGTGTTCTTGCTGAGTACGCGTGCCGGCGGTCTGGGTATCAATCTGATGACGGCCGACACCGTCATCATCTTCGATTCGGACTGGAACCCGCAGGCCGATCTGCAGGCGATGGCGCGCGCGCACCGTATTGGCCAGAAGAAGCACGTTATGATCTACCGGTTCGTGGCTAAAGACACTGTGGAGGAGCAGGTGCTGGAGCGCGCGCGCAAGAAGATGATCCTGGAATACGCGATCATCAGCCTGGGCACGACCACCGCGACCGACGCGCCTGGCGGCAATAGCGCCGACCCGCCGTCGACGTCCGAGCTCAGCGAGATCCTGAAGTTCGGCGCGGCCAGCATGTTCCAGGCTACTAATAACCAGAAGAAGCTGGAGGCGCTGAACCTGGACGACGTGCTGGACCACGCAGAGGATCACGACACTGCGCCCGCGATCGAGGACATGCAGAGCCACCTGGGAGGCGAGGAGTTCCTCAAACAGTTCGAGGTCACCGACTATAAAGCGGACCTGGACTGGGATGAGATCATTCCTGCCGAGGAGCTGAAGCAGATTAAGGAAGAGGAGAAGAAGCGGCGCGACGAGGAGTTCCTGCAGAAGCAGATCGAGATGTCGCAGCGACGCAAGACGCGCTCGTACTCGGACTGGCAGGTCGACGACGACGGCGGCGACGCCGAGACGAAGGAGAAGGACAAGGCGCCGAAACCGCTGGGCGAGAAAGACCTCCGTGCACTGTACCGCGCGATCCTGCGCTTCGGCGACCTGGAGACACAGTGGAAGAACCTGTTCCAGGACGGCAACCTGCCCTCCGGACGCCCCGAGGCGATCAAGAAGACGTGGGCCGAGATGGTCGCGGCGGCCGAGCACGAGGTCGACGCGGACAACTCGCGGCGCAAGGCCGAGGCCGAGGAGGAGGCGCGCGCGAAAGGCGGTGACGAGGCGATGGTGGCCGCGCTGCTCAAGAAGAAGAAGCTGAAGGCGAACCTGTTCGACTTCCGCGGCGTTAACAACCTCAACGCGGACCTCATCATCCAGCGGCCCGCGGAGATGCGCGACCTGCGTGAGAACGTGCCGTTCAACGACCCGGCGTGGCGCCTCGCCGCCAAGGTGAAACCTGTCTCGGACTGGTCCGTGGAGTGGACCACCGTCGAGGACTCGCACCTGCTGCTGGGCGCGCGCAAATACGGCTACGGCGCGTGGTCGCTCATGCGCGACGACCCGACGCTGAAGCTCAGCGACAAGATGTTCTTGGACGCGAAGGACGAGGCACGCATCCGCAAGCGCGGCGGGTTCAGGGAGGACGACCCGAAGGGCGACGTCAAGGCCGAGGGCGATGAGAGTGCGGGCGGCAGTGCCGGCAGTGACGCCGCCGCCAATGGCAGCGCCAACGGCAGCGCCGGCGACGACGACAAGTCGAAGTCCAAGCGCAAGAAGCAGGTCGCACCGTCCCCGATGCATCTCATGCGCCGCCTGAGCTACCTCCTGCTCGTGCTCAAGGGAGACGACGGTGAGGGCGCGGCGGGCGACGCGTCAACGGCCGAGAAGCGGCGCCCGTCGCGCTCCGGCTCGCCGGCATCTGGGAAGCCCGCGAAGAAGGCGAAGCTTGAGCGCGAGCCGAAGAAGGTGGCGGCGCACAAGGAGGCACGCAAGGACGCCAAGAAGGAGTCCAAGGAGCCCAAAAAGGAGCCCAAGGAGCCCAAAGCAGCGAAGGCAGTGAAACCCGCGAAAGCAAAGCCGGCCGGCAGCGCCAGCGGCGGCAGCAGCACGCCCAGCGGCGGGAACGCGGGCGTCACCGCGGCGGGCTCGTCGCACAGCAGCAGCAGCATCAGCAGCGCGAACAGCAAAGACGCTGTCGACGACGACGCGGACGTCGAGTTCCAGAGCATGGACGAGGCGGAGTGCGGGCGACGCATGCGCAGCATCGACACGACGCTCAAGCGCCTGCGCGCCGGTATGCCGGCCGGCATGGACCGCAAGGAGTACTCGGCGTCGCTGAAGCGCGACCTGCTCGCCGTCGGACAGCACATCGACGAGGAAACCGCGAAGATGCCGGCGGACGCGCGCAAGCGCCGACGCAACCACCTGTGGTCGTACGTGCGCAACTTCTGGCCGGCGAAGGGCAAAGTGTCGTCGTCGAGTCTGCGCCAGATGTACGAAAAGAAGAAGAACGGGCAGTGAGCATGGACAATTGTTGCACGAGATATGAGAGAGAGAGAATGTCAGAGAGAGAGGAGGTGATGTGACAGGAGGATGTGACAGGAAGATGTGAGAGAAATAAGGGCTGTATACCTACTTATTAATTAATATACTTGCTTTTATGTGCTTGCTTGCTTATTCTGAGGACAGGCGCGCAATGAGGCGGTCCAGCACGGCCTCATCAACTCTACACTCCCTCAGCAGGAACTGCCGCGCACCGCCACGGACCGACTCGATGTAGTCCAGCGCGCGGAGCATCTCGAAATACCCCGCCATAAGCACGTTCTGGAAGGCCACGGCATGTGCCGGGGTCAGCGCCGCCAGCTTCTCGTCGCGGTACTTGCTTAGACCCCAGTTGCTCAGCTCGTAGTCGAACGCGATGACCTCGTGGGGGGTGTCGAACAGCTTGAGCAGCAGGGCCACCAGGATCCCGGTGCGGTCCTTGCCAATGTTGCAGTGGATCACGCATGCACGGTCCTGCTTGGCTAGCCAGGTCACGGCTGCACCGAAAGTCCTGGCGTACCGGCTCAGGATTCCCTGGATCATCAGCTGGGGCCCGCTCTCCCCGCCACGGTCTTGGAACGCCTCGATTATCTGCTCTATCGTGTTGAGGTGGTTAGGCAGCGGCCTGGCACTGAACCGGTTCACCGTGCTGTGGTAGCGCGGCGTGTTGGCGTACGACTGGCGCCGCAGTTTGTAGCCGGTCAGGTCGATCTCGCCGCGGATGCCGTGGGCCAGCATGTCGAGAAAGCCTTTGGACGTCAGGTGCTTCGGGCTGAACGACCGGAACAGCTTGCCTCGGCCGATCCGCGGATTCAGGATTCCGAAGTCGCGGAAGTTCGGCACGCCGTCCACAGTGATCCACGTCGACCCAACCGCCACGATCTCGTTCGGCGGCAGCTGGTCGCTGCTCTGCAGCAGAACATAGGACGGGCTCAGCATACGCCGCACATCGCGCAGCGCCTCGGGATCAGGGGAGTCCTTGAAGCCGTCAATGGTTGTGGCCGCGGTGAACGCGGGGTAGCCTTCTTTGTAGCTACTCACCCACTCGGCTAGCACGGGCTTGTACGGCGTGCTATTACCCAATGCGATCACAAACAGGATCTGGTCGCGCCTGAACTGACCGAGCTGCTTTTCGAGGTCAGCCGCATTGGCCGGCTGCATACAGAGCACCTCCAATCCGAAAGTCGTGCGGTTCAAGTACTCGATCTGGTCGGGACGTAGAGTACCCAACACAATGCCTTTCCATTCGATTCGCGGCTGCAGCGGTAAACTCATTTTTGTTGGTGAAACATGGGCCGGGTCCCCATATTTATACGCCTGTCGGGTACCTTCATCGCCGCTCCCGATCCGGTGCGGCTAGGTATGCGAGACATAGATGTTGTTGACGTCATAGATAGATTCTCTCCATAGCACAGCCGAGCATAGATCTTCTGCGCTGCAAAAATAATTTTTTTTATTGAGTCACTTCACACTTATACTTCTAATATACAAGATATAGGTAGATACAATACAAATTTTGCGGCTGGTGCTTTAGTGACTGGGTGCGTTCTGCCCGAGCTGTTGGTTGAGCCGCTGGATCTCCGCGTCGATTTCGCCCATCGATATCTCGAGCGGCGCCAGCACGTCAAAGTGGCGGTTGCGCTTGGCGCTGTTGGCCTGCTGCTCGAGCAGAAAGCGCTGCTCCTCGAGAACAACCAGCTGGCTTTGGAGGCGGCTCGTGTCGACCTTGCTGACCTGGGGCGCGTCCTGGTAGCGCAGTGCTTGTGGCAGCGTCTGCAGCGGCACCATAGTGGCCTCGAGGAAGCCCGCCGCCTTGGCGATGATCTGCGTCTGCAGCCGGCGCTCGGTGTCGGTGCTGGCGGCCGTGGCCGGCATCTTGCGCATCAGCGCCTCGTAGCGCCCGAACGCCTCGAGTAGCTTCTGCCGCGAGCGGCGCAGGCCGGCGAGCTCTGTGGCGGATACCGAGGCCTTGGTGATTGTCGCGAGCTGCTCTTCGAACGACGGCAGGATCGCCTCGATCTCGCGCTGGATGCGCAGCAGCTGGCTCTGGATCGTGAGGATCCGCGGCGGCTCAGACTCCCGGTCCCGCCGGTAGTTGCGGAGGCTCAGCAACGTGGTGCGGCACTCGGAGCAGATCCGCACGGGGTACGCCGTTGAGACCGCGGGCAGTAGGGGAAACTCGGTATAGAGGTCGCACATCTTCTCCGCCAGCAAGTTCGCGGGCACCTCGAGCGAGCACTCGCGCTCCCAGTCACCGCACATCACGAGGCCGCACACGCGGCAGTGGTGCTTGCGCAGCAGCAGCGAGAACTTCTGGCCACACAGGCGGCAGCGGTCAAACACGGACTCGTCCTCCCACACGACGATCTGCTGCTCGAACTCCTTGATCGCGCGGCCGGCCTGCCAGTTCCAATACGAGCCGCCCGCGTACAGCATGCTGCCGCCACCGGCCGCCTGGTTGGCGCGATCCGCCGGGCGGCTCGCCATGCCTGTGAGCGCCGAGAGCAGGCCGCCCTGGGTCCCGGGCTCCGAAGTGTTGGCGAATTGCTGCAGACCAAGCAGCAGCTTGATGAGACGTAGCTCGAGTTTGGTGCGCAGCACCTTTGTGCGGTCGAGCTTGGCTTTGCGTGTGCGCACAAAGAAGGCGGTGCGGTCGTTGATCTTCGGCGCTGGCTCGTCGTCCGCAATCGAGTGCTTAGCGTCGAGGTGGCCGTTCAGCTCCGCCAGCGACGCCAGCGAAGCGTTGCATACCGGACAGAGAAGGCCTGCCATCTCAACCAACGTCCATGACGTAGGTGAGACACCCAGGTGGATCCTTACCCAATATATATAAACATGGGTGGTGTGTGTGTGGAGACAGGGTGATCAGCCATAAGGCGCGCCAGAAGCACTGGGCCATCATGAGTATGGCATTCGAATAAATTAACTAGCTAGTTAGTTAAGAGTTTTGTTTTTCCGGATACTCGAGCTGCGCATAGTCGACGGGGACGCCGTTGATCAAACCTTCCATCCCATCCGGCCGGAACGGGCTGCCGCCGCCAAGCCAGAAGTCCATGCAGTTGCGCCCCACGCCATGGTCCGCCTCGTTCCAGCGCGAGGCAGACTTGAACGTGCGGTAGGCGTCCGTGAGCTGGCTGATGCCGGTGAGGCGGAGGAGCAGGCCGAGCTTGCCCTTGCGGTGGACGTGGCCGTGCGCGTGTTTGCGCAGGCGGCTGCTGGCGCTGGCACCGATGTTGAACACGCGGTACGCTTTGGGGTGGTCCCGCGGCACCGAACCGTACGCCGCAATGGGGTCGGTCTGGTACAGCCACGCGTCGCTGCGGCGCGAGACCTCGTTGGATGTCGACGCCTTGGCGATCTGTACGACCTGGACCAGCGTGAGCGCGTAGATCCAGATCATCTGAGTCAGCGTGACAACGGCGAGATAGATCGCGTAGGACGACGCGCCGAACTCGTGCGCGAAGTCCAAGTACTGCACGACCCAGATCGGCACCGCAGTGCCCAGCGCCAAGAGGAACAACAGGAACGTGCGGTGGTTGCGCACACCGATGGCGTTGTACAGCCACGGGCAGTAGTGGTCGTAGCGGCACACCACGCGATCGAGGTAGACGTCGTAGCGCGCACGTGCGGGTATCTTCACGTACGTGTGCACGCACAGATGTACGCTGTCGAAGTGGCCCTCGGCCAGGAGCTCGTTCATACCGGCGAGGCGTTTGGACATGGAGCCCGGCTCGATAATGCCCGGGTCCATTAACAGCGTCGCGCCGTACGTCACGCTGATCGAAAAGATCGAGAACAACAGGTAGAGCGAGCTCCACGGGCGCCGCGGGAGCATCGCACCGGCCATGACGCAGAGCCAGAATAGAGCCAAGCACGTGAAGATCGCGAAGAAGCCACCGGCGAACAGCGTCGAGGCCATGGCAGCACGGCTGCCGCCCCAGCTGTATGGGATGATGTGGTTCGCGATGTAGTGCTTGGCCAGCCAGCCCCATAGCAGCGAAAGCGGCGGCGCCCAGAACAAACCCACCGCCCGCGGCAGGTTCATCATCACGACGAGCACGACTAACGGCGCCACGAACGTGTAGACCTTCGCCATTTCAGGGCTCATGTAGCGGCTGCGCCGGGGCGCGCCGGTGGACAGCCGCCTCGCCCGCGAGGTGCCTTTCATCCACGCCGCAAAGGACGCTTGGCTGTCCGGGTCCGAGCCGGGGAACGACGGGATCTCCACCGCACCGGCGTCCGCGCCGTGTTCGAGCAGCAGCGCAACAATATCCGCTGACCGCGCCACGTAGACCGCGAGGGCGAGCGGCGAGTGGCCTTCGCCGTCAGCCTTATTCGGCGACGCGCCCGCTTTCAGCAGCGCCTCCACGCTCAGGTTGTCGCCTTGCACGGTGGCCCAGTGCAGCGGCGTGCGGTGGCCGTAGTCAAAACGGTCCGTGTCCCCGCCAAGATGCACCATGTACGTCACCATCAGAATGTTCGACGAGTGCACGGCTAGGTGGATCGCACTGAATCCGGTCGCGTCCTGCGCCGTGGGGTCTGCGCCGTGATCGAGGAGCAACTTCACTATGTACGCGTGGCCGTTGCGGCACGCCCACAGCAGCGGCGTCGAGTTCATCGGCGCCAGTCGCGCGTTCACGTCTACGCCGGGATACTCGAGCAGATAGTTCACCAGCTCCCATTGGTTGGTTGACGCCGCCCAGTTCAGAGCGCCGTCATTGATGTTTTTGGGTGTGATTAGTGATTTTACCTTCGCAAAATCGCCCGCCTGGATGGCCTCCTCCAGCTCGGATATGGGGGCCGCATCGCCTTCGCTACACATCGACTCGGCATGGGCTTCTGCTGTGTTGACAACAGCAGGATCCACGCGCGACATAGCTGATATTGGTTGTAAGTGCCCAATTGGATCGGCGTGGGCTAAAATGTCGGTTTGCGACGATTGCGATCCCTGAGAGCGTATAGTTATAATGGACGAGGTTTCCGCTTCAATATCGCTCGAGACACCATCCAGGGTAGTCAGTTCCGACTCCATAGGGGCTTCCGCACCCGTCTGTTTCATCTTCGCGCGAGATGGCGTCCGTTACACAAAATGGCACACACGCCTGGGACCTTTCTTTTACAAAGTGGGCGCACATCATGCACCACTTGCATAATTATGTTTAGGCTGTGCAGTCACGTGTCGGAATCCACCGCGTGCGAAAAGGCGGGGCACTACCGTAGAGAGTAACCAATCCGCGCCAAATCTTCGCGAAAATGAGGTGAATCTCGTGTATACAGCCAGGAATTACTATTAAATATGCGTTAGCTACCGTGATTAGTTTGTGAACCGCATCTGATCGATAGTTCAGGTAATCTTTGACCACACGACTATGAACGATTCTATGATTGGTAATCACAAGGAGCAGTGTAGCACAACACACCGCCCTAGACCTAAAATTTCACCCGGCTGCGGCAGCCCCAGGCTTGTAGTGCCTGTGGTTCAGGGACTTTTCCATGACCGCCCCAGATGCCGTTATCGCTTGAAAAATAGTTAGGGCCATTATTCTCGCTATACCCGGGACAACCCTTAAACACCAGCTAGCATCAGTCATACGGTGAAAAATCAACGACAATGGCAGAGAAAAAGAAGTCGACCTCCTCGTTTATAGCCGGTGCCGTCGCGGGCGGCATTGAATCTGCCATCACATACCCGTTCGAGTTTGCTAAAACTCGCCTCCAGCTTGTCCAGAACACCGCCAAAGCGGCAGCTTCTCCGGCAGCCGCCGCATCGAGCACCGGTGCCGCAGCGCCAGCCGTCCCACTGAAACCAGTGATCAATGCGACAAACCCGTTCTCCCTTATTTTCCAGGTCGTACGTAATGACGGTCTTGGCGCTATTTACGCCGGCTGCTTGCCCTTTGTCGTGGGAAACACTGCGAAAGCCGGTGTTCGGTTCTTGGGCTTCGACTACCTCCGTAACATCTTGCAAGACAAAGACGGTCACCTCAGTGCATCTCGAAGCGCTCTGGCTGGTCTTGGAGCGGGTGCTCTTGAGAGTGTTCTCGCTTTGACGCCGGGAGAGAGTATTAAGACCGCTTTGATCGACGATCGTCAGGGTCAGCGGAAGTACAGTGGGCAGGGGTTCCGCGGTATCAGATTACTGCTTAAGGATAACGGCATAGGCATGCTCTACCGAGGAGTGGGTCCTGTAACGGCTCGTCAGGCCGCTAACTCAATGGTAAGACTAGGAAGCTACTCCACACTCCGATCTGTATGGGAGAACAGTAAAAAATCCAAACTTAATAGCGCTGAGACCTTCGGTCTGGGTGCGCTGGTCGGCGTAATCACCGTATATGCGACCATGCCGATAGATACCGTCAAAACCAGAATGCAGAGCGTGAACTCTCGTCCCGAGTACCGCAGCATGGTAAGCACATTCAACTACATCGTGAAGCATGACGGCGTTAAAGCGCTATGGCGGGGATCCACGGCTCGGTTGGGTCGTCTCGTGATGAGCGGAGGTATCGTGTTCACGATCTACGAAAAGATTATGGCCATTATTGACTGAGGCAATACGTGCAATGATAGATTTATGTAATGAAAGCTGTATGATGTGGTATGATGAATAGGAATGTGGCTGCTTTAAGCGGTCGGCGTCTTGGCCTTATACTCGGCGATGAGCTTAATGCACTGCAGCACGCGCTTCGAGACTTCTGTGCGCTCCAGTGGATCGATTGTGTCGACAAGCTGCTCTAAGTACGTGACACCCTCGAAGAACACGATACGTTCCACGACTTCGTCGTCCATCTCGGCGGTGGTTGCCTTGAGAATCGTTTTCAGTGCAGCCAGCACACGCATCAGCAGCGGGTCGTCCATCATGTACAGACCGAGGGCATGACTTAGGCCGATAATACAGTCTTTGTTGCGGCCGATGGCCTCCGGTGCGGTCTCCCACTCGGCAAGAATGGCGATCGCGCCGGCCGCGGCCAAACGGCTGTCCTCGTCTTCAACAATCACGCTCTTGCCGAGCAGCGTGAGAAGGTCGTCGGACTCCTGTGTGTGCTGCAGGAACATCTGCGCACTCGCCGGGACCATCATCAGGTTGCACACAAGCTCGAGCGACGCACGGCGAATCTGGACAAAGTCCGAGTTCAGAGCAGCGAACAAACGGTTCCACACGGTGTTCGCGATCGCGGTACGCAGCTTGTCGCTATCACCGCTCGCAAGGTTCGTGAGCGCACGTAGCGCCTCAAAGGTATCGAGGTTCTTGCGCTTCGAGTGCTCGTTGTCGATCTGCAGACACAGCGGCGTCACCACCACAAGCGTCGATACGCGGTCCGTCAGCGAGATCTGCGGAGGTACGGTGGCGAGGATCTTCGAGATGACGGACGCAGCATCGGACTTGGCCGTGGGATCGATCTTCGCGGGCTTGTCGGTCGACCACAAAAAGGTCGCCACGATCACGGCGCCCTGGATTCCGAGCTCCTGGCGGCGCTCGAACTCCTGGTGCGACGCAAGCTCGCGCAGCAGCGTGGCCAGCTGGGTGTGTGCCGCGGTGCTGAGCGTCGGAGCATTAATAGTCAGCCAGTTCACGACGTTCGTGGCGAAGATCTGGTCAGCGATGCGGCCACTCTCTTGGCGGGCGTGGAACTTGTCGTTCTCGTCGTCAAGCTCGACCTCGGCCTCAATATCGCTCACATTCTTACCCACCGACTTGAGGCGCAATTCATTCTGTTGTTCCTCCTCCTTGGTGGGCTTGATGGGGAACTTCACGAGCTGCGTCAGCAGGGCGAACACTGCGTACGCTGTCGGGCCCGGGTTTTTCTTCAGAAGAGCCACAAGACCCTTGATCACGCGCTTCTGCTTGTCGTTGGACACACGGTCGCGCACTGTTGCCAAAATGGCCGTGCAAGCCAGTCCCTCGAGACCGACCTCGTCGATGTTCTCCTCGAACAGCTGCTTTGACAGCACATCCAAACGAGCGGCAGCAGCATAGATATCGCCCGTTTGCGACGTCGTGCTTGCCAGGATCTTGGCCTCGATGACGCCGGCGATCACCGAGCCGTCGTCGGCCAAGGTCGACAGCTTCTCCATGAACTTCGTCTTGATCTTCTCTCGGTAGTTCGCAGTGTTAGCCATCGTCGACAGCATGAACAGATAGTCGATCGATAGTGTGTCAAGGTCTTTAAAAGACTCCAAGATCGGCTCAGCGAGCTCGGGAAGTTCGTCGACGGCCGAACGCACCGTCGCGAAGGCTGCATCCTGATCTTGGTTGTCCTTCACGTAGCTGATGAGATGATCACGGTGCGTAGTGGCCAGTGCCTTGATGAGAAGCGTCGCCAGCGTCGACCAGTGGCGTCTCTCAGTTTCGTCGAGCGTGTCGTCGCTTGACTCTAAAATGGCCCACTCGAGGATCTTGTTGATCTGGGCAGTTTCGAGTTTGAGGAGCTCGAGTTTCGACTTGGCAAGAAGGCGCGAATAGACCGTGAGACTCGCACGGTATTCGGAGTTCTTCTGCAATAGTTTAAGAATCTCGGGTCGGAGGGCATCGTCTTCGTCGGCCAAAAACGATAGCGCTACGAACTTCGGGTCACTAACATCCGCAAGGAGAGGGAACACCTCTTCCAGCTTCTCGGGCGTGAGAAACTTTCTCAATTTTGCTCGATTCTGTTTGTTGGCTGCAAGGTTGATAAGGACAGGTCCGTCAGTAAACTGAATGACCTCTTCGAAAATCTCGAAAAGCTGCTCATCTTCGGCGTTACGCACGAGAGATGAGACAGATGCGGGTGTCGGTTTCGGTCCTAGCAACGCCATTTGAGATTAACAGTGTTGAGAATTAGCGCAGATTCTGAGTTCAAGCTATGGGAATCTCCACTGTTGAGGTTGTTGTGGAAATATTAGATATGATCCACATACCCCAGCCCTGACGGCGCCGTCGAACACTTACTATGGCATGATGGAATACTGAGAAAACAACCCAGAGGGTCAAGGTTGTACCCGGACCCTCGGGGTTTCATCGGCTCTACTCCGATAACCTATGACTGAGTAGAAGCATCCTATGATATCGTATGCTCGACGGCCGAAAAGAAATATTCATATACGCATTAAAGAATTAAATAAATAAGGATGAAGAAAGGTAAAACCTTCAACTAGTACGTTTTCATCTGATCTTCTTGATCTTCACCCGGCAATCGGGACAGTACCAAGATCCAGTTGGGTCCGAGCTAAGACCCACACATTCCCAGTGGAACCACTCAATTGCACAGTCGTCACTGTCACAGGCGATCATGTTACCCACAGAGCCTTTCTTACAATAACAGAACGATTCGCCGCTTTCTTCCACCGGGTGTCTCTGCCGGGGTGATTGCGACTGCGGATGCGCGCGTTTTAGAGATGTTTTCACGAGATCCTGCTCCTGCGCGTACGTGGATGTACGGCGAGTCTCGTGCTTATGCGACGGAGTTCCATTGGCCGCACCAGGAGCGGATGTAGTGCTCGACTGAGTGTTTGTGCGCGCAGATGCTGTGCCGCTCCCTGGTGTCGGGGTAGCTGGCGTTGAATGTCTTGAATGTGAAGGCGAGGCCGAATGCGACTTGTGCATGTCACGCTCCTTACGTGGATCTGGTCGAGACATGCGTCGATCCGAAGTAGCCTTGCGAGGCTTCGGAGCGGGCTCTGGCGATAGAGACGGAACGTGAAAGCTTTCTTCCGCAACTGGAACAACAGGTGGAAGCGTTCCTTCTGCCTCAAGCTGCGCTACTTGCTTGTCTAAAGATCCCACTTGCCGGGACATGAGAAACAGGCCCATGGTTGCAAGTCGGGTCTTCTCTTGTTGCAATAGTATGCATTCCTGGTAGTCGCTTCGTATGCGGGGATAGAACGTTTGTTCTTTTGCGAATTCTTGAGAGGCGCCGTTTGTTTTCACAAATTTCTGGATTGGTCCATCCCTCTGTTGGATACGCCGCTGGGCATCTAGCAGCTTTTGGTCCTTTAGTTTGATCTCATCTAAAATGAACGCCAGGTCCCCTGGCAGGCTGGCGACATCGGCAAGATATTCCTCCAGTATTGTGGCAATATCCATACCGGAGCTAGGGGTGTCCTCTGATTTTCAGTAATACAGCGTCACACCTTCTTGCTAAGCCTATACCGGGACGCGATTGTTGGGAGTTATTGTGCCCGTGGCAAGGTTCACCGCTCAAGGCGATTTTTAAGGGTTTCTGTCTCAGATCTCAGGAGGGGCAGCCATGCCTCGATGGGTGACGGGGTTCCGCACCCAGTCTTCGCTAAGAGTCATTATCACAGTGCATGGGGAACCTTACGTATATACTGAATAATCGATCGACGCACAGACAGATAATGGACGCGTTGTTTATTTAATTAAGAGTGGATATTGAATAAAGATTTCGGATGGGTTTAAACTATGATCATGAATTGTGGACATTTGTGCGGTCTAGTATCTTAAATGGAATGATCATTATCATTCAGCCATCGCATTCCTATTGTATTCCTATAGTTGAGTTCAATGGTACTAATGCTTAAAAAAGAGTAGTAGTAGTTTTGTAAAAATACATTAAATAGGTGGGTATAGTTTAATACCGGATGGTTGCTTGATTACGTGGATCAGATATGGTAGAATGGCGTCATATGCATGTGTGTGGTTTATTTGTGGACGACCTTCTCATCATATTCCATTCCATTTTCGTCAGTACGACGAGCGTACACTGCAGGGGGGGTAGGAACACCACCGGGCTGGTTGATCCATCGGCTTTGTAAGGCAAGGATGTAGTCTCGAAGTTCTTGGTTCTCGCTTCGAAGAGCCTCCATTGTCTCCTTCACAGCTCGAAGCTCGGTGACTTTTGCTTCTAAATCCTTGATATAGAGTTCTTTGCGTTGTCTGAATGCTCGTTGGGCGGCTCTATTTTGTTGAGCGCGTTTGGACTGTGACAGCGGACGTGTCCGACGCGCACCCAGCGGATCCACAGCCATCATTTGATTTGTGGGATCATGAACCGACTGGGCGACCGCCACAGCTTCAGCTGTGTAGTCCGCTTGTTGAAAAGTCGGATCAATTTGATTATCGCCTGGGAGGGCCTTTCCTTCGTCTTGAGGATTCCAATGTGCGTAAGCCGAGTTCTCCATCAGTAATAATCCGTTTCTAATCAATTCGTAAGTATGTAGTAAGTAAAAACTTTCGTAAGATCCGCTGAGTCACCCCCCCGTAACGTGGGCGCTTGGGACCATAGTTGATCATTGATCAACCCTTGCCCAAGATCAACTGAGACCAGCGAGGATCGAGCTACATTAAACGATTCTGTAGGCGAAGATACCGATTATAATTGAAATCATTACTTACAGGTCTGGCATAATCTTCATGGGCCACTGTAAATCATCTCTGAGAAGTGTTCGAGCTATCTAATACTCATAATAGCAAATGTACAGGGCTAGGTCAATGCTCAATCCCTGCGCGCCGCTTGCGCTTCGGAGAGAAATAAGGCAATCTTATTCGCCCCCGGGTAGTGGCTACTGCTTCGGCAATTGTGGAAAAGCGCTTAAATTACCGCTTTTATAGATTTATTTCACTTTTTCAGCAGTAAGATGTCAGCTTCGGTATTCAAAGTTTTTGTAAGTATTTATGTAAGTGAGGAACCTCTGATAAGGAACGATAAGCAACTAATCCAGTTGTCAGCATAGTCAGACGGGACTTTGTTCGTAAGCTGATCTTAATAAGTTCTTACTGAGCTCTAGCTAAGCATAAAATATCTACATTTGTAATTAACTAATACTGCAAGTTGAATCAAGTGGAACCAGTGCGGGTCCAAAGTAGATGTAGGCTTGTCGAAGTTGCTTCTGACAGAACCTGAGTCTGCTCTAGCCCCCGAAATTTTCAACAGAGACTTCCTGGAATCATTGTGAAGAAGTCAATATAAATAACTACATAAGTTTGTACTCTCATACATCCTTCAGAAAAAAACTTAAGCAAAGGTGTGTAGTTATCAATACTATCCCCGTTAACCAAATCAACACGATGAGTGCTTACCTTCGTAGGTCCGTAGTGATAAGGAATTATAGCAGCCCTGAGTACCAAAATAAGACTTTATTAAACTCTCTTTACTCATTAATCATAGTGGGACCACCTTGCGCGGAGCGACTCCGTGAGCAGACCGTTGGCCCGTCGCCCTGGCGAAAACATAATTGACCGCATGGTCCCTTACCTCAAAAACCGCGGAGTGCTGCTTAAGCCCAAGTCCTGCTGCGCCATCATCAGCCCACATTTACTATCAAGACGCCCGAAATTTCAGGCATTGACAACGTTTGATAAGAGAAAATCCCTTCCCTGGGTCTCCTTTCGACATGGTGACCTGTGGTGATATCGAGAAGTTAGTTGATCCAGTGGCTCGCTGTAAGTTTGCCTTAGAGCATTGTCAATTGAACTCCGTGTTGCCCTATGGTGAAATAGTGTACTGCCATATGGAATCCAGCTCACCAAGGTTGATATTTCTTGTGGTGAGTATGATTCTAGTATTTTGCGCAGTAGGAGTTGCCGCTTTTGATATTCTGAGTCCGAATCTGACCTTTATTGCTGAAGTTTCTGGACTGCCCCAAACACTCATGGGAGTGACCGTACTAGCATTCGGCAACGGATCGGTTGATGTTTTCGGTGCTCTGGTGGCTCTAAATTCCAATGAAGGAGGTATGGCGTTTGGAGAGATCATGGGCGGTGCGCTTTTCGTGGTATGTGTGGTAATTGGCAGCATGGCCATCGTGAACCCATTTGCAGTAGAACCCATGTTTTTCACTCGAGACTCAGCTATGTTGGGGGTCAGTGTGTTCTATACACTAATGATCATCTCTGACGGTACTATTGTACTCTTGGAGGCGTTATTTGGTTTAGTGCTATATGCATTATATGCTACATTTGCAGTTAAACAGCAGTTGGGCGTTTTGAATATAACGAAGAACTATGACGAAGAAGCTCTCATCGGTGATGAGACTGACACACACCATGGTGACGGAATTCAGCTGGTTCATTGTGAGCCGCCGATGCCGGCGCTGCGTTCGTCACTGATGTCTGCCATAGAGTTGAATTACAAGGTGTTCAAGCATTTGCACAATATCGAAGTACGTCTCCCATCGCCACTACCTCCAGGAAGTCCGATACCGGTACCGTTTGTCCCGAGTCCCGACACGGCAACTCCGACTCACAAGGGCCATCGGCGACGACGAAGTTCTGCACCGGATCTTGCAAAATGTGGGCTGGACGACCACGACTGCATGATACCTCAGATCCAGATACCTCCACCGCAAATATTGGTAGCGAGCGCGAATCAATTTGGATCTCCCGGTGCCATATCTCCCACCCAGACACTAATCCAGGAGGAGCCCGTGGAGTTCCGCTCACTGCCGAACTTCAGCCCTGTGAGCCACCCTCATAATCACCGGAGTAATAAGCGCTCGACTCTCCTATCTCCAATAGTCATACCACCGTCTAGTAGCGGATCCGATGGTCGTTCACAAGACGGCCGCAGTATTTTCCGAAGCTTCGAGTGCGAAAACATTGACATGCTGATGGCTGACCACGCACCGCCTTTCACACTGAAGGACATGTTACACCGCTTGATGGACGAAAGTCACACGCCGTCCAGCGCGCGACCTTCGTACCGCCGCAGTGTTACGGACGCCCTGCACCATCCGAACCAAGAGACACTAGATGCACTCTATCACGGCGAAGGCAGTGTGAATCATTTGGGCCAGGGCCTCCAGAACATAATTGAAGAGCAGGCCAAGGGCCTGCCATCAGACTTCCGGCGGCTACTGCCGTTCCTTAATGAGTGGAGCGAGCTCGGTGCGTTTCAGCGGCTGGGTGAGTGCTTGATGGCACCCTTGACTACCATGCTTGCATGGAGTATTCCTGTGCCAGAAAACTCACAGTGCACGCATTGGCTTTGTGTGTACGCTGTAGGGGTCCCCCTTTCCGTACCAATGCTAGTGGCAGGCTGGGGATTTAGCCCTAGAGTGTTGCTCATTCAAGCGGTGGCCAGCTCGATCGGTTTGACCTATTGGGGATGGATGCGCAAACCCGGCCCTCGACCGCTGATCACTGCGGCCGTCGGCTTTATCATGGCTTTATTATGGGTCATGCTCCTAGCCACTGAGCTAGTGGCAATCTTGACAATAATGGGAGCAGTGATTCATGTATCCAGCACATTGATGGGTCTTACCGTGTTCGCGATCGGCGACTCGTTGGGCGATTTCGTAGCGAATGTGACAGTTGCCAAAATCGGGTACTCCGCTATGGCCATTGCTGCCTGCTTCGGCGGTCCCATTTTCACCCTCCTTGTGGGGATTAGTGGTGCATCACTGGTGACCATGGTACGACGGCGCCGCCTAATGCTTGAGATTCCGGTATCCAGAGGTCTCTTGATCAGTGCTTTGAGTCTCATATTCGTGATAATTTTCTTGGGATTCCGCATTCGTCAGGATCGCTATATGCTCACTAGAAAGCTCGGGTGTCAGCTGATCTTTATTTGGTTCCTTGTCATCTGCTCTACAACTATATTTGCTCGAGACTGATTTATTAAATCATCTCGTCATCGGAATAGAGCTCGCTGTCAACGTCGTCCTTTGTAGCCTTTAAAGCACCAGACTCTCTTGTATTTTCCTTTCCAATGCGTGCCTCATGCTTTCTTCTCTGAAACTGCTCGTACTGAGTAGTGAACTGGACGTTCTTCCCTACTGCGCTGGTTGCGTGGCTCCGGTACAGCTCATCTGCACCTTCCACATCCTCCATGCCCTCGAGCCACAAAGCATAGTGTAGAATAACATCCATAGATGACGTTTGGACAATTACTTCGTAGGCTTCCTTTATCTCTTCGGGGCTGGCTTCTTTCCGCTGCAAGTTCCGCACATAGCTTAGCATGGCATCTGTATTACCATAGCCATAAATCATTAAGCGCCGATAAAGAGGGACTGGGTTTGTCGAAACTGCCAAATACTCACTCCACGGCTCACGATTGTCAGTGAATGCCGTTTGTCCGGGGTAAAAATGCGTGCGTCCAATCTCTTTTTCGTACTCAAAAACTTCATCGACACGGCGCAAGTGGAGCTCATACTGCAACTGAAGCTTGGACGCTACCACCTCTTTCATACGCTTGGTCTCCTCCTCGGTAGGTGGGGTGTCCTTGCGTTCACCGAAATCCAACGAGAGCGGCTCCTGAAATTGATCGACTGACGACGACTCCAGTATTTCCAACAGCTTAGCATAGTATTTTGCGAACTGATGTATCGTGTACTCGGTCAATATTCTGATCAAAAGTGCCACTTTGTTCTCGCTTACCTCGAGGTAAAGGTCCCAAAACTCGTGAGAGAGGAAATGGTTGCCAACCAAGGTGCTAGCGTGTTCAAATTCCGGAACTAGTTTCGTTGAATCAAGATTGTCCACGATCCGTAACTTAAACAGTAGATATTCTTTCCAGAGGATTACTGAATACACCATTATGGGATTGGCTAATCCACGCTTGAATACTACGACGGCAGCTTCGCTGGATTGCATCCGAAATTCAGTGTGAGCCCAGCGTACCCAGAATCCTTCAAGCGCCGGCCAGGCGCTGAGAAGTTCGTTGTAGAGCTTCCTGATCTCTTCTTTCGAGGCCGGCCGCGATTCCGCATTGATTTCTGGCTCAAGCTCGGAGATCTTGGACACTAAAGAGCGGTAGGCTAATTTCACTTCAGATTCACTGGAACCCATCCCAGGCATTTTGTTCCCAGAATCTATGCGCTCCGCAGAGACTTATTTGTGTACGGTATGCAACGAAGGCTTGTGGGTATAGTCACGTGAACCCGCCCAGTACCACCAGATCTAACTCGGCGGCGGCGTTGCCGCCGGGACTCAAAAAAATACTCTGGAAATCGGCTGAAACTTGGCAACACGTCTTGAAAATATGTCTGTGTTCTGATTCACATGGGCATATGTCGTCTCAACTCGTAAATTCCCCGACTGTCCATACACTGCGGGTACGAATTCGGCGATGCACAGGGGTTAGGTTCGCATAACCGCTGAGACTTTCCGACTATTTCCGAGCCGGAGCCGCCGCGTTCGTGACCACACGGTATCAGCATTCTGGAGCAGAAGCAGGCGGCGCTTGCTCAGCCCAGAATCTTCAGCTCCGCCAACTGCAAACTATATTCAATCTAGTAATTCTAGCTTCATGAGCACTACTTTCCGACCAGGTCAGCTCTATGAATTTCCTCCCTTTTTCACAAGACAGCCGAATGAAGATACATGGAAGGCCCAGGTTGAACAATGGAAGAACACTATACATGCCTATTGTTCCACTGAAA
The DNA here is from genome assembly GCA_030562965.1 of Starmerella ratchasimensis. Taxonomy (NCBI): domain Eukaryota; kingdom Fungi; phylum Ascomycota; class Dipodascomycetes; order Dipodascales; family Trichomonascaceae; genus Starmerella; species Starmerella ratchasimensis. The sequence goes on from JAKUAQ010000009.1 coordinate 265,348, forward strand.
AGTCGTGGACAGTTGACCCGTCGAGTCCCGTGTTCAAGAACCCTCGTATTCAACGCGAGGTGAAGCCGGACATGGCGCAGGAAATCATGCAGTATATGGTCAAGTCAGGCGTCGCGAAATCAAAGGGACCAAATGCGATCTATGTTTATGCAAAGAATCCCACCGATCTTGCAAGTGACCTGAAGCAGTGGTCTGACGCGACGGGACACGGCGGGTCCGTGCTCACGTACTACGAGCTTACCGAGGGCGGGCTGCCTGGTCTAGATCAATTTATTGAAATGGACTCTTACTTGCTGAAAATGGTAGTAGATATTCTTGTCAAAAAAAGACAAGTGGCCACACTCACCGAGAACGGAGAAACAGTAGCCATCAAACTTGCATCGACATAACATAATTAAATAAAAAAACTACCCATCATACCATTCATCCAATTCCGGAAAGTAGCTGTGCCCGTACCTATTTTCCCATGTACACAATGCAGTCTCTATTCATGTGTACTGCAGTGCATGTACCCGCCAAAATGGTATTAATGGTCTAAGATTTTTCGCAACGCTGGGAGGCTAATGTGCGAATGATTCAAGCATCGATCATGGCAGTTAATAATGTCTATGTAGCATAAGATGTTTTATACATAAAAATATTTTCGGAATTAAGACACCCCTCTATTTTTGTTGTTGTTGTCGCGGCTCCGTGCGGCCCCCGGCTAACTTGTGGGGTAAAAGGGTGCTAGGGCAGCTCCCTCCGACACACTCCGCCCTGGACAAGTGGGCACCTCTCTGCTCGCCAAGTGCACAGAGAGGAAACGGAGAGCACGCGGTCCGCTAACCCCAACCCGCTGAACTCAGATCATCAAGGCACAAGCTTGCATCTCGACATCACTCCGTCAGACCCATCAAAGCGCTTGACAACTCGTACGTACCGCTTACCAGCAGAGCAAGATTGTCACTTGTGCGGTTGCATTTGTGAAGCGCTCACAAAAGCACCTTCTATCCCAAGTTTGTGCGCCGTTCATTGGCCCGAACGAAGCTGATCCCGGAGCCCCACTCCGCACCCCACAGCTTCTGTTCGCACAACTGAGGAGCCATTTCTGATTTTCACAGTACTTTGGGAGCACCGCAAGGTCGGTATCGTATACTAATTTACCCCGCCTTTCAGTTACATTCCTTGTAACTGAAGAAGCAAAAAAAAAAAAGATGGGTCTACAACGATCCTCATCGAGGATGAATTTACATATAGGTGACGACAACGAGACGACCTCGTCACAATCTGATGCATCACATCCAGACCCCACCAAGCAATCTGCCGCCTTGGATTCGAAACGTGTGGATCCGAAGCCGCAGTCGGCGCTTGGTGGGACTCTGCTCTCCTCTAAAAGCAGCGGGTCGCTCGCGGGCCCCACTGTTAGTGGCTCATCGCTGAGTGGTGCTTCTTCTGGCGGCGCCGTTGTAGGCGGTCCCGCGATTGGCGGTCTGCGTCGCAGCGGCTCGCGCCCGAACCTCCTGGGGTCATCGGCGAACCTGCAGGATCTACTGAACAAAAGCAATAATACCAAATCCAGCGACCTGAGTCTGCGCCGCACAGGGTCCAGTATGAGTATATCCGATCTCGGCAAACCCACAGGCAAGCTGGGCAGCAGTATTTCGCACAACAGCAGTTCCGAAGACAGTAGTTCGGAAGACGAGGCGCTCGAGGCGCCACCCATTGTGGCGAAACCGGTTCCCTCACCATCAGCGGCGCTACTCGGCAGCGGCTCGAACACGCCTAGCCTAGCGCCCGGGCTGCCGATGCTGCGGCGGTCACGGAGCATGAACCATTTCGAAACTATGAAAGATCTGGGCTTGTCCGAAGGCCAGAAAGCCGTAGAAAGTATATCCGGTAAGGTGGAACTAGAAAATCTAGCACCAAAACAGCCAGAGAAGTCTAACAAGCCAGACAAGCCAGTGCCAAATACAGAGCCCCACCAGCACCAGCCGCCGCCGCCTCATCACGAACCCGAGGAGGTGGACCCCAAAACTATAGTACCCCCAACCACAGCACCCGACACGTCATCTATATCGTCGACCGGGTCTGTCTTCGGCTCAAGCGTGACGTCGAGCGCGGCGTCGAATCCTGGTGCTTCTGCGCTCAAGGTGGCGCCGCCTGCGCCACACGAGGTCCACCGCTCGAGTTGGCCCGCGCCGTCGCCGCGCCAGGCGTCGCCCACACATGCCACGCCGAATCTGGCACCGCCACCAATCTCCACGCATGGCGGGGCGTCGCCGCGCGACGACGGCGACCTGAAACCCGAGGCTGGCGCGCGTGTCGACTATTTCTCGCACGACTGGAATGAGAGCGACATTGCGGGCAGCTGGCGCTACATCATCAACCGCCGCCAGGATATGGCGAACAGCGCGCGTCTTGAGAACGCGTCGTGGCGCATGTGGGCGAAAGCGAAGTACCACCTGCGCACCGTCGACCCGTCGACCGTGAACTGGATGAAGGACTACGACGTGACGTGGCTCTACGGCCCGCTGTACCACGACCCCGAGGAGGCCAAGGACGACGCGCGCACGGCCAGCACCAGCCACCCGCTCGTGGGCGAGGCCGGTGCCACCAACGGTGCCACCAACGGCACCGGCGCCGGCACAGGCGCCAGCACCGGCAGCAGCAGCGCTGGTAGCGCCTTCGGCCCGCGGCTGAAGTTCTCACCCAGCAACTCGCGTGTGGGCTCGCCGTTCAGCTCCCCCCGCGGCTCGCCGCACGTGTCGCGCCAGAACTCACTGCTCGCACTGGCCAAAGACATGCCGCCGCAGGCAGCGTCGAGCCACACACGCCCGGGTAAGGCGCCCGTGAGCCACCTCAAGTCGATCCTCAAAAAGAAATCGCTCGCGCAGCTCATGCTCGAGGAGGTGCAGGACCTCGAGCTCAACTCGCAGCCGCACGGGCACTCCGCTTCGCACGTCCAGTCGACCGCGAACTACCTGCGCCACCACCACTACCGTCCCACGCCACAGGGTCAGAGCCGCCAGATCGTCGCGGAACTTCTCAACCGACAATACGCCCGTCACGGCAGCCACAGCGGCAGCAGCCACAACGGCAGTAGCAATGGAAGCCACGCCGCAGGCAGCCACGCCGCAGGCAGCAGCAGCCATCACTCGCATCATTCGCATCACTCGCATCACCCGCGCTACTCGCCGAGCCCCGTCGCGTCGCCCGGCACCCACACCGACCACGGCGGCTCCGCCGGCAGCAGCGCCGGCAGCAGCGGCACGACGTCGCCGCACCGCGACGGCTCGCCGCAGTACGTCTCGAGCCGCAGCAGCATCCCCATGTCGATCTACTCGCACCAGGGCCGCGTCGGCTCGCCGTCGGTGGCCAGCTCCGCGGCGTCGTCGCGCCACGGCTCGCTGGTCAGCGTGCACTCGTCGCGGCCGCTGTCGCTGCGCAGCTTCCAGAGCGACTCGTACCGCTCGCTCGAGGACCGCCACGTGCGCTTCAACGACCGCGTCGACCAGTGCATCGCGCTCGACCCCGACGCCGAGCCGGACATGCCGGCGCCGCCGGGCAGCCACGACGCACCAGTGCCGCTGAACCGCGAAACGCACCTGCAGTCGTACAAGGCGCTGAACGACGAGGAGAACGACGACGACGACGATGATGACGATGATGACGACGACGACGAGAACGAGGACGACGGCGGCGGCCTGTTTCTGGGCATCCGGCGCTCGTCGGTGCTGGACATCAAGCGCGAGGACACGAAAACGCAGATCATCGCGGCGCTGCCGGCCACGACGCTCAAACACAACCAGAGCGACGACGAGAGCGACGACATGTCGGACGGGGGGTCGGATTTCGGGCAGTTCGGCAACGGCGGTTTTGGCGGCAGCTACGGCACCGTGGTGGCGGCGACGTCTGCGAACGCCAGCCTCGACCGCAGCGACAGCGACCAGAGCCACTTCCCGAGCTCGCGACGCCCGGGCCTCAACGCACATTACGCCCCGTACCCGGTGCAGACGTACGAGATCCTCGATCCGGAGATCCACCCGGTGAAGTTCGAGGCGCACGGCGTCGAGGACGGCAGCGCGGGCAGCGAGCCGGTGTCCGCCGAGAAGGATGCCAGCGTCAAGGTGAAACAGCGGGTTATGCCCACGGCCTCGTTTGGCTAGGCCCACTCGCCTGGTAGAGTGATCTCTCGCCTAGCTAAGTGCACTCACTTGGCTGAAGCGCTCGTTTGGCTGATTGGCTGAGCGCTAAGTATATACATATATTAGCACCTAATATTATTTTAAATGATAGCTCAGCTTGCGTTTTGCCGCACCCCTCGCGTCGCCTGCACCACCGGCGTTGTTTACCGGGCGGGTGATCTCGCTGCCCTTACCGCGGAGCCCGCGTCTTGGGCACGAGAAAGCGTTTCCCGCAGTGGTGCTCTAGAGCTGACATTTCCCGCTGGCCGGGACTGATAAGCATGAGCTCGGGGTTTCCTTTCAACCCCCAACGTAGCTCTTTCAAGCCGGGCGGGGCGTTCACGCCGCAGGGCGCCTTCGGGGCGCCCAGCCAGCCCTTCGCGGCCCCCACCTCGGCGTTCGGCGGTGGTAACCCGAATTCCGCGAATAACCGACCCCCATTCGCGGCCAACGGCAACACTAATACCCCACCAGCATCCTCACCGTTCACAAGCGTGTTCTCAGCACCCGCGGGTGTCCAGAACGGCGGCGGAGCGCAGTTTGGTTTCGGCAGGCCCGGGCCAAACGCCGATACCGCAAGGGCCCAGTCGGCCGGCTTCCCAGGGGGTAACTCCGCCGGAACGAGTTTCCAGAAGCCGATCCGTGGCCCGAGCGGCCGGAACCAGTCTGCGTTCAATCAGCAGATGCCGCAGCAGCAACAACTGCCTCAACAGCTGCCCCGGCAGCCCTCGCCGTTCGGGCAGCCCAGTATACCCAGCGCCACCTCGGCGTTCTCAGCGCCGGCGTTCAGCCACGCCTCGGCGTTTGCACAGGTACCGTCCCAGAGCACGTTCGGGCAGAACGCGCCCCACGCCGGCTCGGTGTTCGCGCGGCCCGGCGCCCGCGGGTTCGGGCCGCCGTCCGACTTCAAGGAGCGGCCGAACGATTTCCAGGCGGACCGCCTCCTGCGCGGTCCCAAGGCAAAGACGAAGAACGAGCGTCAGCGCGACCGGAACGACCGTGATGGGGATCGCAATGGAGATCGTAGTGATCGTAACGGGGAGCGCAGCAAAGAACGCCAGGACCGCCAGGACCGTGCTGAGCGCCAGGACCGTGCTGATCGCTCCGAGCGCAGCGGCAAACGTGAGCCGCGGCGACCCCGTGGCAAGCTCACGCTGCCGCAGTTCGCGCCCACCAACTTTGTGCAGCGCTCGCGGCCGACGTCCAACGACCTGGCTATCCTCAAGCCGCTGCCGCGCCCTCTGACGCATGTGGCCGTGCAGCCCGATGCGTGGGACATGGCGAACCAGCAGACTATGAAGCAAGTCGAGCAGCGGCTGCTTGGACGCCAGATCTCGCTGCAGACGGCGTATGACGAGCTGGCCGGGATGCACAAGACGGAGCGCGAGGAGTCCGAGAAGCGCGGGCTCGTGGACAGTGCGATGCACCGCAAGGACCTGAGCGATGCGATCGAGTTTGTGGGCTCGTGCAACGAGATGTGTCCCGTGTTTGAGCGCGTGCGGCGCGCGTACGAGAACAACGTGATGTCGTTCGAGCGCAACGCGGCCGAGCAGATCGTGCCGGAGCTCGCAGTCAAGGCGTTCAGCCGCCCCGCCGCGGGCCAGCCGCCGCCGCTGCGCAGCGACGTGCGCCCGCCGCCCGTGCTCGTGCGCACGCTCGACTACCTCGTGCACCACGCCGTGCCCAGCCTGCCGCCGGCGCACGCGTTCCTGTGGGACCGCACGCGCTCGATCCGCCAGGACTTCACGTACCAGAACTACCAGGGCAGCGAGGCCGTGCACTGCTTCGAGGTTATTGCGCGCGTGCACTGCCGCGCTCTGCACACGATGGCGGCGGCCGCGGCGCGCGACGGCGTGAGCTGGTCGCAGCAGCAGGAGCTCGAGCAGTTCAACAAGACGCTGCAGTCGCTCGCCGAGTTCTACCACACGACGCCGTCGCCGAACGAGCCAGAGTTCGTGAGCTACCACCTGCTCTCGCACTTCTTCGATGACGAGCTCGCGGCTACGGTCGACCGCGCGCGCCCGGAAGTCAGCCGCCACGCGCTCGTGCTGCTCGCGCTCGAGCTGCGCACGCTCGCCCACACCGCGCTGCCCGCGTTCTTCCGCCGTCTCCGCTCGCCGGACGTGCCGCTGGCGTTCCGCGCCATTGTCGAGGTGCACTACAACGCGCTGCGCATGACGGGCGTGCGCGCGATCTTCGTCAGCCTGCACCGCCAGTCGAAAATGTACCCGATGGCGCGCTTCCGCGACGCGCTCGGCTTCGAGAGCGACGCCGAGGCGCACGCTTTCTGCGACTACTTCGACCTCGCGATCACGGCCACGGACGCCGACGGCGAGGAGGTCGACCTGAAGACGTGGGACGAGGCGAACGTCCGCGAGAAGCGCGCGATGCCGCAGGCCTTCGACAGCGCGCTCGACGCGCCGCTGCAGCAGTGGGACCTGCTGGCGCCCATCGCGCCGCCCATCGCCGCCGATCCGGCTGCCTCGGCTGCTTCGGCTCCGGCTAAACCGAGCGAGACCGTCACGCTGCCGCTCAGTATTGGCAGCGCCGTGACTCCCCTGCCGACGAAGCCTGGTGCCGGTGCACCACAGAAACCACAGCCGCCAGTGCAGAAATTCCCGTCGCCCCAAGCACAAGCACAGGCACAAACACAAACACAAATACAAACACAAACACAAACACAAACACAAACACAAACACAGGCAACAGCACAGCCACACCAGCAGCCACAGAAGCAGCCCTCACCTCAGGTCAATCAAGCCGAAGCGCAGCGCGAGGCTGAAGCCAAGAAACGTGCGCAGGAGGAGCAGGCCCGGCGGGAGGCCGAGGAGCGTGAACGCGAGGCCCAGAGGGCCGAGCTGGAGGCCCAGAAGGCGCGGCTGCAGGCTCAGCGCGAGGCCCAGCGCCGCGCCGCCGAAGAGGCTGCCGCGCAGCAGCGCCGCGAGGAGGAAGCTCGCCGCATCGCTGCGCAGCAGCAGCAACAGGCGGCCGAGCAGGCGGCCGCGGCTCAGCGCGCGACGGCCGAGCATGCGCAGCGGGTCGAGCAGCGCACGCAGTTTGTGCGTGCCGTGGCCGCCGACCTCTACGGCCGCATGTTAGGCGACGTCTCGCAGGACGCGGCGGCCGCCGTGCACGCCGACCAGCTATCGCGGCGCCTCGCGCTGAAGAAGGCGTGCCACAAGATCGGACAGGTCGCGCGGCAGTGCGCCGCCACACAGGCCGCCGAGCGCCGCCGCGCGCAGGAACTCGACGTGTTCCGGCACAAACGCAGCCGCGTCGTCTCCGACCGCCGCCAGCGCCGCGAGCACTCGCTCGAGTGGTCGCAGTCGCGCCAGAGCTCGCGCCCGACGAGCTCGCACCCAACATCGCGTGCGGCGTCGGGAATCGCGCAGCCGCGGCCCTGGGCAGCACCCACGCCCCAGCCACGCCCCGCCTCTGGCTTGGGCATGCCGTACGTCCGCGCCGACGGCGTTCCGCTCTCCGAGAGCACAAACATCGACGCCTCGATGGCCGATGCGGAAACCGCGGGAGGCAGTCGCGAGCCGCCTAGCGTCGAGCCCAGTGAAGCACCCAGTGAAGCGCCCAGCCTGGCACCCAGAGTGCTGCCTAGCGTGGCCTTCTGGGAAGAACCTGGCATGCACCACCTTCTGAAGGCCGCACGCGCGAACGGCCTGGGCGCCGTGGTCGTGGCCGGCGATGAGCGGCTACGTGCGCAGCTGGGCGTCGGCACCGCGCTCGAGCTGTTCCCCAACGAGTTCGTGGCGATCGCGGACCACGCCGTCCTGGACTGCGTGCAGGTCGTCGTGGTCGGCGCCGGCGTCGCGGTGCCCCGGGCGGTGGGTGACGCGCTCGTGGCGGAGTTTGGCGGCACGTCGGACGCCGAGCTGAGCAGGGTCGTGGCGGATCTGCTGCAGCGGTTCGTCGAGCAGCGCAGCGCGCAGCTCGCGTCGATCCCGTCGCTCAACCCCAAACGCCGCCGCACCAACACGCGGTCTAGATGGAACTCGATCAGATCCGCTCCCGCATCTGCACCTGCGCCTGCACCCGCGGCAGCACTAGCGCCTGCCCCTCAACCGGCAGCACCTCAGCCGGCAGCCCCAGCAGAAGATAGAGTTTCACCTGCCGAGCGGCTGCGGCTGGCCATCGAGAACGCCAAACGCCTGGTGCGGAAGGCATAAGTATATATACTTAGTAATATTAGAAACAACTCACTTTTTTGGTTTATTTTTCTACACAGCTCTCGTAAACTAGTGCCTGATCTGGCCCATCGTCAATGGTCGCTTTGGCCTGGACGGCGCGGCCTGAGCGTCGACAACGGTGCCTCAATGAGTTTTGAAGGACACTGACGCAGACCTCACTCAGCGTCGGCTTCATCAGTCTCGCAGTGCGGACGCTTCTGCTCGTGCTCTTTCTGGATGAACATGCAGCTCGTCTCGTCGGCTTCAGCACGATCTACGTTGAGATCGCGCTCACTGTGGGGAGGCGGCTCGGAGTGGCTGGACGCCCCAACCATCCGCTGCTCGCAGGGCGAGCAGGTTCCGCTGGTCGCACAGCCCCTAATCATCGTGCTCCAACGGAGGCAAGAGCCCAGGCGCAATAGTCTCGCGCCGAACCCGATCGTGCACCTCATGCAGAACCGGCTCGCGCTGCTTGAACCGCTCTTTATACTGGCGCAGCCAGGCCGCGCGCTGCTCGTACTGCTCATTACACTTGCGCGGCAATTCCTGCAGGTCCTGGTGCTCCACCTGCTCGCGCTGCACCCTGCCTTCGCTGCCGCCATTCTCGTTCTCATTTTCGTCCGTGCCAGAGCGATTGCGATCCTCGACGGACAAGTCGACAGGCACTCTGTCGCTGAGGCTCACGCTGGGATCGACACGCTGGGGTTCGTTGACCGCGCTCTCCCGTGTGCGTTCAACGTTGTTAACCGCGGCAAAATCAACTGTAGCCGCACTGCTGACCCCAGAATTCGACTCTTCGGCAGGCGCGCGCTGTTGAGCAAGCGCCTGCCGCTTGACGTAGCGCCCGAATTCCTGCCTGGATACCGCGTAGCGTTTGCTGGTCTCCTTATAGCGCCTGCGTGTGACCACTGTATCACGGATGGACGATTCCCAGGTTGTCATGGCCCTCGAGAGGTTTCCAAAGCATACCATGACACTATCCACCAGTTCACTGTCCGGTGCGTCATCCTGGCTGGCAGGTGTGCCACTCTCGCTGGCAGGTGCGTCGTTCTGGCTGGCAGATGAGTTGTTCAGTCTCCAAAGTCAATTCATGTCCCGGATCCCTGCTGAATAGGTCTGAATTATCTTCTGCAAAGATGCAGGCAAGCGGATCTGTTCGATCTCGATCACAAAGATGTCAAATTGAGCATTCTCGAGAACTTCCCGACTATGCAGGCGACGATCGATCTGCGTCACATTATTCTCGGACGTGAGAGCCACTGCCAGCGTCATGCTGACAGCAATATATTTGACGAGATGCACATTCTGGTTCCTCATGGTGGGAACGGCGTTGTCAAGTTCCTTAAGCCACCACCACTGGAGATGGTCAACGAGCGTCTTGACCGTGCGGATAGCCGATATGGCATCCTCAATCCACAACGACATGCTTCCATGCTTGGTGGTGAGGGTGCGGTCGGCGATATCCTCGCCGTATACGTAAACGGGTGAACCAAACAAGCTTAATAAGTCGTCAACATCCTTGTTGGCGACATGCCGGAAAAGGTCGAGGGCTCCAGTACGGGTGCGCCAGTGGGGATATTTCAAAGCCTCGATCATGCTGCTGCGCACTTCGGCATTGTCGATTACTTTCACAAATAAAGTCTGCTCAATCGACAGTGAGCAAATTGACTCCACGATCAGCAGCTCGCGCTTCTGGGATTTCTCGTTTATTTCCTCATCTATTGGTTCGTTCAAGAGGCGAGCCAGAGCCACATGACCATTACGATCTACAAATCTCTGCACTCAGACGTTGGACTGCGATTTGATGTGCACACAGTTGTTGCGCAGAAACGATGTCGTGATAATTTCCTGTGTCGTGAGTGCATTCACGCAGTTTTCAGGCAGCTCCCACTCGGGGTTCTCATAGGCCTCATCGAAAAGCGGGCGATTTTCGTCGGCATACGTGAGATTGAAAACCTCAGGAGCATTATTTTGACGGGAGTCTTCCGACATGGTCCCAAGGATGATCGGTGGCACTGGTGTCGGGTTTTTTAAAAAGCCTCTAGGTGGGTGGATGTATCGTAACACTAGTGGTTTTTGATGTGGTCTTGGTCACAGAACCGCACGATATAGGGTGGTGTGAGCAGTAGGGCGATAAGGGGGTTAGGTGCGCGATAGCTGGGCTGCCAAGGCAGGGCGATCGCTTAGCTGGGCTGGGAAGATCCGTCCAGTAGTAAACGCTCTGGGATGGCGCAGCGGACGAGCCTGGCGATGAGTCGCGCGAGCTCGGAGCTGTCCGCCGAGGCGCCCGAGCCCGCCCCCGCGGCGGCGCCGCTCGGTACGAACATGCGCTCCGTCGCGTACGCCGTCTACGCAAACCGCGGTGACCCGTACGCTGCCGGCTACCGCGCCCCGACCACGCGCGATATCCCGCAGCTCAAGCTGCCGCGCGTCGAGCGGCCCGCCGACGACGAGATCACTGAGTATATCGAGCGCGTGCGGCGGTCAGTGCGCGGCTCGAGCACGAGCTCGCTCAGCACAGACGGCATGCTCGATTTAGCCGGATCAAATGGCCCCGCTGACCCTGGTGCCACTGATGGCGCCGCTGGTGGTGCCCCTAACGGTAATTCCGGTGGCCTTCCCAACGGCCTCGCCCCGCTGGACGCGATGCCCGACGTGTTTTTCAGCGACGACTTCCAGCTCAACAACCCGCGCACGTTCGACGCCGTTCTGCAGCGGGGCGGCGCCGACGCGGCCGTCACGCAGGAGCAGCTCAGCTGGTACGTCGACCTCGTGGAGGCGCACCTCGCGCACGAGATCGCGAGCGCGTCGACACAGTTCTTCGCAGTGACGGCGCAGTTCGCGGCGATCGAGGGCGACGCCCACGCGACGACGCGCTCTGTCGCGCGCTCGATCGAGAAGGTCAAGGCTCAGCAGGCCGTCGTTGCGCACTACCGCGAGACCGCGGCGCTGCAGCGCCAGCGCAGCGACGCCTATGCGCTCGTGGCCGCCATGGACGCCGTGGCCGCGTTCTCGGCCGCCGTGGACGCCGTCGACGCCACCCTCGCCGACAACGACACGCCGCTCGCTGCCAAGATCGCCGTGCTGCGTGACGTACAGGTACAGGCTGCGGGGCCGACCCAAAGCGATGCCCAGGATGGTGCCTCAGATGGCATCCAGCCTATCAACTTCTCGCGACTACACCTCGCCCAACCACTGCTCGAGCGTATTGAGATCGCCGAGACGCAGCTCAAGACGTCGGCGCGCAGTATCTACTCGGCGGCTATGCTGCGTGCGCTGCGTGCAGCTTGCGAGTCCGCCTCTTCGACGTCGTCGACGCGGACCACGTCCTCCATCGAGGACCTTCGCGCGGCGGCAGATGAGGCGCTCGCGTGTGCAGGCGACCTCGGCGTGCGCCGCCAGGCGCTAGAGCAGTACCAGAACGAGGTCGACCGCGAAATCAAGCTCGTGGTGCGGCGCAACCTGCCGCCCAGCTCAAGCCCCAGCAGCGCCGGTAGCGGCACCACCACCGGTGCCGATACGGACGACTCACAGGCGCTCGCGCGGTCGCTGCACGGCCTGTCGCCTGCGGACGCAGAGACGATGATCCAGAACATTTTTGAGCAGCTCACGGCGCTGCTCTCGAGCCTGCACGCGCAGCATGTGCCCGAGGTCGGCGCGGCGCTGCTCGAGGCGAGCGTCTCGAACATTGACTCGCGGCTCGCGCGCGTGCTGCGTGTGCGCAAAGACCCCGCGTCGTCGCTGCCGCCCGCCCAGTTCGTGCGCTTCTTCACGCAGGTCACGGAGTTCGGCGACTTCGTCGAGAGCCTCGGCGCCGGCGCGACGACCGAGCTGCGCGAGTTCCTCGTCGCGCAGACGAAGCTGTACGTGCACAGCCTGCACGAGGCGTCGGAGACGCGCCTTGCGGCCACGATGGACGCCGACGACTGGAAACGCATCGACGTGCGCCCCGAGGTGCAGACGTGGGCCGACGGCGTGGCGTACGCTGGGCTGCGCGACCCACCGCTCGACACGCGCGTGGCCTCGCCGCCGCCGGCCGACACGGCGGGGGCGGCATCGTCGACCGCACCGAACGGCGACGCTGCCAACCCAAGCGACACCGCCACTGGCACCGCGTCTACTGCCACCACGCGCCTCGACGTCGACGGCCAGACGTTCCTCATCAGCAAGTCGGCGGCGGTGCTGCTGCGCCAGCTATTCACGCTGCTGCTACTTGTCGCGTACCTGCCGCCCGCGCAGTCGCTCGTGGCGGCGCGCGCGACGGTCGAGCTGCTGCAGACGTTCAACCACAAGACGTACGCCCAGGTCATTGGCCACGGCGCCATCAAGACGGCGGGCCTCAAGCACATCAACATCCGCAACCTGCTGCTCGCGCACGAGACGCTGCGCCTCGTCGAAACGCTGATGCTGGCGCTACGCAAGGCCGTGGAGCGCCACTCCGGCGTCAACGGCATGGCGTTCGCGGAGAACCAGGTGGTGGGGCGCCTGGCCATCGAGGTCCTGCGCTCGTTCGACACCGTGCAGCAGAAGTACTTCGATCACCGCGCCGACATCCAGCAGCGCCTCGTCAAGCTGCTCGGCGACAAGGCCATCACTGCTGCGCGGCACATCCTCGCCGCGAACTGGTCGCAACCCCAGACGGCGGCTAGTAGTCGCGCCGATCCCGCGTCGGCGGCAGCGGCTGCTGCTGCTGCCGCAACGCGGCGCAGCGACGCCGACGTCGGCCTCTACATGGTCGATCTCATGCGCCAGACCAGCCACGTCGCGCGCGTCGCCCAGGAGATGATTCCGGCCAGCATCGCCGAGGAGATCGTCGCCAAGACGTACGGCAGCTACAAAGCGAAGCTGCTCGAGGCGTACTCCCAGCTCGAAATCAAGACGCCGTTGGAGAAGCGCAACGTGCTGCTAGACCTGAACTACTTCCGCGAGAAGTCTGAGGCGCTCACCGGCGCAGGGAACACCGCCGACGTGCTTTTCGAGACGGTAAACAATTTCGTGGCGCCTGAGTTCGAGGGTGACCTGCTGAACAGCCCGATAGCGACGAAGAATGCGCCTGTGCCCGAACCCGAGACTGAGGCTGACCCGGAACCTGAGCCGGAAACAGAAGCTGAAGCAGAGGCGGGTTTGATGGGCCAGCCGGATCGAAGCATCGACGCTGACCAAACGATGGTCCTCGACACGTCGCCCGTCGAGGAGGCACCGCAGGTGTCCGTTCTCGAGTCTCTTCAGACTGAATCTGTCAATGATTTTCTCGCTGAAGAACCGGCCGAGGTACTGGCTGCTCCGGAAGAACCTGTGCAGTCAACTGCTGCACCGATCGCTGAAGACTCTGCTGCACCAGCCACTGAAGTCGAAACTGAAGAGGTCGCGAACGAGAAGCCGGATTCCTTAGAGGCAGAGCAGGGAACCTCTCCCGAAGAAGTGCCCAGTCCTGTTAAATCCGAGCCTCAGGTGCAAGAAGAGATCGAGAATCCTGCCGTGCAGGCGGAGGCAGAAGCTCTTACGGAAACACTTTCCGATCCCACACCTGCCAAGGAATCCACTGAGGAACGCACACAGGAACCCACACAGGAACCCGAGGCTGTGTCAGACACTACTCAGGCGTCCAGCACTGAGGAAAAGGGAGTCGAAGCAGCTGAACATTCCGACGTTGACAGTAAGCCAGAGGCGACTGAGAAGGCCGCTGAGGAGCCAACACCTACTAAGGCTGAAAAGCCTGTGGAAGCCTCCGAAAGCTCCAGAGTTGAGACTGCTGAAGTCACTGAAACTGCTGAAATCGCTGAGAGTTCGAAAGTTGGTGAGACCCGCACAGTTGTTGAACCAGCTGAGCCTGTGGAATTCACTAAAACGGCAAAAACCACCGAGGTTAGTGAGCCCGCTGACGTCAAAGAGACCGCTGAAACCGAGGTTAGTAAGTCCGATGTGACTGAGCATGATGTGGCTGAATCTGAGGTGGCTGAGACTCCAAAAGAGGTCAACGGCACTGAGGAGAGTAAGCCTACTGAAAACACTAAACCGACTGAAGACGCTAAACCGACTGAAGACACTAAGCCTGTTGTTGAAGAGAGTAAGACCTCCGATAAGAGTAATTCGTCTGAAGAGAGTAAGCCCTCCGAGGCTACGAACACCTCTGAAGCCACAGAACCTAGTAACGGCAGCGAGGCAGCTCAGGGTGGTGACGAGCCTGGAAAAGAATCTGGTGCCAATCCACCATCTGGTGACAGTGAACCCACCACGCCTGCTGCAGAAACGGCCAAGCCCAAACTTAGTAAAGGTCAAAAGAAACGCATGAAGAAGAAGAAGGGTAAATAAACTATCTGCAAGTCTATGTGCAGAGTATAATTTGTATATAAATAACAAGTCTCAGCATTACAGCGGCACTCAGTTAGCCTTTTTCTGTTTCCTAACACCGCCCTTGGAAATGGCGCGCGTGGCACCGCGTTTCGAAGCGACGTTTCGGTCGACCTTCGTCTTCTTATAGGCCCATGTATTCTCGTTGTCGTGCTTCTTCTTTTTCTGCGTATTCGACTGCGGCATGTTCATGGCCTTCCGCTTACTACGCGACTGCTTGCTCTGGCTATCTTCCGAGAACCAGGTACGCTTGGGGCGCGACTTGATTTCCTCGCGGTGCTCCACGAGATTCTCCGCACGCTTAAGCTCCTTCTCTGCAGCTCCCAGCTCCTTGGCGGCTTTCTCTTCCTCAAGAACTTCAGCAACTTCTTCGGTCTGGTCTTCCAGCTGTTTGGCGATCTCCTTCACCTCGTCCCAGTCGATATTGCGGCCAAGAATTTTCTGTTTAGATGCGTTGCTGGCACTCACAGCCTGCTTCACCACCTGGCGCTCGCCAGTAGACTCACCCACCAGGGATATAGCCACACCAGTGCGGCCCGCACGGGCCGTACGACCGATACGGTGCAGGTAGGTGTCGTAGTTTCGCGGCAGCTCGTAGTTGATGACGACCTCGATTTTCGGAATATCCAAACCACGAGAGGCCAGATCGGTACAAATCAAGATCGGCACCTCCATGCTCTTGAACTGATTAATATTGTTGAGACGCTGCTCCTGTGTCAGCGCACCGTGCAGCTCACCGACCTTGATGCCAGTGAGCCCTGACACCACACGCAGTCTGTGAGCCGTCTTTTTCTGCGCCACGAATACGATCACTCGGGATTTAGAGCCCAGTTTATTCAACAGGTTGACGAGGATAGCAGGGCGACTTTCCTCGTGCTGCTTTCTGATCCTGACAAACTCCTGGACCAAGCCGCTGGCGGCCTGTTTCGGGGGGTTGATCATCAATCGCACTGGTGTCTTCAACGACAGCTGGACTAGATCGTTGACGGAATTGTTCATTGTGGCACTAAAAAGAAGCGTCTGACGCTTCGCTGGCACAAGTTTCAGGATCTCGGTGAGCTCAGCCTCGAACCCCTCCTCGAGCATTCGATCCGCCTCATCAAGGACCAGAACCTCGACCTGATCGACATTGAAGCTAAGTGAGTTGCGGACGTGATCGATGAAACGACCGGGCGTGGCAACCACGACCTCCGGCTTACTCCGTAGCTGCTGCTCCTGGGCACGCAAGCTGAGACCACCCACAGCCAAGCCAAAGCGCAAACCGGTGATGAATTTGCCCAATTGCTGACCAACCTCGAAAACTTGCACAGCAAGTTCACGAGTAGGGGTCAAGATTACGACGCGAGTGGCGGCTGTCTTCGTGGGGCGGTAAACCAGACGCTCGAGGGTGGGGATCAAGTACGCAGCTGTTTTACCGGAACCAGTCGCGGCACCACCAACAATATCCTTGCCAAGCAAAGCAACAGGGATTACTGCGTTCTGTACAGGGGTGGGAGCAGTGTAGTTAGCTTCACTGATACCTTTCAATAGGGGCCGCGAAAGTTTCATCGCGGTGAACGGGATTTGTTTGGAAGCATCCACATCTTCAAAAAAGCCGCTCTGATCATTTGCAATTGAACTGGCATCAACTTTCTTTTCTTCTTCAACCTCAGCATCTGACGTGGCAGCACTCGCCTCATCTTCATCGACGTCTGGATCACTATTGTCCTCCGAAGCATCATCGCTTGCGTCACTCATGGACTTATCCTGATTCACTTCATCTAGGTTAGAATGCTTGGATCGTCTTTTACGAAGAATTGCTTCGAGCTCATCCTCATGTGTTTCATTACTGAGAAAGGAGCTGACAGGCGGAACTGGCTCAAATTCTTCAGCATCGAAATGAAATTCGGGATTGAGTTCCCCAGCGTCATCGAGATCATCAACTCTAGCAGAATCATCAATTGTGAATACGAAATCAGCAGATTTCGACTTCCCAGACTTCGCTGGCTTTGCCGATTTTTTGGCCATAATTTTTTATCACCCGTTGAGAACCCTAAATAGCTGGTGTAGTTCTACATGTAGTGACATTTTTCACTTTCCGCTCACCAAGCCCAAGGTCACACCTGGCTTGAGGCAGGGAACGCGAAGTTGGGAGCAGCCACATATCGGTGGAGATAGTATAGCATCATTAAGGCTCAGTAAATAGAATCAATTACACGAAATGAACGCTTTTCGCTGTGATTTGTGTATCGAATTTTTGATTAATTTTGGTACACTAGCGAAAATTGATAATATAACTTGTGCACACGATCGAAAATTCTTGGCGGTTGATGAGAGTATCCTCAATCCAGCGTGAGCGGATGCACTGAGGCTTTTTTGTCAAGGCTCTCTTGCTATTTAGAATCCACTAATTTTCATGTCATGTTACCTTTTTATTTCCTTTAGTTTTACTAGTTAACTATACTATGTTTACCAATAAGCTATGTGCTTACGTATAGTTGTAATTTCTGACTACTGCTATCATGTGCTGATAGGGGGAGGTGTCTTGCTCTTTTCAGCGACCACGGAGAATATTCCGAATTTGCGCGATTTACGAAGTCGAGAGTAAAAACCAAAAAAAAGATCATGACCATGAACTCCGGCTCGCGAGATACGAGTATATACCAAATTAGCAGCTATTTCCCTGGATCATATATTATCATCTCAGTGTTTCTTCTACCGGCGGCCTCATGTGACTACAGAAACAAGTCGAATCCGGTATAACCGATATCGTCTAGTGTCGCCACGATCTGCAGTCTTTGTAAGTTACCCTATCTTCTAGTCCGATAAGTGCAGCTCAATCATGTGACATATTCAACTCTTGTGCCGACAAGAACTACTCGCCGCAGGGCTCCCACTAGGCGCTCCTTCGATGGAGATAGATGGAGCTTTAAAAAGCAAGCTTGGACTAATAATAAGATAATTCTAGTTAAATGTACTAGCCATCACTGTTACCATTCGATCATATTTAGAGACCGGCAGTTTTATCTAGATAATAGCGAGGTGCCCAAGTCATTACCGAACAAGTAGACCCCAACCTCAGTTTTGCTTCCGCCCACCGTTAAGCATAAATTGTGACGATGACTAATACAAACCTAAGGCCCATGACCCGAGCCTTACGGATTTTTGCGCTGCAGAATTTTTGTGTGCGTTTTTGTTGGTCGATGTTGGCGAGGCTGGAGGATTGATTGGCTGAATAATTCAGCCGCTCTAAGGGGCCGAGCATTTGTGATTTCCTACCGATAACGCATCATAGCCCACATTATATAACTAGCTAAAATTTAACGGGTGTTTTCATGGTATATTGAAGAAATATGTGGCTATCAGGACTAGCAAGATGTCAATTTCTGGTGCGTGCGGCGAGGATATTTGACCGCGGCTCAAGCCCGAAGTTCCCGCTGCATGTGAAGAAGCCAGCTTCCGCCCAACACGACCTAGCCCTACCCAAGGAAAAACGGCATAAATCACGTGTCAGAGGCCCGCGCGACCCTTCGCGAACCGACCCAGGTGCACCTCCTATATGGAGCCTGAGGCCTGAGGTTAATGCCGCGGAATGAGAGCGTGCGCTTTTGTAGATTTATACCTTGTCAAGTAACATCGGTTTTAGCATAATACTAAATCTGCACACTTTGAATAAATTGTACAGGGCACTATTCTTCAAAATTACACAATAACTACATTCAAAGGAGGGTCAGTAGGTGGCCAGTACGTTGACGTCAATGTGACGTCATTGTGGCCAGGGTTCACACTGGTCATGAGACTTGCTATGCAGGTTGTGCGCGGAATCTGCATCTTTTCGCTCCGAACCCCTGGATGTTTATCGCTATGGCAAATATAAATACGGCTCGCGAACCGTCCGAAGCGACCCCAAGTTCTAACTCTCAATTTCATACCAACTATCCAACATGTCTGCTGCTATTGCTACCCCTAAGACCGATGGTGCTCACACCACCATTGATATTACTACGTCTGGTTGCTTGTTCGACCTTGATGGTACTTTGATGCTTTCAACCGCCTGTGTTGAGGCTTTCTGGAGAGATTTCGGTGTTTCCAATGACATTGACGCTGAGGAATTGCTCAAAACTTCTCACGGCCGCCGTACCATCGATGTCTTTAAGATGTGGAAGCCTGAGTACGCTACCGAGGAGCACAGTGCTAAGTACGAGGCTACCATTCCTAAGCGTTGGAAGCACATCGCCAAGCCAGTCCCTGGTGTGAACAAGTTCCTCGAGTCTCTTCCTCCTACTCAGTGGGGCATTGTCACCTCTGGTACTCTCGTCATGGCCAGCTCGTGGCTTGAGGATTTCCTTGGCATCAAAAAGCCTGAAGTGTTCATCACTGCCGAGGACATCAAGGAGGGTAAGCCCAACCCCGAGGGATACCTGACCGGCCACAAGCGATTGGAGCTGCTTAAGCACTTCCTCGTTTTCGAGGATGCCCCTGCTGGCATTAAGGCCGGCAAGGACGCTGGTGCCACTGTCATTGGCATGGCTACTACTTACGACGCCAAGAAGGTCAAGGAGTCTGGCGCCGACATCGTCATCCCTAGCATGGAGCACATCAAGGTCAAGTCTTGGAACGCCGACACCAAGGAGCTCGTTCTCACCATCACCGACCCTGTTGCTTAAATTAATTTATTTATTAAAACTCGAATCATTTCATCTTATTACCAAAACCTCTTATTCTATTTAGACGGGTCAACGATGCGAACAAACATATATATATCTATAGATATCAGGGACTCTTGAGCGAATCAGTTCTTGTCTTTACGAGTAGAGATCTGTTCAAGCAATAGTACATGCTTTCTCGTCTTCCTTGGGCATTACGGGGTTGTTCTGCTTCTCAATGGCAGTGATGAGCAACTCGAATGCACGCTCAATATGCTCGTTAAGTCGGGCACTGGTCTCGGTGAATCCGCAATCCAATTCCTTAGCCAGGGCCCTACCATCAGCTTCGGAGACCTGACGCTGCAATTCCAGGTCGCATTTATTGCCTACAATCACAGCGGGAATTTTATCAGCACCAGAAAGATTCAGAATCTTGTCGTATATGATCTGGATCATATCAAGCGTGTTCCGGTTCGTCACACTGTAACACAGCATGAAACCATCAACACCGATGAGGTGCTTCTGATTTATGATACTATACTCATCTTGCCCAGCGGTATCCAGAATCTCTACATTGTACTCCTGTCCTCGGATCTTCAGCGTCTTGCTAAATTGGTTCTCAATTGTGGGATAGTAGCTTTCAACGAAGTGCTCCTCCACGAATCGAACAATCATTGTGGACTTGCCCACAGCTCTGGAGCCTACCACGGCGATCTTACGGACTCTTGTGGGATCCACCATAATTATTCTTTACTCCAAGTACTTCTTTGTTTAAATTCAGCGGTTAAATGCCAAGCTAACGACACTGCTGAGATAAAGATGAGAGGGTCCTTGAGAAGGGTGAGGCAGATTCGCTTATTCTTGCCTTGCCCTAACCTGGTCAGATAGCCGTTCTACGAGCGGTCTCGCTGTCCCTAGAATTAGTGCATATCTTTAAGCGCCGCCTGCGTCGTGAGGGGTCCCTCGTACCTTAGAATCTCAGGTCCACTAGTGGATCAAACATGAATTCGCCGATATAGTTAAATAATCAGCTCAACACTTGTTAAAACTAAATCCCGCACATGACTGCTTGTAACCGCAACGGATGCGACTGATCTGGCCATGTAATCCAGGCTTATCACCACACGCTAGTAGAGATGATAATCGTATCACGGAGAGAAATCAATAATAATCGGATCACAAGATTGACATCTCAATAGGCCACTAGTGTCTAGAAAATTTTCGTATATTATTATTATTATCATTTTATCTGTTTAATTTTTCAAAAATGGTTAAATAAACCTGTGGACGGACGATTGAAAGATAGCCCTCCGTAAACTCATCACACCTGTAATTCATTATTCTTATTTACCGGATTTTAGTTAGGGCGATTCGGATATCGCTCTTCTTAACTTTCCTTTTTTAAGTAAACCGTGCGGGCCGGGTGACGATCAAGATATTGTGCAGACCATATTGTTCGCATACTTAACTGAAGATACCACACTCCAACGATATATATATTAGTTACAGTTACTTGCTCCGCAAAAGATCTGAGCAAATCATGATCCTCGAGATCTCCTCGGTGGATAATTCTTTGCGGCAACAGTCGTACACGCCGTCGGTGCACCAAAGACGCCTATGGCAACGAGAATGGCGTCTTGAACAAGATGTCGCTGATCTGAATTTACAGTTCGCTTCGCAGTACAATGATCAACGGGAAGCAGCTCAAAGAGCTCTCCAAGTAAAGAGCTTGAGCGCTCTCGGGCTTTTTCGGGTAAAATGGCAAATGGCTGTTCGCCGCTGGTGGAAAAGCTACCTCAACTGGATGATCTCCATCCAGCGATCTCCGCGGTTCACTCGAATGGTCCACGTAGCTTTACAGCTGTGCCTTCGAATCCGCGAAACACAGTGGTAGTAGAACTCTGAACACTTAAAGAGAAGCTGACGGGCTCACCTTAATAGAATGAGTCCTGCAGTACCAACTCACACCAACTACCGTGACGGTTTCAAGTACATAACCACAACGAAAAATTACACTAAATAAGTATATTGATATAGACATGATGTGATTGAGACACGAGGACGATTTTAGTATTTCATCAGAAGTACCGCAGACTCGTGGCTCAGTGCACACTTTTAACCTAAGGACTGGATTTCATCACCAATTTACTCAGTCTTCTCAGCATTGGCCTGCTCGCGCACCTTCTTCAAGTCCGCCTCGGCACGCTCAACGCGCTCCTTAGTCACACGGTCACTGTTGTCCTGGTAGAACTTGATCTTCTCATTAAGCTCCTTCTTGGTAGCCTCGATCTGCTCAGGGGTGGTGGGGAGAGACAGGTTCAGAGTCGAAAGAGCATCGATAATGTTGATGTCCATGCGGAGCGAAGGGCCACTGCTGGTGTCCTTATTCTTCAGCTTCTGAGACTTACGGCTGGGAGGAGCAGTGCTGACGGTGGGTTGAATGGTGCGTCCAGTAGCAGCAGGGGCCTTGCTCACTACCTTGGAGCCCGGACGGTTGTTCAGACTGTCCGGAGCCGAGGCCGAGGTGGTATTGGCGGCGGCAGGGGCATCATCCGTCTTGGTGCTGGGATCGAAGTAGGCAAGCAGAGACTTGGCCTTGGCGATATGGCTGGCATAAGCAGGCTCGCGAGCAGCGGCAACCTTGGCCTCAGCATCAGAGATCTTCTTCTGCTGGACGACCTGAACCTTTGCATCAGCCTCGTCCTTTTCACGCTGCTCCTTGCGAGCCTTCAGCTTCTCGTTGAAGGTGTTCATTTGGTTGTCAAAGTTCTTGCGCAGCCCGTCCATCTTGGCATTAACTACCTTGATGGCCGCGTGGGTCTCGCGGCGGGCATCGTACGAAGAGTTCAGCTTCGTACGGTTGGCCTGGCGCTCCTGCTTGTACTTGTCAAGCTTCTTCTCAAGCTCAGCCTTGCTGGCCTGAACCTGGCGGATGGCGGCGGCATCGACATTGCTTCGAATATCAGCCGCCTTCTTACGGACCTCATCGATCTCGCTCTGCAACTCATCAGCACGAGCAAGAGAAGCACGCTTCTTGCGCAGCAGAGTAATCTCCTTGATAGTCTGGCGCTCAGCAGTGATGCTGATGTTGTCCTGTTCGACCTGAGCCTCAAGCTTGGCGATCTGATCGTCAACATCTTTGGCAGATCGGGGGCCAGATTTGGGGCGAAGGTGCTGCAGCTCCGCAACCTTGGCGCGGACGGAGTCCTCGAGCTTCTGGGCCTCGCCAGTGATCTTTTTCTCCTCGTCCTTCAGACGGCTGCGCTCGGCCAGCAGAGCAGAGTGCTCCTCACGCAGCTTGGTTTCCTCGGGCGTCTGGTTGGCTCCACTCTCATCGGCCTCGATGGCCTGCTTGTGCTTGTTAAGAGTGGCGCGGTAGCCGTCGAGCTGGGCCCGGTACTTGTTCAACTCATCAAGAAATTTCGAGCGATCCGGGCGGGGGATGTAATCATCGTCACGCGAAGCTTGAGACTTCGATTTAGGAGCCTTCTCAGTTTTCTTATCGACAACAGTGCTCATTTTAGTCAAAATTTCACTCCTGGAATCGAAGATGCACTGGTTGGGGTAAGTAAAATGAAGAGGTGATGAGTGGTATGTGTGTATATAGGTTGAGGGGATATATGTATGCGTGTTAGTAGAGTGAATCCGGGTAAGTATATGGCTGATGAGGTGGTGGTTTGCGTGACACTTGTGTTTGTGTGGGCTAGCCTTGGGTCCACAAAACGTCACAGCCTTAACACACTTGCCGGCCCACCTACTTTCAGGGCGCAGGGGGCATAGCGAGAGTGCGGCCGTCCCCTTATCCACGAATCTTTCGCCGCCGCACCATCCCATTAACTAGTAGGCTGAGTCATCTGAAAAGTCAGTATCTGCGGATCCGAGGGCTGTGTGCGTTACCTCTTTTTACCCAGCCGTGACCGGCACGCGGGCCAACTACAGCTGATACATCACCCTTGGGCTTCGATCAAATGAATTTGAATTGACTTCTGCCATATTTTGTTGATGATGGCACATGCGCATAGACATACTGCATTGTGAAAATTCATACTTCTACGACCTTCGGCGTGCCGATCAGGGCGGCTTTCACGGCTGCGTCACGAAAGTGTGGAAACGAACCCTTTCTCCTCGAAACGCCAAAGTAGGGCAGTTTTACACACAGGGTTCGACGCGAAACTACAACATTCAGGCCCGTCTAGAAGGAAGAAAACATGCTTTTCCAGGATGTGGCTGTGAAGGCGACACCGGAGCGGATGCTCGCTGAGTTCCCTGATTTAGAACCTTTGAATTCTCGCCCTTCATCTGCCGAAAGCACGAGCCAGGTCAATACGGAAGGTGAAGATCAGATTTTCAGGGGTCATGATCAGGAGCAGATCAGACTCATGAATGAGGCGTGTATCGCCGTTGATTACGACGATGAGCCTTATGCAGCTGGGTCCAAGAAAACTCTTCACTTGATGACTTCAATCAACAAGGGACTTCTCCACCGTGCGTTTAGCGTGTTTTTGTTCAACAACGAGGGCAAGCTGCTGCTTCAACAACGCGCGACTGAGAAAATTACCTTCCCAGACCTCTGGACTAACACCTGTTGCTCTCATCCTCTTGCCATAACCAAGGAAATTGGCCCCGCCTCGAATCTAGATGGCTACGTTGAGGGCGTCAAGCAGGCTGCGATACGTAAACTTGATCACGAGTTGGGTATTCCTAGTGAAGATGTACCGATTGAAAATTTCCACTTCCTCACGCGTATCCACTATATGGCCCCCAGCGATGGGGCGTGGGGTGAGCATGAAGTGGACTATATCCTCTTCGTCAAGGCGGAGCCCAGAATAACACCCTCTGAAAATGAAGTTAGAGATGTGAAATGGGTATCAAAAGATGAGCTCAAGGCCATGTTTAGTGACTTGCAGTATAACTTCACTCCATGGTTCCGCCTGATTTGCGAGAACTACCTGTTTCAGTGGTGGGGCAATGATGTCCCGAGCGATTCCAAGATCCGCCGTATGCTTTAGAAATATGTGCTATAGCGAGCATCTAAACATAATTATTTATATTCACTGTATATTGAACAATAACATTTTGATTCATAAGCCCAATGTAATCTGCATAAATAGAAGTCTAAGGTTTTAGTGCTTTCGTCGTTTGTGATTCTTATCCTTGTGCTTAGACTTGTCCTTCTTGTCGCTCTTCACCTTTCTCTTTTTACTTGACGACGGATCTTGCACCTCGGCAGCAGCAGCACTCAATGCTTTCTCCCAGGCATCGTTGGTGGGCGCCGACTCGTCACCGAAGACATCCTTGCGCCATTGTCTGAGTCGCTTGGATTTGGAGAAGCGTTTACTGTCGGCTTCCATACGTGCTTTGTCGCGGTAGGACGCCAGCTTCTTCATTCCTACGAACTGGTTGAGCTCTTGGTCACTGGCTAGGAGGATATCGCGTGAGGTCAACCCGAACGACTCGGGATCAACCTGTCGATACCGGAAAGTGGGCTGCTGAGGGAGCATAGCTTCGTCCAAAAGGTCTTGGTTATTGTCCACAAACTCTTCAGCTTTGCGCTTGAGCTCTTTCCGCGTCATGCGCTTCTCACTGGGAGCCTCTTCATACTGTTGTTGGTCGTAGTCGCTAGGGCCAGCACTGATTTCGGCGCCCAGATCTTCTTCACCCGTAAAGTCCGGATATTCATTGCTATCCTTGGAATCCAGACCGGCAGCCATATCACTGTCCTTGTTTCCATAGAATTCTTCGTCGAATAGTTTCTGCATTCGGCGATCCCAGTCATCATTATCCCAGTCACCGTCAAGATCCTCCTTCGACAGCATTTCAGCGAGTCTTTCGTCACCCTGGCCAAGTGCCTCCTGCAGCTGTGCGAGCTTATTGGTCACTTCATTGACCTTAGTACGCTTCAAACGAGCCTTATCGAGCTTCTGCTGCTCGGCGGCCTTCTCCTTATCTTCCTTCTCCTTCTCACGCTTCTTCTGACGACCACTCAGCTTGCCACGGCGCAGTGTGCTCTGGTCTCGAGCGTAGCTCACGATTTCAGCCGCCTCGGGATCCTCAAAACGGAAGTTGTACGCGCTCTCGAACTTTTCACTGAGATCGTCGAAGCTATCGCTATCTTCATTGTCATCCTCGCCGCAGCCATTGGACACGACCTGTCCATACGTAGGAACCTCCTTTTTAGTCTCCTTAGCTGACGGCAGCCAGCCTTTGGAATTAATGAAAGCATCTAAGAAACCATCAGCGTCTTTATCGGGATCAGGCAAAGCCACATCAGGAATTTCTCGACTGGGACCGGATCGTTTCGTGAGCAAATCGTCCTCTTCGTCCTCGTCGCCCAGCTGCTGCTTGAACTCGTCCTTTAGCTGTCTCTGGGTTTCGGCGTAAGAAAGACCGTCAACATTATTAAAATCATCCTGTTCATCACCTCGTCCATTAGGGTCTTTGCCTCGACTCAAAAGCTGTTCACGTTGGTAGTCCTTCAGGTAAACTGGCTTCTCTCGCTTCTCAGGAATTTGGGATTCCGCCGTTCCTTCTGCACCAACCTCGGGGAAAAAGCGGAAGTTCTTATCCTTGAGCGTTTCACTGTTAGATCTGAGTGCGGACAATACACTTTCGATACCTTTATCAATATTCGACGTAATCAAATTTCCGTCTTCGTCCTCGTCTTCATCACTAGACTCAGATTCCGATCCAGAGAGCTCTTCGGGAACCTCCACAGATTTCTGATCCTTCTTAGGTTTAGTATTGAGCTCTTTTGATTTCAATCCAGTGCTTCCTTTGGCATCGGCCGACTTCGACTTTTTAGCCATGGTGGAAATGATAATAATCTATGCCTTGGAAAAAAATATCTACCTAACCACCCTGTACCCACGGTTTCTCTCTTATGCAGTCTCTGCGAAGTAACTTCCTCTTTAGGCCACCGAAATTTCGTCGAACACTGCGACCTATTCAATCGATCCTCAGGATCAATCTCAGAACTCATAGATCCCTAGTTTTGCATGGATTAATTGTAGACGGCACTAGTACCTCACAGCGATCGAACCGCAAATGTATAAGCCAAATCAATGGCTGCTGGTCGTCCGTCGCCCTAAACCTCCCACTGGCTAGTGCGTCTCTCCGTCTCCACCAACGTACGTAGGATACAGTCTGTAGCCCCATACTCGGATCGCGAGGAGAAAGCCACCCAATGTCTTTCGCCTTGGGCCTGATTGTGGGCCAGCTCTCAGTCCTTATTGTTATGGCCCTGCTGCTGCACTTTCTTTTCGCGGACTCGCCCGGTGTCAAGGAGATCTCGCACAACAAGTTGGAGGTCAAAGTTCAGCCCGAAACCCCGGCAGGTCTCGAGACAATTCTTGAACGCATTTACTATAATGTGGAGACGCATTCCTCCGAGTCAATGGATTGGCTCACCCTGCTTGTGGCCCTGAACATCAATGCACTCCGTCAGCAGGCCGTGTTCAACAACCACTTGCTCAAAATGCTCAACGAGATGCTGGGCAGCCCCAAAATCCCTAGTTTTGTGGATACTATCAAAGTAACAGAACTTGATCTTGGTAAAGATTATCCACTATTTAACAATTGCAAGGTATTCCGCAGTACCCGTCCCGAGTTCAGCGATGGCTTAGAAGCACGCTTTGACATCGACCTGAAGGACCGCATCACCCTGGGCATTGAGACAAGGGTCCTCATGAACTTCCCGCGGCCGATGTTTGCTTACCTGCCGCTTAAGGCCAGTGTGAGTCTGGTCAACTTCAGCGGCCGTGTATCGATCTCTATGGTCAGCGTGGATGTCGACTTCCCCGGCACGCTGAACCCAGACCAGAAGGAAAGACCAAAAGAGTTCGCTGTCACTGTGTCGTTTGACCCCGACTTCAGTATGGAGTTCGAGGTCCATTCACTTGTGGGTGCGCGCTCGCAGCTGCAGGACGTGCCCAAGCTGGGCCAGGTTGTGGAGTCGGCCATTCGCAGCCAGTTTGCAGAACAGCTTGTGGCGCCGAACTTCATTCGCGTGCCGCTGCCTCGCCTGTGGGCCAAGGAGGACATTGCGCTTGCCCAGAGCCTTGCGGCCGCAGGCAAAACAGCGGCCGAGGTGCCGGAGAAGCTTGCATCGGCTGCCGCCAACTCCGTATCATCATCATCATGATATATGTAATCTAATATCCCTCTATGTACTACATTTTTGACCAACCGTCGCCGAAAAACCACCGGATGCCGATATCTGCGTAGTCGCCAAGGTTCACCACCGTGTCCCTGAAGTCTTGGATCAAGAACTTCCGCTCGGCCTCGGTTCCGGGCGAATATGCCTGCGGCACCATTGCGCCGATCTGGCGCAGCCACCACCCCATCGTCGTGGCCTCCGCGTAGTCTGCCACAGCGTGTAGCAGCGTCGACACGTAGGCAGCCCGCACCGTTGGCAGCACGCTGCCGTCTACGGCGCCGCTCTCGATTCGGTCGGAGTCGTCAGACTCAACGGGCTGTTTGTGGCGGGGGGGAGGCATCTCGAGCCCCGGCACGCGGCCTTTCGCGAGCTGAAATAAACGGTGGAAGATCGGCTCGATCTCCTCTTTGGGCACGGCCCGCAAAATAGCCCCCACGGCAGTGCGCAACTGGCGCGCTGACAGGTACTCCGGGAAAAGCTGGATGACCTGGGCGAAGTACGTGAGCGCCGTGCGTGTTTTGGCGAACTTCCGGCTTTGGTGCGTTACGAGGTACGCCAACATGATCGAGTGGGCCGCCTCGAACACCGCAGGACCGATGCTGTCGAGGTCCAGACGGTCTCGGCTGGGCTCTAAAAATCGCTGGGCTATAGGAATAATAACCGCCTCGGACTCGTCGGCGGTAAGCAGTGGGAGTAGCGGTTCGCTAGTCTCAAAGAAAAATAGAAGACCGCCAGCACTGACCTCGCTGTTGACTTTCTGCCCAAAGGCCCAGGGTCGGCCCAGAGTCTCTAGTGTGCGTATTCTTTGCAAGGGTGTGGCCGCTTGTAGAACGTCGAGCGCAGAGCTCGAAACGAACTGGTAGCTGCTGAACTGCGTGCCCATAGCGTCGAACACGTACCCAAGAGGCTGAATGGACCGCAGTAGGCGCCCCACAAGTTCGACGCGCTGCGGCTGCCGAATGGCGTGGCTCGTGATGACCTGCGCCATAAGCCCCTCGACTTGTACAGTGACGCCAAATGCCAGCGCCTTGGCGTGATCCAGTGGCGGCATTAGCGACATCGCCGTGCCTACATATAGCTGCAGCACATCTAGAAACTGGCACAGCTGGACCAGCGGCGCTAGGCGCAGTAGTTGGGACAGCGTGCGGCTCCACGCACCAAACTCCGCCGGAGCAAGCTCTCCAATGCCAAGCGCACCGATAGTGGTGGGGTTGTACACATTTTTCATCACGGCCTCCACGATCTGTGCCCGAGTCGTCGGATCCAACTGTGTGACGACCTGATTGAAAAACTCCTGGGTCTGGGCGGAGCCAAGCTGCTGGGCCTGCTGAGCCCGAGACAGGCATGCCGCCGCTAATAAGCCGGAAATTTTCGTTACAGTGTCCACAAACTGCACGAGGTCGTGGGATATGGGAGCTCCGCAAGCATATAGGCCGGAGATCAGCACCAGTCCAAAGATCGGTGCGGTCTGGTAGGTGGATTGCAGAAGTAGCTTCTCCCAGTCGGTGTAAGTCATGGTGGGATCAGAAATCTGGCGTTTGCGGTTGGCTGCATGTGAGATCGCGTCCACTGCCAATCTGATCGTCGGCAGATCCTCGCGCTCGTCACCGGTAAGCAGGCCAGGGCTCTGGCCAAGCTCATTGAGGATCAGCGCCACGTTTTGGGGGTTCTTGACCTGGGGAAGATAGTACGCAGCGGCACGCAGCTTGGTTTGCCGCTCCGTAAAGCTTGCGCTCGGCGCACGCAGGTTCAGCACGAGCGCCCCCAGCTGGTTTGCCAAATTCATGGGCACGGGTCGGAACGGAAAGTGTGGGGAAATACACTTGCCGACGCGAAGGTCCTCGGCAATGCTCTATAATCTATAGTCTTTAGGCTATCTTTTTTGTTCTATTTATACAGAGTAGAGACTGATGACCAAGATCGTAATATAAGGTCGAGAAAATATTGAGATTAGCTGCCTAACGCGTGCGCGATCTGGCCACTGGACGTTTATAGTATCGACTCGGCCCTCAAACTCCTTGGTCTTAATCTTTACTCATCCACATCGTTTAGGAGATTCATAGTCGACCGATCCTTCTCATTTCACAGTGAACGTAAACGCATCCCAATGCCAGTCCCGTCACGGTGTTGAACACGTCGTTGGCAGATTGGCTCAGCAGAAACAGCGCTACGCTGAGGAACGTGACGGAGGAAATCTCGATATGCGGCGAAAGGGAGAGTGTAGTCAATCGTGGCACCAGCCTGGCATAGGCTATCGTGGCGGCAGCCAGCGCGCTCAATTCGGTAGCATGGAACTTCGACGTGCCTTTCCCCGCGACCAGTGCTATTACCTCAGTAGTGCTGATCGCTGTGGCCAGCAGCTTCCCAGTTTTCTTTGAGCCAAGAATCCTTTCGATAGGCCCGATCATGACCATGATGAAAGAGGCGGTCAACGCGGTACCCCACGAGCGCTGGAAAAATGCCGACAGCCAGGCCTTACGCGGCAGCAGCTGCACGGCGAGCGACACTCCCGCGAGCGCTCCCAAAACCATTGGTTCTCGGGCTCCCTGGATCAAGTTTGTCAGCCCTCAGTGGTCAGAAGCGCTCCGGTATCCCTTCGTCACGTGAGTGAGTACCCTCTCCTCCGACCCACCACCGGCCTCCCTCGCGCTACCCGCCGGCCGTTACGAAGGGGTACGGGGTATATACCGCCGGAGCAGATATGCGCAAGTAAACAACAATGGACACACTTCACGCATATATTCGAGAGAACAAAGTCGATGTAGTAGCGGAATTCCTCACGACTGAGGGTAGTCTGCTGGCCAAAGCGGATAGCGACGGCCGCACGCCCCTGATGTGGGCACTCAGCGAGTCGAAGAACCCGAGCATGGTCAAGCACATTCTGGAGCAGGGCCGCAGCGTAAAGGGCTTCGATCTGGACGCCGCCGACCAGTCTGGGTTCACTGCGTTGCACATCGCGTCAGCCATTGGCACTGAGCTGGCCGAACCGGTACTTGCCGCCGGTCCTCAGGTCGACGCGCGCACGAACGCCGGCCAGACGCCGCTGATGCTTGCGGTGTCGAAGCAGCAGCGCGCTGTGGTCGAGATGCTGCTGGAGCACAAGGCGTCGCCGCGGATCCGCGACAAGCTGCAGGTGACGCCGCTCATGCGCGCGGCGGCGCGCGGCGACACGCAGATCGTCACACTGCTGCTCGAGCATGACGCGCCCATCAGCGCGACGGACGCGAACGGCTGGTCCGCCGTGCACTATGCTTATGCCGAGGGCCAAACCGAGACGCTCGATCTGCTTGTGGCGCGCGGTGGCGACCTCGAGCTGCTCAGCAAAGCCGACGAACGCCCGGCCGACGTGGCCCCGCTGGGATACAAGTACCAGCCGAAGAAGTAAGAACACGATCACTTTATCAGCTTTTATCAATAGAAACGTAAGAAATAAATAAGTATGCATAATAAATATAGTCAACGGAGTCATGTTGCCCATGTAGGGTGATGTCCCCGTAGGCTGAGTCACTGGTAACCGGAATCCCTGGTACAGGCGAAATCACCCGTGCAGGCGGTGCTGCCAGCGCAGCGGCAGGTTTGAGCGCCCGAGCGCACCGAGAGGCGGCCGCGGGACCGGCGGCACCTTGCCGTCCGAATCCGACGCGCCACTGTCAACCACCCGGTTCGGGTCGAGCTGGATGCGCACCGTGGCCACCGGCTCCGCGAACAGCGGCGTCACGTCCGTGGCGGGAACCCAGCACAGTGCGAGGTCGGCGAACTGGCGGCGGCACTCGGCGACGGCCAGCGCGGGCGCGTGAGGCGCACACAGCCACGAGCGGCAGAACGGCCACAACAGCGTCTTCTGCGCCGGCGTGATGGGCACCTTCGGCAGCGCGGGGTGCCGGGCGTGCAGCTTCGCCTCGCCGAGCGCCAGCGCGACCTGGATGTCGACGCACCGGTCCGCGCCGCCCTGGCGGTGCAGCATCAGCGGCAGCACGGGCTGCGCGCGCCCGGTGTGCGCCATCTTGCGCAGCGCCCACGGCAGGTGCTTCACGGAGACGCGCTTGTCGTCCGCCGTGCCGACTAGGCCCGTCCCGCCCGAAGTGGCGGTGCTGCCGTTAGTCTGGGTGCCGCCCACAACTGTGTCCGGCGTGCTGGGTGTGCCGGTGCTGGGTGCGGGCGACGTGCGGCTCGGGACGGGCGACACGCCTCCAAGACGCGGCGACGCCGAGGCAGAGGCCGAGCTGGTGCCGGGCGAAGCACCGGGCGACTCGCTCTTGCGCCATGGCGACGGGCGGCGCTGGTCGCCAGGCGTGCTCTCGTTGCTGGTGCTGCCTAGACCGGCGCTACCAGCACCGGCGCTGGAGCCATTGGCGACTCCAGCACTGCCTGCACGGCGCTCCGGCTCGGGCGAGTCCGTCGCGCCAGGTGTGTTGTTTGCCGACGACGACGCAGACGCGTCCGAGATCGAGCGCCCGAACGAGCCGTGCGCGAGGCTTGCCAGCATCTTTGCCTCGCGGTCCTTGCGCTGGCGCTCGCGGCGCTGCGCAAGCTCGTTGAGCTCCTGCGACCGCTCGGCCCAGATCTCGCCGACGGGCGTGGGCACGGGCGTCGACGCCGGCGTGGCACCGCGCTTCGCGGCCTCGATGCGGTCTTCCTTGGAGTCCTTGGTTTCTTTGGTCTCCTTGGTATCCTTGGCTTCCGCTTTGGTTTCGAGTTTGGCCTCCGCCTTGACATCCGCGGTCAGAGGTGTAGCGCCGCGGGTGGCCGGCGCCGATGCTGGCACCGGCTGCGCAGGCACGACCGACGGCTCGCGCGGGACAGAAGAGCCGCTCAGCGAACGCGTGCTGTTGCCCGCAGAAGAACTTCTAGCAGAGGCGTTGCTAGCAGAGGCGTTGTCGGCGAATGTGGCGGCCGTAGCACTGTTCGGTGCGCAATTGGGAGCGCTATTAGGTGCACTGCTGGCGGCACTGCTCGGTGCGCTGCTGGGAGCGCTCGAGGAGGCACCGGCAGGCACGTCTTGCGTGGACCTGCTCCGTTTCTTGGGCTTGATCGCACGCAGATCGAGCTTCGACAGTTTCGTCTCGCCTTCGTCCTCGTCTTTAGCGCCTTTAGTTTCCACCTTGGGCTCCACCTTGGCCGCTACCTTGGTCTCCTTGGTCTCCGTCTTAGGTTCCGGCCGGGTCTCCTTTGGCGTCTCGGCTTTAGGGACCGTTGTGGCCGGCTTCACCTCCGGTGCTTTCACCTCCGGTGCCTTCACTTCAGGTGCCTTCACCTCCGGTGCTGTATGTACATTTACCTCCGGCTCATCGCGCTCCTCCACAAACACGCGCAGAGGGTCGTTCATCGGTAGATCATCGGTGTACTTATAGTACTGACTGCCACGGCGCGCACCGCTCTGCACGAGGAGCCGGGCGGTGTCGAGATGCGAGCGCCGGATCGCCTCCTTGAGCGGCGTCGTGCGGGCGTACGAGAGCTGTGCCGGCATGCCGAACGCGAGTAGCAGGCCGACGACCTCGGTGTGTCCGTACTTCGACGCGCCAATGAGCGCCTGTGCCGTGGGTTTCCAGCCGCGCTCGAGCGCAAAGCCGACGATCTCGAGGTGGCCCCTCTGCGCGTGGTCGACGATCTCGAGCCGCATGGCCGGTTTCGACGGGTCCATCAGCGGCGGAGCGGCCGGACGGCGGACACTGGTGAAACCTGGGGGGAACAGACCGCGCGGCGCCTGGGGGTGGTCCGGGCGGTCGATGAGAGTCCGCCCGATGCGGCGCAGCTCCTGCGTGCGCGTGCCAAGCGCATCGGCAATGGCCTGGGCCGCGGGGAGGTGGCCGCTTGCCGGATCGAAGTTGAGGAAGTCGCGCGCGATGCGGCCCTCCGCGTTCGTCACCCGCGGGTCTGCGCCCGCTTTCAGCAGCACGTCCACCGTTTCGGTGTCGAAATTGGCCACCGCATCAATCAGAGGCGTGTCGAGCTCGTCGGGCGCGCTGCGCACGTCCACGACGGCCCCACCGGCCACGAGCGCCTGCACGATATCCGTGTGGCCGCGCACCGCCGCCGTGTGCAGCGCCGTCGTGTCCGCATAGTCGCGGTCCTCGAGATCAGCGCCGGCAGCAATCAGTTGGTTCACGCGTGCCAGGTCTCCTTTCGCACACGCCTTCTGCAACGGCCGCTGGCCCGTGGTATCGCGTACATCGCGCGAAGTCTGACGAGGCCGCGCTACAGCGCCACCAGGCACTTTCAGGCGTTTAGCCTCACTGCCTCGACCATCGCTTCGGTCGCGGGGTGGGGTATCACTACTTCTCCGCGACTCGCTGCGTGATTCGCTGCGGGAATCGCTGCGTGAGGCACTTCGCGAATCGCCTCTAGAATCGCCTCTAGAATCACCTCTGGAATCACTCCTCGTATCGCTCCTCGTATCGCTTCTCGTTTCGCTGGTTTTTCTGTCCTCCAAGTGGCCGGGGAACTCGTTAGGATCGAGTGTATCTGTGCGCCGGTGCAGTGGTTTCGACCGCGAACGCGCGTCGTCTCGAGCCGAGCGCCAGTCTGAGCGTGTCAGTGGCGACGGGCTGCGCTGGTCACGCAGCGCTTCGGCACGATCCGCGACATCCCGTCGTTCGGCGGATCCGGAAGCCGCGGGCTCACGCCGCTCGCCCTCTTTCGATTCATACTCACGCGTCTCGCGCTGGCGCTTTATTTGCAGAGCCTCGGTATCGGTTTCCAGCTCGCTCTCGCTATCGTCGTCTATCACGGCCCGACTTGCCGGCGCATCGGCACGGCCGCTAGATGTATAGAAGACCTTGCGCATGCGATTGCGCGATCAGTACTTATCACACGAAGCACGAGTCGGATGGACGGGGTGGGGGTGCAGAGAGCAAGGGGGTGTATGGTATGTACAGAAGAAGGGTGTGGTGTGGTTGAATTTACGCGGTATTCGCGATGAGGTGGGGTGCAGATCTGCATTCCGCTAAATCTCGCTGAGTCATAATCATCGTGATGCTGATCTAATATTTTTCACCCATCGATCCACCGGTCGGTGTAGGGCCAACACCACCCCTTTCCACCACCTCACAGTCGGGAGCACCTTACAGTCGGGAGTAATCCAACCAAAGCACTTACAACAAGGAGCCTGATTCCTCTGTCCTTTCATATCATGTATACTAGTTTTATCTTCGTCGAATAGTCTTTTTTATCTACCTGTAAAGAATGCGATTTTAGTTTACACCGGGACCTTCTGGCTCACGCCAATAAGACGCTTCACGCCAGCCAGCCACTCGGCCGACTCGGACGCGAACTCCTTGGCGATCTTCACGAGGGAGTCCTTCGCCGCGTCGTATTCACGATCAGTCAGGCCCTTTGCGATGGTGCTCAGCTCCGCCTCGAGCTCCTCGCCCACCTCGGGCAGACGCTCGTACAGCATCTGCAGGCGGCGCTTCGTGTCGCGGTAGTGCTTGGGCATCTGCGCCTGGAACGCCGCGCGCACGCGCACAAGCTCGTCCTCAAACGCCGTCTTGATAGCGGCGCCGCTGACCGACAGCTCCGCAAGAGCCTCAGTCGGCGGGGCAGCCGGCTTCGACGAGGCCCGCGGCGGGACGCCAGCGGGACCAGGGGCGCTGGCAGCACTGCTGGCGCTAGCGGCAGCCATGGGAGGAGGCGCTGCGCTCGGTGTGGACGTCGCTGAGCGGCTGGGAGTCGCCGCGGCTGCGGGCGGCCAGCGCCAGCACTGGAGGTAACGCTATCGATGCCATTGTGGGACATAGATGCAGTGATGTCTTCGAGGCTCTTTGTAGCAACTAGAGGTCTAACGGGCGATCCAGCGCCAAATTGGGCTTC